>JAVSCE010011216.1:0-506457 GCA_032199065.1 Smutsia gigantea
CCTTCTCCTTCCCACACGCATCCCATACTCACTTCACTCCCACCACACTGACCACGCCACTCTTCCTCAAACACCATGGCACATGGATCTCTCAGACCCTTTACACCTGCTCTCCCATCTTATGAAACATTTGTTCCCAGGGTATTTCCTGACTTACTACCATACCTCCTTCCTGTTTCATTGACATCACTCTCCCATGAGACCTTCTCTGACCATCATGTTTTAATCTCTCTCTCTAGTCCCATACTTCCCACTCCCTTAGCCTAATTTTCCCCATAGACCTTGTCATCATCTGTCCTATTTATTTATGTTTTATCTCTGCCAGTAGAACATAAGCTCCAGGTGAGCATATATTTTTGCCTTTTTTTTTTCACTGAAGTATCCCAGAGGCCTAAAATAGTGTTTGGTATAGAAGAGAGGCTCTTAGCTTGAATACATTACATAAATGGAGAGACTGCTTCTTAATTATCTTGGCAAGGTCTTCAGCATCTACAACCATACCTGGCACATATTACTCAATGTTAAAATATTCTTGAAGTTGTAAGTGTATGAAGTGTATTCCAACAATCCTTTCAAAGCTATGAATTCTACAGTTTTTCTATTTACCTAATATTCATGGGCAACATGAATATTTTTTTTAGATAACTTTAATTCCCTTTTATTTGAACAATCATACCCTTACTACACTTCCACTCTCAGAAAGAAGTGCATGAGTCAGTCAGTAACCAGGCAGCTGCCTCCTCATAGTCATAGACTGAAGATCTCACACATTTTGTCATGAACCAATGTTGTTTGAGTTTCTGTGTTTCTCTGATAATCTTAATTATGCCTTATTTGCAGTGAAATTACACACACATCAAAATGACTAAAACGCCAGCAGGTTCTGCTTGAGCAATGTGCTAACAACCATTTTTCAATAAATCAACCGTTTCCACTTATGTGCAATGAAGAGATCCTAAGTTTAGAGTCGTATGGATTTGGGCTGGAATCCTGACTCTGCCCAATCCAAGACTAGACCTCTGTTTCCCACTGAGCATATCTCTCATTTGTGAAGTGTTGGTAAAACATTATGTAATTAATACATTTGTTGTAAGAATCACATGAAATAATGTGCATAACAAGCCTAATATACAATGGAGTTCCAAAAATGTTCTTGCATTTTGATTTCTTCCCCTTTCACTTTTTGTTACCCATATTTGTTGGTTTGTTCTATTTGTGCTCTTGGGAGTATAACCTGTTTTAATCTTTGGAATTAAAGACTAAATGGAAAGCCTTTGCCAGATAAGAAAAATCATCCTCAGAGAGTGAAGACACTTGAGTTGGGGACTTGCCACTGGTGATGTCCACAGACTCCCCACTCCTGCAGGGACCCAGCTTTCAACAGCCTCAGAGGGGCTGAAAGGCGATGTTGTCATGTCATCTGTATTGTCCCAGGAGCCTGCTGATATGGAACATGCAGCCTCCACATTTTCCTCAAGTACATCACTTTCTTTTAAAGATATGTGAAAAGAAGGATCATTATTTTTAGATAGCCTCTTGAAGGGGGAAAAAAAAAGGCTTATCAAGCTTTCTCCAAGAACTGACTTTGTTCCCAGGTAGAAGGTTTCTAGGTAGCTGGACTATAAATATTTGCTGAATAAATGTATGAATTACTTAATATCATCTCTGCTGCTGTTGAGTGTCTATTCTGTGGTTTTGTTCTTTCAACCGACACTTAGTTGGAAAAGGAGGGACAGAGAGGCAGCCCTTTGAGCTGCTGTGCATGTGTGACTAGTTTCCTAAACATTCAGACTTAGAGGCTACGTCATGGTTTTACTACCTGGTGCCACACTCATCATGGCCACAATAGCTAGAGACTGATGTCAACATTTCCCCCTATTTTTCTGGTTGCCTTTTCCCCCCTTAAATTCAAAACTGTGGAAAAGCCACTCTTCTCTTTTCTTTTTATCATTCTGATATATGTTTGTACATTTTTGCCGAAAACAAACCTGTTGCAATTAATAAATTGTATTAATGTATATGAAAAGGTAGAGCCCTAGAACTGATTTCCTTTATGCCAGCTGTGTGTTTCATCTTTCTGAGCTTAGCAGAGTACTTCTTGTTCTAAGACTATGTCTTTCAAAAATAAAAGCAAGTTGCCTAGGAATTCTTCCATTGAACCCCAGCCTGTGATAACTTGAATTGAAACTTCTTTCCTTAAGACTTGATGTCTTTCTGCCAAGCACAATTCGATTCATGTGACTTTGTAGACTGCCCTTAATGGGACCCAAACAAGAGCAAGCCTGTAATGTTAGCTGGTGTAGTTCAAATCCCTTCTATTTCTTCTAAAGGATTTAGTTATTAAAGGGCCAGAAAAGACTCTTTAATTTGTAAACCTACTATCAAGACACTTTTCGACACTGACTCCAAGAAAACAACAATCACAAAACTCTGACTACAGTCCCAGGTGCTAATTTCCAATCTTCATAAAACATGCCTATTTCCTTATTTACAAGTTACTGGCAATAACAGTACCCACCTCATGGATTGTTACTAGGAAGAAATAATATATGTAAAATGTGTCCACTTTAAAATAAAAGAACCAGTTATTTTACTAGCAAAAAGAGTTTATTTGGAATTTGTAGAAGAATTGCAATTTGAGACAAGCAAACTACAGCAAACCGTAGGCAAATCTGAAGAGACAAAGGGAAGGTCAACTTTTATGAGGCTTTAGGAGGAAATTGTTCTGAACAAAAGTCACTGAAGAACAGGAGTTCAAGGATGAGACGGTTTCTCATCCGGTTGCAAAGCGTACATGGTTAGAGCACTGTTGCTGGGGCAGGGAGAGATCGTCTTCCTTCTTTTTCTTAGAAGCAGGAGATAAAATTCCTATGTGAAATTGTCTTTCCCTGTCAAAAAAATTCTTATCTTGCTTCTTCCTGCTGGTCACACAGGCTGCAAAGTGGTACGTGCATGAGAGTTCCCCCTTCAGGGCCTTCTGACTACATTTTAAATGAGATTTCCTTTACTCCTTTTCACAAATGATTGGAAATGTTAATTTTATTATTATTTATATCATTATTAAGTCAAATGGTATTTTAATTGCTCATATATTTCCCTGTTCCATTGATAAAAAAGTTCATCATCATTTCTGTCCCCAAGCTCCCATCCCAAATCATGACCACACTACTTTTCCCTGAACTTTATACTTTTCTTTATTGGGTCAGAGATAGCTGCTTTTGAAAAGTTCAAAGGAAGAAGGGTAGGAAGGAAAAGGGTAATATAAGTGGAAAGACTGAAACTGAAACAAGGATCTAAATGTACTAATATTATATTGTAAGCACACATATATTCTATTATTCATAGCATCTAGAGCATTGCCCTGTGAAAAATATTAATAAGTGAATGAAAAGATAGTAAGTAAATGAATGAGAGCTGCCACATGAGCTTAGAGACTTGTAAAACATTTGATCATGGAAGAGTTAGAAATTAAATAGGACTTAATGATTATCTATAAATTGAATTTATTAGGTTTTCTTTGTCTTCCAGCAGTTATAATGTATATCAGAAACTGCTACATTCATATCTCATATTTTTCCAAATGAAGTCATAGAAGAAGAGACACTAGAGAATATTAGAATCAGGGATTTCTCTGGCAAATTCTATGACAGGTTAAATAATTGAAGTCTTAAAAGTAATCTTATACTGTTAAATGTTAAACTTCAGAACTCCTGAAATAAAACTATCATTTCATTGAAAAATAATGATTGACCTAGTACATTTTAGTAAGTTTAGAGTAAATTTTTCACATGAACATATTTATTTTCCATTTTCTGTCCATTGACATATTCATCTTCCAGACTGGCACAGTGTGGAAGGAACCTGCTAGCTGGGAGGCTCAGCTCGGCGCACACATGTTCCAGGATGAAATGGCCCACCTTAGGGAATCATCTGTTTTACTCAGTGCTATGTAATTGGAAATAAGTCTGTTTTTTTTTTAAATAATAAATTTGAGAGTATCTTAGGTGTTTGGTTGATCAGAACAGAATGCAAAATTTGCATGAATAAAATTAAACTTAGAAATCCAAGTTTTTTTCCTAAATCCAGTTTAGATCTAAGTCCCTAGAACCTCCCAGCACCAGTTCTGTGCACAGACATTCACTCTTCCCTCTAAGCGCTGCTCAAGGACAGCAATGCTCAAACTTTCTTGATCAGGACCCACTTAGTTAAGAGGAAAAAGGAAGAAATTATGTCCCACCTATTTCACTGATTCTACCATGGAAAAGAGCTCCGCTATAGAAAGAATTGGAAAGGAACAGAAGAACAACAAACATGATAACATTTCAGGAATTAAAAAACAACAAAGCCATCATTAAAAGTGTAATCTAGACATAATTCTACAAAGAAATTAAATAATACCACAACAGGAACAATGGAAAAGCAAAACTAGCTTAAAATAACCCTATTATTTTTTTTAATATAATTTATTTTATTATCATTTATCTACAATTACATGTGCAATATTATGGTTATTAAACTACCCCCTTCATCAGGTCCCCCCCACCAACCCCATTACAGTCACTGTCCATCAGCGTAATGACCCTATTCTTATAATGAGATAAGGGAATCTTTCTGAAAATTTGAGCAATGTACTAACAACCATTAGAATTGGGAAATTCTAATGACCTCATGTGCACTAGAAGTTTTTTCCATGCATTGTTGACAATTAGGCTCCTTAGTAGGCTATTAAATTTGGATTCTCTTAAAATTTTAGAAGCGTACTTTGAATTTATGAATATAAAAATTTTATAATCCTGTAATAACCCACTTGAAAGATCACTCAATCTTATGAAGTAAGATGTGTTTGAATATATAAGCAAATGTCTGTGGAATTCCCAGACTTTCTTTACTCTGAAAAAGTGAGAAACATTCTAAACTGCCCTTGGCTTCAGACTGTGCTATGATAAGCGCTCTGAAGTCCGGTGGCTTAGGAGACGATGATATGTCCTTTGGTGCCACCTGCTGGCACAGTTGTGACATGACCTGAGAGAACCTGTGGGGCCAAAGCACTAATGATTCAAACAACATACAGTTATCCAGTGCTTTTGTGTCACCCACTGTGCTAGGCACAGAAGCTACAGTGGTTAGCAAAACACACTACTACCTCCTCTCCCAAGGGAGGCAAAAATTAATCAAAGGATCACAAGAGAAGGGCCAAGAGGGAAAAAATCCTATTCTCAGCCATCAGGGAGTGCGGATGCTAAAGTCAGTGTCAGTTTCCCAATGTGAAGGGAGACAACAGGAGAGGAAGGGGAGCCCTGGGAGGGGACGGGGCAGACAGGAGCCCAGCGTGTTGGGGGAAGTGAGAGAATGTCGTGGTAGCTGCAGCCTAGAAAGCTGGAGGAAGGGAGGTATTAGTGATGAGATGAAGCTGAAAAGAAAATAATAGCTAATGCCTACACAGCACTATGTTTCCAGGAGGTTTTTAAGTGTTTGCCAATATTAGGTTTTTCAATTTCCCTAAAAACCCTGTGAGCGACCCTTAGTAGTCTCACTTTTGGGATGAGGAAACTGAGGCACAGAGAAGGTAGGTAAATTATCAAATTGGCCCAGCTAGTGAACAATTCCTGTTCAAGGCAGGCATTGAACCATAGCGGTTTTGGTTCTAGCATCCATGCTCTTATCGTCTACACAATGTTGCCCTTCAGGCCATGGATTGCCTGGGTTTTGTGGGACATGTCATCTTCACAACAATGGGTAGTCACTGAAATTTCCTAAAGAAGATATGACATAATGAACTTGTGTTTGGAGAGGCCATCCTCACCAGAGTGTGGGAAATAGACGGGAGTGGTAGGGGCTGGGTAGCAAGCTATCCAACTCTGAGAGAGGATACAATACTCCTGGTTTGGACAAGACGGTGACTGTGGGGATGGAGAGCAGTAGACAGACTCGGAATATGTTTAGAAGCTACGGTGAACATGACCAGATGGTGGATTGGTTATTTGGAGGAAGTGGTAAAATAGAACGATCATTCAAGGATGACTTTTAAGTCTTTGAATATAGAACCGAATGGTCATTCCCAGAAAAAGTGAAAAAACAAGACCCTATCTTCAGCTGCTTCCTTGCAACTCCCCAAATTTAAGAACTTTTTGAAACTGAAAATGATTTATTTCTTCACTGAAGATAATGTGGTTGGTTAATGTGCTAAATTTTAACAAAATAGTGTGCCCATCAAATGTCCTTTAAAAAAATCATTCTCTTCTCCTATCTGCTGGAGCTACTCGGCACTCTCCCATCTCATTCTTCTTACCACGGTTCCTCATCTTGAATATACTAGATGTGGCAATAGACCAGAAGGAGATTACTAGAGACAAATATGCAGAGTAGGACCAACCCAACACTGCCATAAAGCCTCCAAGAGAGCACCATATTACTTTTCCTGTCAGAGCCACCTGAGAGAATGACAGGCCATCAGCGTAATCAAAAATCAAATGTTTAATAGGAAGAAGTAGGTGGATATATAACCTGTTGAATATAATTATTTCTAACAATAACAAGATAGTCATAAAATGCAATAATCACATATTCACGCAGTGGAATATTATGGAGCAATTAAAGATGATGTTTTAGAAAAATATGAAATGGATAAACACAACAGATAGTTAAGTGAAGAAAGTAAGTGACAAAACAGTGTGCCCAATTATAATTTCCTTCAAAAGATAGAAATACATGAATGAAAGGGTACTAGAAGATACATTCCAGAAAGTTAGTATTGGATATGCCTGGACAGAGGAATTCCTGGTGACTTTTATTCTCTTATTTTTGTTTGTACATATTGTGTATAATAATCAGGCATTGATGTTATTTTATTTATTTATTTATTTATTTATTTATTTTTGAAGTGATGAAAGCAGATATATTAATTCAAAATGTGTCATTTCCATCCATTCGAGTCTTTTTTTTAATTAAGGTATTATTGATATACACTCTTATGAAGGTTTCACATGAAAAAACAATGTGGTTACTACATTTATCCATATTATCAAGTCCCCACCCATACCCCAATGCAGTCACTGTCCTTCATTATAGTAAGATACCACAGATTCACTGTTTTGCCTTCTCTGTGATATACTGTTTTATCAGTGATGCCCCACACCATGTGTACTAAACATAATACCCCTCAATCCCCTTCTCTCTCCCTCCCCACCTGCTCTCCCACACCCCACCCCTTTGGGAACCACTAGTTCCTTCTTGGAGTCTCCGAGTCTGCTTCTATTTTGTTCTTTCAGTTTTGCTTCATTGTTATACTCCACAAATGAGGGAAATCATTTGGCACTGGTATTTCACTGCCTGGCGTATTTCATTGAGCATAATATCCTCCAGCTCCATCCATGTTGTTGCAAAAGGTAGAATTTGTTTCTTTCTTATGGCTGAATAGTATTCCACTGTGTATATGTTCCACCTCTTCTTTATCCATTCATCTACTAATGGACACTTAAGTTGCTTCCATATCTTGGCTCTTGTAAAAAGTGCTGCAATAAACATAGGGTGCATATGTCTTTTGAATCTGAGTGGTTGTATTATTTGGGTAAATTCCAAGGAGTGGGATTCCAGGGTCAAATGGTATTTCTATTTTTAGTTTTTTGAGGAACCTCCATATTGCTTTCCACAATGGTTGAACTAGCTTACATTCCCACCAGCACTGTAGGAGGATTCCCCTTACTCCACATCTTCTCCAGCATTTGTGGTTCTTAGTCTTTTGGATGGTGGCCATCCTTACTGGGGTGAGGTGATATCTCATTGTGGTTTTAATGTGCATTTCCCTGATGATTAGTGATGTGGAGCATCTTTTCATGTGCCTGTTGGACATCTAAATTTCTTCTTTGGAGAACTGTCTCTTCATATCCTCTGCCCATTTTTTAATGGTATTATTTGTTTTTTGGGTGTTGAGGTGTGTAAGTTCTTTATATATTTTTGGATGTTAACCCCTTGTCAGATATGTCATTTACAAATATATTCTACCGTACTGTAGGATACCCTTTTGTTCTGTTGATGGTGTCCTTTGCCATACAGAAACTTTTTAATTTGATGTAGTCCCATGAGTTCATTTTTGCTTTCGTTCCCCTTGCTTAAAGAGATGCGTTCAGGAAAAAGTTGCTCATGCCTATACTCAGGAGATTTTGCCTATGTTGTCTTCTAAGACTTTTATGGTTTCATGACTTACATTCAGGTCTTTGATCCATTTCAAGTTTACTTTTGTGTTTGGGGTTAAACAATAATCCAGTTTCATTCTCTTGCATGTAACTGTCCAGTTTTGCCAACACCAGCTGTTGAAGGGGCTGTCATTTCCCAATTGTATGTCCATGGCTACTTTATCATATATTAATTGACCATGTATGCTTGGGTTTATATCAGGGCTCTCTAGTCTGTTCCATTGGTCTATGGGTCTGTTCTTTTGCCAGTACCAAATTGTCTTGATTACTGTGGCTTTGTAGTAGAGCTTGAAGTTGGGGAGCATAGTCCCCCCAGCTTTATTCTTCCTTCTCAGGATTGCTTTGGCTATTTGGGGTCTTTTGTGGTTCCATATGAATTTTAGAATGATTTTCTCTAGTTCATTGAAGAATGCTGTTGGTATTTTGACAGGAATTGCATTGAATCTGTAGATTGCTTTAGGCAGGATGGCTATTTTGACAATATTAATTCTTCCTATCCATGAGCATGGGATGTGTTTCCATTTATTGGTATCTTCTTTAATTTCTCTCATGAGTGTCTTGTAGTTTGCAGAGTATAGGTCTTTCATTTCCTTGGTTAGGTTTATTCCTAGGTATTTTATTCTTTTTGATTTAACTGTGAATGGAATTGTTTTCCTGATTTCTCTCTCTGCTAGTTCATTGTTAGTGTATAGGAATGCGACAGATTTCTGCATATTAATTTTGTATCCCACAACTTTGCTGAATTCTGATATTAGATCTAGTAGTTTTGGAGTGGATTCTTTCGGGTTTTTTATGTACGATATCATGTCATCTGCAAACAGGGACAGTTTAACTTCTTCCTTGCCAATCTGGATGCCTTCTTTCTTTGTGTTGTCTGATTGCCATGGCTAGGACCTCCAGTATTATGTCGAATAGAAGTGGGGAGAGTGGGTACCCTTGTCTTGTTCCTGATGTTAAAGGAAAAGCTTTCAGCTTCTCGCTGTTAAGTATAATGTTGGCTGTGGGTTTGTCATATAGGGCCTTTATTATGTTGAGGTACTTCCCCTGTATACCCATTTTTGAGAGTTTTTATCATGAAGGGATGTTGAATTTTGTCGATTGCTTTTTCAGCATCTATTGAGATGATCATGTGGTTTTTGTCCTTTTTGTTGATGTGATGGATGATGTTGATAGATTTTCGAATGTTGTACCATCCTTCCATCGCTGGAATAAATCCTACTTGATCATGATGGATGATCTTTTTGATGTATTTTTGAATTTGGTTTGCTAATAGTTTATTGAGTATTTTTGCATCTATGTTTATCAGGGATATTGGTATGTAATTTTCTTTTTTTGTGATGTCTTTGCCTGATTTTGGTACTGGAGTGATCCTGGCCTTGTAGAATGAGTTTGAGAGTATTCCCTCCTCTTCTACTTTTTGGAAAACTTTAAGGAGGATGGGTGTTAGGTGTTCACTAAATATTTGATAAAATTCAGCAATGAAACCATCTGGTACAGGAATTTTGTTCTTACTTAGGTTTTTGATTACCAGTTCAATTTCATTGCTCGTAATTGGTCGGTTGAGATTTTCTCTTTCTTTCTAGGTCAGCCTCAGAAGGTTGTAGTTTTCTAAAAAGTTGTCCATTTCTTCTAGGTTATCCAGTTTGTTAGCATATAATTTTTCATAGTATTCTTTAATAGTTCTTTGTATTTTTGTGGTGTCTGTAGTGATTTTTCCTTTCTCATTTCTGATTCTGTTTATGTGAGTAGACTCTCTTTTTTTCTTGATAAGTCTGGCTATGGATTTATCTATTTTGTTTATTTTCTCGAAGAACAAGCTCTTGCTTTCATTGGTCCTTTCTATTGTTTTATTCTTCTCGATTTTATTTATTTCTGCTCTAATCTTTATTATGTCCCTTCTACTACTGACTTGGGCCTCATTTGTTCTTCTTTTTCCAGTTTGAGTCATTGTGAGTTTAGACTGTTCATTTGGGATTTTCTTATTTCCTGAGATTGGCCTGTATTGCAGTATACTTTCCCCCTAGCACGGCCTTCGCTGCATCCCACAGATTTTGTCATGTTGAATTATTGTTGTCATTTGTCTCCACATATTGCTTGATCTGTTTTTATTTGGTCATTGATCTATTGGTTATTTAGGAGCATGTTGTGAAGCCTCCATGTGTTTGTAGAATTTTTCATTTTCTTTGCATAATTTATTTCTAGTTTTATACCTTTGTGGTCTGAGAAACTGGTTGGTACAATTTCAATCTTTTTGAATTTACTGAGGCTCTTTTTTGTGTCCTAGTATATGATCTATTCTTGAAAATGTTACATGTGCACTTGAGAAGAATGTGTATTCTGCTGCTTTTGGGTGTAGAGTTCTGTAGAGGTCTGTTAGGTCCATCTGTTCTAATGTGTTGTTCAGTGCCTCTGTCTCCTTACTTATTTTCTGTCTGGTTGATATGTCCTTCAGAGTGAGTGTTGTGTTGAAGTCTCCTAGAATGAATGCATTGCATTCTATTTCCCCTTTTAATTCTGTTAGTATTTATTTCAGATATGTCATTTGTCTCCTGTGTTGGGTGCATAGATATTTATAATGGTTATATCTTCTTGTTGGATTGACCCTCTTATCATTATGTAATGTCCTTCTTTGTCTCTTGACTTTCTTTGTTTTGAAGTCTATTTTGTCTGATACAAGTACTGCAACTCTTGCATTTTTCTCCCCATTAATTGCATGAAATGTCTTTTTCCATCCCTTCATTTTAGTCTGTGTATGTCCTTGGGTGTAAAGTGAGTCTCTTGTGGGCCGCATTAGAGGTGGGTCTTGTTTTTTACCCATTCAGTGACTCTATGTCTTTTGATTGGTGCATTCAGTCCATTTACATTTTGGGTGATTATCTATAGGTATGTACTTATTGCCATTGCAGGCTTTAGATTCGTGGTTACCAAAGGTTCATGGTTAACTTGCTTACTATCTTAGAGTCTAACTAACTCATTTAATATGCTATTACAAACACAATCTAAAGGTTCTTTTTTTTTCTCCTCCTTTTTCTTCCTCCTCCAGTCTTTATTTATTAGGTATGGCATTCTGTACTGTTTGTCTATCCATCCCTTGATTGACTTTGAGGTTAGTTAATTAAATTTCTCATTTGCTTAGTAATTAGCTGTTCTACTTTCTTTACTGTGGTTTTATTACCTCTGGTGACAGCTATTGAACCATAGGAACACTTCCATCTATAGCAGTTCCTCCAACATACACTGTAGAAATGCTTTGTGGGTGATAAATTCTCTCAGCTTTTGCTTATCTGTGAATTGTTTAATCCGTCCTTCAAATTTAAATGATAATCTTGCCAGATAAAACAATCTCGGTTCAAGGCTCTTCTGCTTCGTTGTATTAAATACAGCATGCCACTCCATTCTGGCCTTTAAAGTTTCTGTTGAGAAATCTGATGATAGCCTGATGGGCTTTCCTTTGTATGTGATCTTATTTCTCTCTCTCTCTGCTTTTAATAATCTGTCCTTATCCTTGATCTTTGCCATTTTAATTATTATATGTCTTGGTGTTGTCTTCCTTGGGTCCCTTGTGTTGGGAGATCTGAGCACCTCCATGGCCTGAGAGACTATCTCCTTCCCCAGATTGGGGGAGTTTTCAGCAATTACCTCCTTTGTATCCCTTTTTCTCTCTCTCTTATTCTGGTACCCCTATAATGCGAATATTGTTCAATTTGGATTGGTCACACAGTTCTCTCAATATTCTTTCATTCTTAGAGATACTTTTTTCCCTCTGTGCATCAACTTCTTTGTATTCCACTTCTCTAGTATCTATTTGATTTATCATCTCCTCTATCATATCCAATGTGCTTTTAATACCCTCCGTTGTGCTCTTCAATGATTGGATCTCTGACCGGAGTTCATTCCTGAGTTCTTGAGTATCTTTCTGTACCTCCATGAGCATGTTAATGATTTTTATTTTGAACTCCCTTTCAGTGAGAGTCATGAGGTTGATATGATTTAAATCTTTCTCAGGAGTTATGTTAATAACTTTACTCTGAACCAGGTTCCTTTGGCATTTCATATTTGCCTATGGCGCCCTCTAGTGCCCAGAAGCTCTACTCTCTGGAGCTGCTCAGCTCCTGAAGCAATGTTGGGGGTCGCAGGGGAGTGGTATTGGTGCCTGGGGGGAGGAAAGAGCTGTTTCCTGCTTCCCGGCTGCTATGCCTGTCTCCACTGCCTGAACCAGTGGGCTGAGCACACAGGTATAAGCCTTCATGCTTTGCTTTTGTAGTTGCTGTAGACAGATCTTCCCTCTGGCTGGCCTAAGGCCAGGGTAGGGTTTGCTGGTTTGTGTGCCAGGTGGGGCTGACCAGAGAAAGGTGCAGTAGGCTGCCTATCACAGAGGGGGTTCTTGTAGCTGTGTAGGCACCCTGGGAGCTGGAGCACCTGAAGATCGTGAAAGCTCCCAACCTGCTGCGCAGAGTGCACCCAGACAATTTTGTCTACCTGTCCTTTCTCTTGAGCAATAAGCCCTGTGCAATCCTTGCCCCTCTTGCTAAGGGCTTCCTTGTTAGAAAGTCTCCCAGACTGCCAGCCTTTCTTTTGTCCCAGAGCAGCCAGATATGGACCCCTGCTTTCCACAAGCAGCTGGAATCTTACTCTCTACACGAATTCTGCCTGTCTTAGCTTTCCCATCCCCTAATTACGAGAGTATCATGCAAGCACCTTGAAATGTAGGTTTGTGCTTCCAGAGCAGATCTCCAGAGTTAGTTATTCAGCAGTCCCAGGTCTCCACTCCCTTCCTACTCTGTTTCTCTTCCTATTGCCGGTGAGCTGGGGTGGGGGAAGTGCTTGGGTCCCCCCAGGCCACAGCTTTCGTATGTTACCCTGTTCTGTGTGGTCTGCTCTTGTCTCCAAGTGTATGTAGTTTGGTGCAGTCCTCTTTCCTGTTGCTCTTTCAGGAGTAGTTGTATCAGTTATATTTTCGTATTATATGCGGTTTTAGGAGGAAGCCTCTGTCTCACCTCTCATGCTGCCATCTTTAATCTAGAGCTCCTGGCATTCATTTTAATCAAGGGGAAATTTCATTTTTCTCTTAGAAACTGTAAGAAAAATATGTTCTTTGTAGATATAATTCTCTAGCATGGCTTCATATTGCTCTAATCCATTAATATTCAATTTAATTGTATTGAACAGCTATACTGGACCACATTCTATAGCTTCAATGTTCTCATCTTCAAGGTCATTGAAAATAATGTTATCAATATTAAAAGTGCAGCTAAATAAATTGACAAAACCCAAATTCAAAAGTGTTTATAGCAACCCAGAATAGGGGTCTAAAACCATCAAGTTGAAAGTTAAAGGAAACAAAAATAAAATCCTACATTTAAGACAAAAACAAAATTATACAAAAGGAGAGGGTCATTATGGTTATCACATATAATGTGGGGCCGGAACACGAGGAAGGCAGTATAACACAGAGAAAACAAGTAGTAATTCTATAGCATCTTACTATGCTCATGGACAGTGACTATAATGGGGTATGTGGTGGGGATTTGATAATGGGGGGAGTCTAGCAACCATAATGTTGTTCATGTAATTGTACATTAATGATAGCAAAGAAAATATAGGAGAAGTCTGGCTTATAAAAAAAGGTATGGAGATTTTAGTTGACCTCAGGTTCAATATGAGCCTATGTGTGAAGAGACACAGAATGTTAACTTGCAATTTTCTGAAATACCGTTTCAGGATCGGCCAAAGTAACAGCAAAAAAAAAAAGAGTCTTTGCAATTCTTTGCACTATAGTTTAAGGACTTTGACAACCTAGAAAAAGTGACCTGGGTAATGAGGAGTTGAAATGCATGCAAAATGAGCTCCTTAGCTTGGAGGGCAAGGGGTTATGGAAGACGTGATCAATTTTTCAAATACTGGAAAACTTGTGATGTAAAATGAGTGAATTCCTTCAGTGTGAAGGACAGAATAAAGGCAAAGGGATGGACACTACTTGGGGGAAAATTATAATGAAAGATTTTCGAACACCATAGGCTTGTACAAAAATAAGCTGCCTTCATGATGGTGCTGGTGGTGGGAGTAGTGATTTCTAAGCAAGCATCCTGTGTACTGTAAAAGCCCAAATATGAATGGAGAAATGCAGCTCATACTTTTCTGCTCTACTTGATGGCACATGGAATCAAAGATACTGTTACCTGTCATATCCCTTGGCTTCAAAAGGAATGTAGAGAAGCATGCAGAGAGGAGGAAGAAACCTGACTGTATAAACCAAAGAAAGTTAAGGAAGAAGCACTTGATTAACAGGACAGATAAAGAAGACAGAAGGGAAGAAGAGAAATCCTCTCCTGTGCTTTCCATGATTTAGTCTCTCCTGTGTCTTTTTAACCCACATTCTTGTTTTCATTTTTAAACTATCATCTTCCTCATCTTATGAAGAGTCTGGTTTAGAACCTTTGGAAAATTAAGGAGGGAATTTCAGAACCTTAATAGCCACAAATTTTATGTAGTAATAGACATCCTAAGATACTACACAAAGTAGAGCTTCAGTATATGGATGGAATATGAATTTATAACGAGTCATTAATGGAGTTGGGGATACATCCAGTTGAGATGACACTTCTCTGTCCTGTGAAAAGGTCCATGGTTCTTTTCCAACTATTAAAAAAACAAACATGAATGCCTGATGGGCTAGACCTACTGTTGAGCTTCTAATGTTTCCCACTTTCTCTCCTTTCTGAGCAACAACCTTAGAAAAAAATGTATTTCTGAGTAGCCCAAGACTGGACTTGTTCATTTGAGTTACCTGTCCTGGTGAACAGAAAAGCTGAGGCCTTGGTTTGTTAATTTAAATATAATTAAATCTAAATTAAAACAAGGAGCTTCTGTGGGAAATAAAAAAGAATAGGAATGATGTGTCACAGGCACAAATGTATCTTAGCTAGCTTTAGAAGACAGAAAGAATTGTCACTTCCTAAGAAGAAGCAAATGGCCAGCTGGTCAGCATATTATTACTCTTGATGGACATTAGATGGCAAGTCAAATCCTAGGTTAAGTCACAAATATGGTTTTACGTGGGACCAATCTGATGGTTTTAGAGGAAATGGGGGGGAGGGGAGGAAGCACATCATATCCTTCTCATTCAGAAGCATCATTTCTGTTATTATCTTGTGTTTAGAAGATGAAAGAATACTAGGAAAAATAGTAAGTCTCACAAATCATATTTTCCTTTGCCTTATGAATAAACAGGGTATCAGTCTTCATGATCTTGTCCTGGACCAGCTGTGACTTGCATAAAACTGTTAAGCTGCTCTATACTGCTGGTGTGCTCTAGCTCTTCTGTCAAAGAAGAAAAAAGCAATTGTTTCACAGGGAAAAAATAAAATGCTTAAGTAAGTGATGACTCTGATCTAATGAATTTTAACTTGTACAGTGGGAAAGACTATAAATCCTGGAGAAATCATTTATAAAATGGCTCACAGTGGCGTCGCCAGGTAATGTACCTTCACATTTGGTGACCTCCGTTCCTTACATGTGGTTGCTATATCTCTAACATGTGTTGAAGCATCTTCCCAGTACATTTTTTTATTTCTTCCTGTAGGTAGTAAAAGAGGCAAAAATAAGCTTCTCCTGAAAACATGGAAATAACATTACTGTCTCAGGGCCAAAAGACAAAACCATCGTAGGACAGAGAAGAGAGTTACACAGTACCCTGAAGAGACAAGTGGATCCCCTGGTTGTCATAATTAACTGCTCTGCCACTAGATCTATTAATGTAAAAAAATAAGAATGTGACTATCAGAGGGATATGACTGTATCAGCAGGGTTCAGCAGGGAACGAAATCATGATCCTGGAACTCTCTGCCCTAAAAACAAAACAAAAGCAACTGCCTCAACCAACAGGATGATAAATCAGGAAATTGCCACCAAAACTCTTTAATTCAAGAACATACCACCACCATAGCTATGATTCAGGAGTCAAAAAGCTGCCACAGTGGCAACTGGTTCTCAAAGCAGGAGACTGGACTCTGGAACACTGTTGCTTCTTAACAGAAAACAGTGAAAAGCATCAGGAAATAAAAATGGCCTCAGCACCTCCTCTCTCCCAAACATCACACAAATGTTCTTCACTGGAGGAACCTACTTTACTTCCAGAACACTAGCAGTGCAGGACAGGAAAGGTGGGTTTTACCTTTCTAGCCTCTGCAGTGCAGGAGTGTCCACTAGAAGGGGGTGAGGACGGATGCTCAGAGCCAGTCCACCATATCTGCCCTCTGAGGAGCTAGTGGCTCTTACATTCTTATCATTGAGATGGATACCTAAAATTAGTAGAATCTGATTTATTTCAACATTTATATCAAATAACTCTCTATGATTGGATTCCATGTCCCCAGTCAACTGATTATAATTTTACTTCCTGGGTAACTTGCCTACTGGGAGAAAATGCAGTCGCCTGAGGATCCTAGTCTTCTTGGGGCTTACATAGTTCACATTTTTAGTTGCTGTAGTTTCTCAGTGCTAAGATGCTGATTACAGCATATGCCACTTACTTAAAAATAAAGTTAAAAAAAGAAGAATCATGTATTAAACAAGTTTTTCCATCATAAGAAACATCTTCATTTCAAAAAAGTTGAAGTGTTAAAAAAATGTTACAACTTAGCATCTAAGAAAATAAAGTAATAAATGTGTATTCTGATTCTACAACTTACTCTCTAAGATTAACTAAATCTATTCTGAGAACCAGGTCAGTTTCTATTGTGTTTATATATTCTGGTTTCTACATCAACACAGCTGAAGGCCAAACTCTGGAGTGTGGTACTTTGACCAGGAGAATGGGATCCTTTGCAAACCCCTCTTGGTGGCCAGTCCATCTTAAATGGATGACATCTATGTCAGGCCTCTACTCCACATTACCCAGTCTATCCAAAGGTGGATAAATTAAGTTGATGTCTATCTATTGTCCATCAGTGAGGGAGGGAAAAAAGACAGGCCACATTCAGATCCTCTTTACCTTACATAAAGAGAGATGACACAACCTCAGAGGCAGAAGGTTCTATGCCTATGATGCAGCACTGGTCTTACATTTGCTACTTTACTATTTCACAGATATTTCAAGTAATGTTTTTAAGTGTTGCATGAGGTGCCATTAAAAAAAATAAGAGTAGAATAGATAATCAAAACTTTATGACCTAATTTTGTTGGACAGAAACCACTACCACCACCACTATCTTTAGCAAACATGTTGAGAAGCCAGCAATTATCAGTTTATGTAGAAACAAAATGCCCCTGTAATGGGGTACGTGGTGGGGACTCGATAATGGGGGGAATCTAGTAATCACAATGTTGCTCATGTAATTGAATGTTAATGATACCAAAATAAAAAAAAATATTTTATTGAAAAAAAAAGCCTAGTCAATTTATAGGAAAAGCAATCCAGAAAATATAATGGAAGTTATTCCATAGCTATTATATGAGCATGTTTGCATATTCTGCTGTTTAAATAAATGGAAGCTGTAGGGTGAAATACCCATTATTTGGTAATTTGCCACTTCTGATTCATATGGCTTTCAGCAAGTTACTAGCGTCAGTGAATCTGTTTCTTCACTGTAACATGGAGATAAGAATAGACACCTCAGAGAGTTATTGTAAAGATGAAAATGAAGTAACATGAGCGGATTGCTTAGCACAGAATTTGGCAATAAGATTTAATTTAATATAGAGTAGTTACTGCTATAATTATTAATAAGCACCTACTCGTTTGGGAAGGAAGCTGACACACAGCACAAACTTGAGTACATGGTGGAATTTCATTCAGTGGAAGGAACATGTGACCATAGTAGAAGAACTCCAGTTAAGTCTTCTCTGGCCGTGTTTGTGAATATAATAAAGAATTCGTTAAGCGGCCTGATGTGGCTTTGCATGTGGGCAAGAGAAAGGTTTCCAGCCCTGCAGGACAGATGTGGACCAGCAAACAAGTTTTGTTAGGGACCCTGAAGTGAACTACCTCCTACACTGCAAATAATTATAGCATCTTCCATGAATCAGCTCTCAGGAGACCCCATGTTGCCCTGGTCCTTAAATCTGTCCTGCAGAAATCCAGGAGTTTTCCCTGGAGTTTGCATTTGGCTTAGATGTAAATACCACTTACCTTGAAGAATTTATCCCCACCTTATTTGCTATCCCCTGTGTTTCTTCATCTGATTCCTACATTAATGGAAAACCAGCATTCTTGTGGGTATGATTTTTCAAAGACAAATTCATAGCAGGGTTTACAAATTCCTGAAAATCAGCCAGAAAAAAGAAAGATGAGAAGCAACAGGCAGAGCTGAATAAAAACTACAAACCAAAGAGTATCAAGGGTTAAGAGAGACATATATAAAAGAGAGGACCAGTCTCTTAAGTTCATCCATTCTCCCTTGGGCTTCTGCACTGTGCACATGGCTTCCTATGCCTTGGCTATAGCTTCATATCAGCAAAGTGTTGGGCTGGCCCTGAGCAGCCTCATCTCTTCTCTGATGAGTCAGATGTAGGAAGTATTATGGCCTGCAAGCCTGTGAGGACATTTGCATATCACCTCATTTACTGCTGGCCACAGCTATTGATGCCATTGGAATGATTACTAACTCTATGTTCTAGCTCTGGTTCTCACCTGAGTTGCAGTTCAATGTGTCCAGCTGCGTGCAGAGGCCTTCATCTGGCAGGTCCAGTAGTACTGCAACCAAAAGAGAGTGAGACCAACTCAAATGTCTAGCATCACTAATCTTCATCCACCAAGAATACATTTTATTATTTTATCCTTCTAATTTCACCACTTCTATCCTCAGCTCCACCATTCCTTCAGTCACACAGCCTGACACCCTCCCAGCTGTCTTTGACATTCCAGCCCTTACCACCCACAATAAATCGTACTCACAAATCATCCCCCTCTACATCAAAATGTCTATTAATTCCCCCCTTATCTATGTTCACTGATGCTGCTCTAGCGAAAGCTCTCAAACTTTGTACCTGAACTTTTATAACTGGCTCCCTTTTCTCCTAACTCTCCATGATATAACCCATTCTTACTCCACTGTCAGTTTACTTTTCAGATCATAGAAAACCCTGATTAGGCTTAAAATCGTCTATGCATCCTATCAATAAACCACAATGTCTTAGCCCAGCGGTTAAGATGCTCTATTACCTGGCCCTGTATCTTTCTAGACATTTAACTACCATGATTCCTGTATTCTAATCTAAATTCCATCCAAACTGAACTTCAGATTGTCATCTCCCTTGTCACTTGGATAGGAATATTTCTGCCATGGATGTCTTATATTGATTCCTGGAATTTTGCTAATGGATTAAGTCTGGTCTCCCACAGTGGTATCCACTCTAATGGTGCATCATTTTTGGTGGTCTCCATTCCTTGTCTCTCTTCCCTCATTTGTCTTCTGACAGTTTCTTCACCTCCTATGGTAGCATTAAGTGTCCAAGGTCTTGCGAGGCACAAAGGGGCTTTGTTCTCACAGAAGAACACACACTGCTGGCCTGCGATGCCCTCCAGTGCCCTATGCCATCCTGAGGGCCGCCCCACCCATGGAAGTCTAGAGGATTAACCCAGAAGCGGCTCCCTGTGAGCAGTTGACCAGCACAGACAGCGGAGACAGGCAAGGCAACCAGCAAGCAGGAAGTCTTTGTTCTCCCAGCTGACACATGCACCACTCACTGGCAACAACTACCACCACCATGAAAAGGCAGAAGAACCTTGTCCAATCCAAAATCCCTCAAACACTAGAAAGAGGGCTTGGTGAGATGGAAATCACCAATCATCCTGAAAAAGAATTCAAAATAAAAGTCATAAGCATGCTGATGGAGCTACAGAGAAATATTCAAGAGCTAAGGGATGAATTCAGGAGGAAGATAAGAGAAATGAAACAAACAATGGAAGGATTTAAGAGCAGACTAGATGAGGTGCAAGAGACTGTTAATGGAATAGAAATCAGAGAACAGGAATACAGAGAAGCTGAGGCAAAGAGAGATAAAAGGATCTCTAGGAATGAAAGAAAATTAAGAGAACTGTGTGACCCAACCAAATGGAACAATCTTTGCATCATAGGGACACCAGAATAAGAAGAGACTGAAAAAGGGATAGAAAGTGTCTTCGAAGAAATAATGGCCAAAACTTCCCCAATCTGGGGAAGGAAATAGTCTTTCAGGCCATGGAAGTCTACAGATCTCCCAACACAAGGGACCCAAGGACAACACCAAGACATAGAATAATTAAAATGGCAAAGATCAAAGACAAGGACATGGTATTAAAAACATCCAGAGAGAGAAAAAAGATCACCTACAAAGGAAAACTCATCAGGCTATCATCAGACTTCTTGGCAGAAACCTTACAGACCAGAAGGGAATGGCATGATATATTTAATGCAATGAAACAGGAGGGGCTCAAACCAAGATTACCATATGCAGCACAATTAACATTTAAATTTGAAGGAGGGATTAAACAATTCCCAGACAAGCAAAGTTGAGGGAATTTGCCTCCCATAAAACATCTCTACAGTGTATTTTAAATGGACTTCTCTAGATGGAAGTGTGCCCAAGGATAAAAAGCTGTCACCAGAGAAAATAAAATGGCAGCAAAGTAGACCAACTGAATACTAATGAAATGCAAAATAAAATCAGCTATCCACAAAGTCAGTCAAGGGAAACACAAAGAGTACAGAATAAAACACCTAACATATCAAGAGTGGAGAAGGAAGAAAAAAGGGGGAGAGAAATAAAGAATCATCAGACTGTTTATAATAGCATAATGAGTGAGCTAAGTTAGATGGTTAGATCATAAAGCTACCCTTGAGCCTTTGGTAACCACGAATCCAAAGCCTGCAATGGCAACAAGTACATATCGATCGATAATCACCCTAAATGTAAATAGACTGAATGCACCAATCAAAAGACACAGAGTTACAGAATGCATAAAAAAAAACAAGACCCATCTATATGTGGCCTACAAGAGACTCACTTCAAATCCAAAGAAATACACAGACTAAAAGGGAAGGGATGGAAAAAGATATTTCATGCAAACAACAGGGAGAAAAAAGCAGGTGTTGCAGTACTTGTATCAGACAAAATAGACTTCAAAACAAAGAAAGTAACAAGAGACAAAGAAGGACATTACATAACAATAAAGGGAACAGTCCAACAAGAGGATATAACCATTAAAAATATATATGCACCAAACAGAGAAGCACCTACATATGTGAAAAAAAGGTTAACAGAATTAAAGGAGAAAATAGAATACAATGCCTTCATTTCAGGAGAATTCAACACACCACTAACTCCAAAGGACAGATCAACCAGACAGAAAATAAGTAAAGAAACAGAGGCACTGAACAACACACTAGAACAGATGGAACTAACAGACACCTACAGAACTCTACACCCAAAAGCAGCAGGATACACATTCTTCTCAAGTGCACATGGAACATTTTCCAGAAGAGATCACATACGGGGCCACAAAAAGTGCCACAGCAAATTCAAAGAGATTGAAATTCTACCAACCAACTTCTCAGATTACAAAGGTACAAAACTAGAAATAAATTGTACAAAGAAAACAAAAAGGTTCACAAACACATGGAGGCTTAACAACATGATCCTAAGTAATCAATGGATCAATGACAAATTAAAACAGAGATCAAGAAATATATGCAGACAAATAAGAAAAACAGCACAACACCCCAACATCTGAGGGACTCAGCGAAGGCAGTTCTAAGAGGAAAGTCTATAGCAATCTAGGCCTTTTTAAAGAAGGAACAACAATCCCAAATGAATAGTCTAAATTCACAATTATTGAAACTGGAAAAAGAAGAACAAATGAGGCCCAAAGTCAGTAGAAGGAGGGACATAATAAAAATCAGAGAAGAAATAAGTAAAATTGAGAACAATAAAACAATAGAAAAAATTAATGAAACCAAAAGCTGGTTCTTTGAGAAAATAAGCAAAATAGATAAACCAGTAGCCACACTTATCAAGAAAAAAAGAGAATCTACACACAGTAACAGAATCAGAAGTGAGAAAGGAAAAATCACTATGGACACCACAGAAATACAAAGAATTATTAGAGAATACCATGAAAAATTATATTCTAACAAACTAGATAACCTAGAAGAGACAGACAAGTTTCTAGAAAAATACAACCTTCCAACTGACACAGAAAGAAACAGAAAATATGAATAGACCAATTACCAGCAAGGAAATTGAATCGTTAATCAAAAAATTGCCCAAGAACAAAACCACTGGGCCAGATGGTTTCACCGTTGAATTTTATCAGACATTTCGAAAGACATAATACCAATTCACCTTAAAGTTTTCCAAAAAATAGAAGAGGAGGGAATACTACCAAACTCATTCTATAAAGCCAGCATCACTCTAATACCAAAACCAGGCAGAGACACCACAAAAAAAAAGAAAACTACAGACAAATATCCCTGATGAATATAGAGGCAAAAATACTTTAAAAAATATTAGCAAACAAAATTCAAAAACACATCAAGAGGATCATCCACAATGATCAAGTGCAATTCATCCCAGAGATGCAAGGATGTTACAACATTTGAAAATCCAACAACTTCATCCACCACATCAAGAAAAAGAAGGACAAAACCACATGATCATCTCCATAGATGCTGATAAAGCATTTGACAAAATTCAACATCCATTCATGATAAAAACTGTCAAGAAAATTGTGTAGAATTTACCCTAAGAATGCAGGAGGCCTGTTCGAAAAAGATATGCACACCTATGTTTATCACAGCACTATTTATATATATATATGGTATCATTAATCTACAATTACATGTGCAACATTATGGTTACTAAACTCCCCACTTCATCAGGTACCCCCCACCTACACCATTACAGTCACTGTCCATCAGTGTAGTGAGAGGCTATAGAATCAGTACTTGTCTTCTCTGAGTTGTACAGCCCTCCCCGTGCCCCCCCCAACATTATATCTGCTAATTGTAATGCCCCCTTTGCCCCCTTATCCCTCCCTTCCCACCCATCCTCCCCAGTCCCTTTCCCTGTGGTAACTGTTAGTCCATTCTTGGTTTCTGTGAGTCTGCTGCTGTTTTGTTCCTTCAGTTTTTTCTTTGTTCTTATACTCCACAGATGAGTGAAATCATTTGGTACTCGTCTTTCTCCACCTGGCTTATTTCACTGGGCATAATACCCTCTAGCTCCATTGATGTTCTTGCAAATGGTAGGATTTGTTTTCTTCTTATGGCTGAATAATATTCCATTGTGCATATGTAGAACATCTTTATCCATTCATCTATTGATGGACACTTAAGTTGTTTCCATTTCTTGGCTATTGTAAATAGTGCTGCGATAAACATAAGGGTACATTTGTCTTTTCCAAACTGGGATCCTGCATTCTTAGGGTAAATTCCTAGGAGTGGAATTTCTGAGTCAAATGGGATTTCTGTTTTTAGCTTTTTGAGGAACTTTCATACTGCTTTCCACGATGGTTGAACTACTTTACTTTCCCAGCAGCAGTGTAGGAGGGGTCCTCTTTGTCCACATTCTCGTAAACATTTGTTGTTTGTCTTTTGGATGGTGGCCATTGTAACTGCTATGAGCTGACATCTCATTGTGTTTTATTTTTTTACTGTCCTATCATTAATGTACGATTACATGAACAACATTATGGTTACAAGACTACCCCCATTATCAAGTCCCCCACCACACACCCCATTACAGTCACTGTCCATCAATGTAGTAAGGTGCTATAGAATCACTACTTGTCTTCTTTGTGTTATACTGCCTTACCCGTGTCCCCCCCCCCGACATTATACATGCTAATCGTAATGACTCTTTTCCCCCTTATACCACCCTTACCACCCATCCTCCCCCATCCCTTTCCCTTTGGTAACTGTTAGTCCATTCTTGGGTTCTGTGAGTGTGCTGCTGTTTTGTTCCTTCCGTTTTTTCTTTGTTCTTATACCTCACAGATAAGTGAAATCATCTGATAATTGTCTTTCTCTGCCTGGCTTATTTCACTGAGCATAATGCCCTCTAGCTCCATCCATGTTGTTGCAAATGGTAGGATTTGTTTTATTCTTTTGGTTGAATAATATTCCATTGTGTATATGTACCACATCTTCTTTATCCATTCATCTACTGATGGACACATAGGTTTTTCCATTTCTTGGCTAATGTAAATAGTGCAGTGATAAACATAGGGGTGAATTTGTCTTTTTAAAACTGGGCTCATGCATTCTTAGGATTAATTCCCAGTGGTGGAATTTCTGGGTCAAATGGGATTTCTATTTTTTGCTTCTGAGGAACCTGCATACTGCTTTCCACAATGGTTGAATTAATTTACATTCACATCAGCAGTGTAGGAGGGTTCCCCTTTCCCCACATCCTCGCCAACATTTGTTGTTGTTTGTCTTTTCTATGGTGGCCATTCTAACTGGTGTGAAGTGATATCTCATTGTGGTTTTATTTAGCATTTCTCTGATGATTAACAATGTGGAGCATCTTTTCATATGCCTATTGGCCATCTGACTTTCTTCTTTGGAGAAGTGTCTGTTCAGCCCCTCTGCCCATTTTTTAATTGGCTATTTACTTTTTGTTTGTTGAGGTGGATGAGCTCTTTATATAATTTGGATGTCAACCCCTTATCAGATATGTCATTTTTGAATATATTCTCCCATACTGTAGGATGTATTTCTGTTCTACTGATGGTGTCCTTTGCTGTACAGAAGCTTTTTAGTTTGATATAGTCCCACTTGTTCATTTTTGCTTTTGTTTCCCTTGCCCGGGGAGATATGTTCATGAAGATGTTGCTCATCTTTATCTCTAAGAGATTTTTCCTATGTTTTTTTAAGAGTTTTATGGTTTCATGACTTACGTTCATGTCTTTTATCCATTTTGAGTATACTTTTGTGTATAGGGTTAGACAATAATCCAGTTTCATTCTCATACATGTAGCTGTCCAGTTTTGCCAACACCAGCTATTGAGAGGCTGTCATTTCCCCGTTGTATATCCATGGCTCCTTTATCATATATTAATTGACCATATATGCTTGGGTTATATGTGGTTTCTCTAGTCTGTTCCATTAGTCTATGGGTCTGTTTTTGTGCCAGTACCAAATTGTCTTGATTACTGTGTCTTTGTAGTAGAGCTTGAAGTCAGGGTGTTTAATTCTCCCTGCTTTATTCTTTTTTCTCAGGATTGCTTTGGCTATTCAGAGTCTTTTGTGGTTCCATATGAATTTTAGAGCTATTTGCTCTAGTTCATTAAAGAATGCTATTGGTATTTTGATAGGGATTGCATTGAATCTGTAGATTGCTTTTGGCAGGATGGCCATTTTGACAATATTAATTCTTCCTATCCATGAGCATGGGATATGTTTCTTTTTATTGGTTTTTTCTTTAATTTCTCTCATGAGTGTCTTGTAGTTTTACGAATATAAGTCTTTCACTTCCTTGATTAGGTTTATTCCTAGGTATTTTATTCTTTTTGATGCAACTGTGAATGGAATTGTTTTCCTGATTTCTCATTCTGCTAGTTCATCATTAGTGTATAGGAATGTAAGAGATTTCTCTATATTAATATTGTATAATGCAACATTGCTGAATTCAGATATTAGATCTAGTAGTTTTGGAGTGGATTCTTTGGGGTATTTTATGTACAGTATCTTGTCCTCTGCAAACAGGGACAGTTTGACTTCTTCCTTGCCAATCTGGATGCCTTTTATTTCTTTGTGTTGTCTGATTGCCATGGCCAGGACCTCCAGAACTATGCTGAATAAAAGTGGGGAAAGTGGGCATCCTTGTCTTGTTCCTGATCTTAAAGAAACAGCTTTCAGCTTCTTGCTGTTAAGTATAATATTGGCTGTGTGTTTGTCATATATGGCCTTTATTATGTTGCGGTACTTTTCCTCTATACCCATTTTGTTGAGGGTTTTTATGATGAATGGATGTTGAATTTTGTCAAATGCTTTTTCAGCATCTATGGCGATGATCATGTGGTTTTTGTCCTTCTTTTTTTGATGTAGTGGATGATGTTTATCAGGGATATTGGTCTGTGTTCTTCTTTTTTTGTGGTGTCTTTGCCTGGTTTTGGTATTAGAGTGAGGTTGGCCTTTTGGAATGAGTTTGTGAGTATTCCCTTCTCTTCCAGTTTCTGGAAAACTTTAAGGAATATGGGTATTAGTGGTTCACTAAATATTTGATAAAATTAAGCCATGAAACCATCTGGTCCAGGGGTTTTGACCTTATGTAGTTTTTTATTACCAAATCAATTTCTTTGCTGCTTATTCATCTATTCAGATTCTCTGTTTCTTCCTGGGTCAGCCTTGGAAGGTTGTATTTTTCTAGAAAGTTGTCCATTTCTTCTAGGTTATCCAGTTTGTTAGCATGTAATTTTTCACTGTATTCTCTCATAATTCTTTGTATTTCTGTGGTGTCTGTATTGATTTTTCCTCTCTCATTTGTGATTCTGTTTATGTGTGTAGACTCCCTTTTTTTCTTGATAAGTCTGGCATGGGGTTTACCTATTTTGTTTATTTTCTCAAAGAACCAGCTTCTTCTTTCGTTGATTCTTTCAGTTGTTTTATTCTTCTCAATTTTATTTATTTCTGCTTTAGTCTTTATTATGTCCCTCCTTCTACCGACTTTGAGCCTCATGTCCCTCCTTCTATGACTTTGGGCCTCATTAGTTGTCCCTTTTCTAGTTTCATTAATTGTGAATTTAGACTATTCATTTGGTATTGTTCTTCTTTCCAGAGGTAGCCCTTTATTGCAATATATTTCCCTCTTCGCACGGCCTTCACTGCGTCCCACAGATTTTACGGTATAGAATTATTGTTGTCATTTGTCTCCATATATTGCTTGATCTCTGCTTTCATTTGGTCATTGATCCATTGATTATTTAGGAGTATGTTATTAAGCCTCCATAGGTTTGTGGGCTTTTTCATTTTCTTTGAGTAATTTATTTCTGGTTTCATACCTTTGTGACCTGAGAAGTTGGTTGGTACAATTTCTATCTTTTCAATTTACTGAGGTTCTTTTTGTGGCCTAGTACATGATCTCTTCTTGAAAATGTTCCATGTGCACTTGAGAAGAATGTGTATCCTGTTGCTTTTGGATGGAGTGTTCTGTGGATGTCCATTAGGTCCATCTGTTCTAATATGTTGTTCAGTGTCTCTGTCTCTTTACTGATTTTCTGTCTGGTTGATCTGTCCTTTGGAGTGAGTGGAGTGTTGAAGTCTCCTAAAATGAATGCATTGCATTCTATTTCCCCCTTAATTCTGCATTTGTTTCACATATGTAAGTGATCCTGTGTTGGGTGCATAGATATTTTTAATAGCATATCCTCTTTCTGGACTGACCCTTTTATCATTATGTAATGTCCTTCTTTGTCTCTTGATACTTTCTTTGTTTTGAAGTCTATTTTGTCTGATACAAGTACTGCAACTCCTGCTTTTTTCTCCCTATTAGTTGCATGAAATATCTTTTTCCATTCCTTTACTTTCAGTCTGTGTATATCTTTGGGTCTGAAGTGAGTGTCTTGGAGGCAGCATATAGACGGGTCTTGATTTTTATCCATTCAGTAACTCTATGTCTTTTGATTGGTGCATTCAGACCATTTACATTTAGGGTGATTATAGATAGGTATGTACTTATTGCCATTGCAAACTTTAGATTTTTGGTTACCAAATGTTCAAGGGTAATTCCCTTACTATCTAACAGTGTAATGTAACTCACTTTGTATGCTATTACAAATACAACCTAAAGGTTCTTATTTTTTTCCTCCTCCATTCTTTGTATGTTATGAATCATATTGTGTACTCTTTGTCTATCCATTGGGTGACACCTATTTAGCCTTAGGAATGCTTCCATCTATAGGAGTCCCTCAAAAATGCACTGTGGATGTGGTTTGTGGGAGGTAAATTCTCTCAGCTTTTGCTTATCTGAAAATTGTTTAATCCCTCATTCAAATTTAAATGATAACTTTTCCGGGTAGTGTATTTATTCTTGGTTCAAGGCCCTTGTGCTTCATTGCATTAAATATATCATGCCACTCCCTTCTGGCCTGTAAGGTTTCTGTTGAGAAATCTGCTGATAGCCTGATGGGTTTTCCTTTGTATGTTATCATTTTTCTCTCTCTAGCTGCTTTTAAAAGTCTGTCTTTATCCTGGTTCTTTGCCATATTAATTATTATATGTCTTCATGTTGTCTTCCTTGGGTCCCATGTGTTGGGAGATCTATGCACCTCCATGACTTGAGAGACTACCTCCTTCCCTAGATTGGGGAAGTTTTCAGCAATTACCTCTTCCATGACACTTTCTATCCCTTTTTCCTCCTTCTTCTGGTACCTGTATAATGTGAATATTGTTCCATTTGGATTGGTCTCACAGTTCTCTCAATATTCTTTCATTCTTAGAGATTCTTTTACTCTCTGTGCCTCAGCTTCTTTGTATTCCTCTTCTCTAATTTCTATTCCATTTACCGTCTCTTCTACTACATCTAATCTGCTTTTAAATCCCTCCATTGTATTTTTCATTTCAGGTATGGAATTTATTAATGATTGAATCTCCATCTTAAATTCGTTCCTGAGTTCTTGTATATTTTTCTGTGCCTCCATAAGCATGTTTATTATTTTTATTTTGAACTCTCTTTCAGGAAGATTGGTGAGTTTAGTTTCATTTGGCCCTTTTTCTGGATTTTGTGAGATTTTGCTATGAACCATATTCTTTTGATGTCTCATATTTCTGTATGGTGCCCTCTAGTTCCCAGAAGCTCTAGTCTCTGGAGCTGCTCAGCCCCTAGAGTGAGGTTGAGGGTAGTAGGGAGCAGAGCTTGTGCTGGGGGGGAGGAAAGAGCTGTTTCCTACATCCTGCCTGCAGAGAGTCAGTGGGCCAAGCACACAGGTGTATGCCTCTGTGCTCTGAGTCTCTGCTTGTTGCAGGCAGGGCCTCCCCCTGACTGGCCTGATGCCCACACCATGACTGCTGGTTTGCGAGCTGGTGCTGGCAGGCCAGTAGGAAGGCACAGCAGGCTTGGAGCTGAGTAGCCAGCCTGGGGTATGCAGCACCTGAAACTCCTCAAAGTTCCCAATCTGCTGGGGAGATTGCACCCAGACAACCTTGTCCCACTATCCCTTCTCCCATGCAGCAAACTCCATGCACATCTTGCCCCTTCAGCAGCCCTCTCTCTGCTAGGAAGCCTGTCAGTTAGCCTGCCTTTCCTTAGTTAATCCCAGAGGGGCCAGATGTGTAACCTGTCCTTAACAAACAGCCAGAATCTTTCTCAAGCACTCTGCCTGTCCCAGCTCTCTGTCCCCCAGAGCACCACACAGTGTAGGTTTCTGCTTGCAAGCAGATCTCCAGGGCTAGATGTTCAGCAGTCCCAGGCTTCCACCCCCTGCCCACTACATTTCTCTTCCTCCTGCCAGTGATCTGGGGTAAGGGAAGGGCCTGGGTCTCCCCAGATCAAGGGTTTGTTACATTACTCTGTTTCATGAGGTCTACTCTGTTCGTGAGGTCTGTATGCAGTCTGGTGCATCCTTCTTTCCTGTTGCTCTTTTAGGTTTAGTTGTATTAACTATATTTTCGCACTATGTGTGGTTTTGGGAGGAATTCTCTGTCTTACCTTTCATGCTGCCATCTTGAATCTCCTTAGATATGGAATTTCTTAATGATTGAATCTCCATCTTAAATTCGTCCCTTAGTTCTTGAATATTTTTCTGTACCTCTATGAGCATGTTTATGATTTTTATTTAAAACTATCTTTCAGGAAGATTGGTAAGTTCAGTTTCATTTGGCCCTTTTTCTGGGGTTTTTGAGAATTTGCTCTGAACCAGGTTCCTTTGATGTTTCATAATTCTATGTGGTGCCCTCTAGTGCCCAGAAGCTCCAGTCTCTGGAGCTGCTCAGCCCCTAGAGTGAGGTTGGGGTTCGTAGGGGAGCATCGCTGGTGCCTGGAGGGAGGAAAGAGCTGTTTCCTGATTCCCAGCTGCAGTGTCTGTCTCCAGTATCATAGCCAGTGGGCCAAACACACACGGGTAATCTTCCGTGCTTTGCGTCTCTAGCTGTTGTAGGCAGGGCCTCCCTCTGACTGGCCTGATGCCAGTGCAGTGACTGCCGGTTTGCAAGCAGGTGCCGGCAGACCAGGAGGAAGGCACAGCAGGCTGCATGTCACAGTGGGGAGCCTCGGAGCTGAGTAGGCATCCATGGGGATGGAACACCTGAAGCTCCTCAAAGTTCCCAACCTGCCGGACAGAGTGCTCCCAGACAACCTTGTCCACCTATCCCTTCGCCTGCGCAGTAAGCTCCATGCAAACCCCGCCCCTTCAGCAGCCCTCTCACTGCTAGGAAGCCTCTCAGACTACCTGCTTTTCCTTTGTCCCAGAGTGGCCGGATGTGGATCCCTGTCCTCCACAAATGGCTGGAATCTCTGCCTCTGAAGCGCTTCACCTGTCCCAGCTCCCCAACCCCACCTATCTCCAGAGCACCACACAAGGTAGGTCTGTGCTCCAAAGCAGACCTCCTGGGCTGGGTGTTCATCAGTTCCACCCTCTCCCCACTCCATTTCTCTGCCCCCTGCCAGTGAGCTGGGGTGAGAGAAGAGCTTGGGTCCTGCTAGATCAAGGCTTTCCTACGTTACCATTTCGTGAGGTCTGTTCTGTTTGGGAGGTCTACAGTCTGGTGCAGCCTTATTTTCTGTTGCTGTTTTAGGGCTAATTGTGTAACTATATTTTCACGCTATATGTGGTTTGGGGAGGAATTCTCTGTCTCACCTCTCACGCCACCATCTTGAATCCTCCTACACAATGGAATATTATTCAGCCATAAGAAGTAAACAAATCCTACCATTTGCAACAACATGGATGGAGTTAGAGGGTATTATGCTCAGTGAAATAAGCCAGGCAGAGAAAGACAAATACCAAATGATTTCACTCTTCTGATAAGAACAAAGAAAAAACTGAAGGAACAAAACAGCAACAGACTCACAGAACCAAAGAATGGACTAACAGTTACCAAACGGAAAGGGACTGGGGATGGTGGGTGGGAAGGGAGGGATAAGGATAATAAGGGGCATTACGATTAGCACACATAATATTGGGGGGTGAGGGGGCACATGGAAGGTGGTATAGCACAGAGAAGACAAGTAGTGACTCTATAGCTTCTCAGTCTACTGATGGACAGTGACTGTGATGGGGTATGTGGTGGGGACTTGATAATTGGGAATATCTGGTAACCACAATGTTGCTCATATAATTATGTATTGATGATACCAAAATTAAAAAAAACACAGAAAATATATGTCCACAGGTCTTTACCCTTTCCTTATCCATAGTCTTTGCCATGTTTCATTTGGCCGTGTTTCATTCCTCACTGATGGGCAGAATATAATTCCCCACCTTCTGAATCTAGGCTGGCTTATGTGGCAGCCATGAGAATGTATCTCACAGTCCTCCAACTACATGAAGTGAATTGACCAAGGGCCCCAGCTCCCATCTTGTGTGCTCTATAATCCATTGTAACACCTATACTGAAGAAATGCTTCTGAGGAACTACTCCTAGCCAATGACTGACCATTCCTCGGGGACACAGGCATCCTCTGATGGCCAACTTTGGCTTGATGACTCCCCAGTGACCTTGCCATAGCATTTTTAGATTGCAGGACAGTCTAGAACACTTAACCCTACTCTCCTTCCCTCTCTCCTGCAGGATCGTCCTGCATTATGGTCCCAGGGCCACCCAATGTTTCCAGGCTCTTTCCTCCACTCTCTCTCATAGCTGTTTTCTATAACAAAATCTCAACACCTTTAATGTCATCTTGGAAGTCTTGATATCTGCTTTCCAACCTTGCTTTGTGACTTTACTGTGGCGATCAGCAAACATGACCCAAGCAGAGCCTCTGGAACACATTTGTGTGCTTCTGCTTGCTCTTGCTCTGTCATCTTCATGAGAAGGAGAGGGCATGCCCTGTCCCTGGCCACAGGAAGAGGATGAGGGGCTCATGGAGCAGAAAAAAAGTCACTCTAGTCTTTCTATCTGAGGCTCTTGTAGATCAGCTAACAGTCCATTACAGGCAGACTGGTGGGCAAGTGCAGCCAAGGTCAGCTGTGCCTGGCTTACATTAGCTCAATGCTGCAGATCCCTGAGCTGAATTTCCACTATTGTTGTATGCCAACATACAGCAATAGCTGGTTGTTCCTCAGTGTTACTGCAGCAATAGAAAAGTGAGAAACTTCTCAAACAAGCTCCTTGCCAACAAATCTTACCTGGAAGAACCAAACCCAAGAAATACGTAAGTATATTTTATATTATGTTGTAAGATACGCACTCGGTAGTTTAGAGTTGAAATTTTATCCTTACTCTCCAATAACACCGGGCTGAGGAACAGAGTCTAGCACACTGCCCAGTACCAAAGACCAAGGGAGGCAGTGTGAAGATCCAAAAGAGAGCTTTTCGTTGGCTTCTGTGGGCCTCTTAGGTTAAGGAGGGAGGCCCAGAAGATTCCTGATTAGAAAGTCATCTTGCCATTTGATCCGTGTGCCCTCTCCCTCTTGTGGGCTGAATCTGTGACCCTGATGATAGAGGAAGAGCAGATGGTCTTTCCTTTCCTACCAAGTTGCACAAGGAAGCTGTAGATCTAACAACACACCCTGAAGGGAACTGTTCTTCTGGGTCAGACTATCAGCCATAACCCACTAGATGCATGTCCGCTGATGGGTGTGAAGGAACATCTGGCCAAACAAGGAAGGGGATCCTTCGACAGAGACATTCTGCTTTCCCCCAAGCATTGGAACAAGCAAAATACAGGCAAAAGAGCCCAACTGAGACTGTTAGCTGAACAGCTGAAATGATCAAGAGGAAATTGCTGCTCAATCTTTTCTCCAATAGCCACCACAGAGTAACTGTTAAGGATGTGCAACTAGGACTTCTTTAAATGAGGACATATCCCTGTGTCAGCCAGATAGCTCCAGGCCCCAGCACATGACTGGCCACATAGTAGACACCTTATACATATTTGAATATGTGAATAAATGTGACTACTTCTGAAATCTGACAAAGTTTTCAGATAAATAAAAAGTTTCCTCATTAAAAAGAACCTAATTTTGCTATCACTGAAAGTCCATGCTCTAGTAATCCTAACTTGGCACTTATAGAGTTGCTTACTCTCTCTGTGGCTCAATTTCCTCCTCTAAAAATTGTTGATAATGATAACACTAACTCATACACTCGCTATTGGATAAATTTCAGTTAGTATATTTCAAGTGTTTAGAACTGTACCTGGCATCTGTTAAACGTTTTATTCATGTTATCTACTTGAAGCAGTAACAGTGGCAGAGTTGAGTGCTATGAAAATCAACCTATGCTATATAAAGATCCATCATAAAATTCAATGAAAATGTAAGTATTAGGGACAACAGTAATAGCTTAACTAAAAATTTCCCATGTTTAAGTAAAAGACAGGTCTTAGTTATCAATCTATAACCCATACCATAAAATATTTTACTGGAATATGTTTCCAATAATATAGCTAAGTAAGTAACTAAAACTATTAAGGGATGTGAGTCCTTTGAGAAACAATCAATTATTAGAATTAGTTTAAATATCTAAGTAGCAATATATTTTACATAACCACTTAAAAAAATGTTTGGGGGCACACTTCCCCTTCTCCCCAGTCCTAAGTTCAGAGGCACTAGTGAGCCTCATTACCCAGGAAAGCTGGCTTGAAGGCTGCCTTTGGCTCAGGAACACCTAACCTCTCCAAGCTCGGGTGGGTGGTTTCCTGTCTGTATTTGATTTGAACCTGTTCCAGGGCTTGTGGTTTTTGGCCAGGCTCATACTTTGTGTTAACCTACTGCATATTTAACCATAGTGTTGATTTTGCAATTGGGGATATGATTCCTGCATTTCTCAGAAAGACTTTTGGGGGAATCTGCCATGTTCTGGTTTGCACAGTCTTTTATCTTTTCACTCTTACACCCTGAAAGCACTATCAGACCTGATCTCCAAGATTACAAATGTTCCTTCATTTCAAGACAAGAAACATAGTTTGAACACTGGAATTATAGAATGTCAGATGGGAAATACAATTAAGCTAAAGCAACCCGAAAAAAAATATTTCTCTTTTAGAAAATAAGAATTCTTTTGCTTTATCAAGATAACGAGCATGGCAATAATTAGAGAATGTGAAGATGTTGCAGGCTGGAGCAGAGCAGAGCAGAAAGTCATGAATGCAAAGTGATTAGAGAGGCATGGAGGAGACCCCTCTGGTCCTGCTGCCTCCTTCCCTATTCAATAGGATGTCTTGCTTACCCATTTCTGTCTTTTGCCAAAAATCCTACTGTTACGGACATATTTCTCATTTCCCTGTCTATTCTCTATTATTTTCTATTGTTCGTTTTATTTTGCCATTCCATTTTCTATTAAAAGATCTCTGGAAAGACATAACCTGTCAGGCTATTACACAGTTTACACCTTAGCATCACTGTCTCTTTCATAAATCGATCTCCCTCTCTCTCTGTCTCTTCATCTTGACAGCTAAGATCAAAGTACCATTTGGTGGGGAAATGGATGGAAGTCTGAAGCCTTCAGAAACAATTTCATTCACTCCACAGGACTATGTTGCAATCCCAGTTCCTTGTCCATACTGTACTAGCCACTGCAAGGGCGGATTCTAACAAGACAGACATGCCCGAAACGTCTGACAAGTTGTCTGAAGAGAGCGCCAGACGTGTCATGAAATCATTTTGACCTTTAAACCTCACAATTCCTCTGAGCTAAGTTTTTGTACCACTGTAAATGCCAGATGAGTCTTCCTTCAAAGCCCTACAACTCCTGGGTGGAGCAACAGTATCCTACCTTCACCCACAGTCTCTGCCACGGTGTCAACTCAGTATGGACTCGGACCTGATGAACATTTTGCAAGAACACCCAGCAATGCACAGCGCCTCATCTCCACACAGTCCTCCGCCTGTCAGGGGAAACTTCAGGTGCTTCAGGCCCCAACCTACTTAGCAAGTAAGCAGACACCGATGTTGCTGTCACAGCTGTGCAGGTGCGGTCAGCATGGGGCCAGAGTGGGATGGCTAACTGGGAGCACCATGGCTCTCCCTAGGGTTGGTCCAGTTCAATGTCTTGTCCACTTAAGGACTGCTTTATGCCTAATCTATTTAGCATGCCTTTCTCTAATATGTGGACGATCATAACTGTCATCACTGAGAGTCTGAAGTCTCCTGCGAAGTAATGAAAGAGTGTTGTGAGGCCTCAGGTAAGCATCTACAGTTGGTCCAGCTGGCTGGCCGTACATATTACTTATCTGACCATCCTATGTGGAGAAGTTTCTCACTGAGTTGAACATAGACATTATTGCCTACAGAAAGACTTAGCTGCTTAAAACCTTGAATTGCCACATCATCATTATAGGCTCAGAGAATGCCTACTGAGTTGATTTTATAAAGAAAATCTCTGTGATATTAAAGATTTAGAATCATCAGTTTGTCCCCAATTTGACAGTGCTTAGGTCAGTAAGGTGGACAAAAGGATGACTTACACACACACACACACACACACAACAATGGTTTAGGTAACAATCCTAGGTTTATATAGCGCATTGTTATTTGCGGAAGCCTTGAACATTCATTAACCATTCCATATAACCCTTATCACAAATCTTTGATTTTGGTAATATTATCTCCATTTTTCTGACAAAAAGACTGAAACTGAGGCAAGTGGTAAAATGTATACCCATACTTTGGGGTTAAAGTGATTGTGGTCTACAAATACCTGGGCAGCAAAAGTCTTGGATGAAGAAATGCATAAATTCTTTATATCAGGTAAACATGGAGGTCTATGTTTAAGAAAACCTAAAATACAAAAATGTGAACTCAAGGTAAATAAATTAGTGGGATGATTATTTGCTTCATTTAAAAAAAGAATTTTTGTTTTGCATAAAGAATTAAAGTGCCTGGCACACTATATGTTTTACTACTACTAAGGTTTTACTACTCCTAATTATATTTACCCACAATAACACTGAAAAACTGCTTATTGGATGAAGTGAGTCACAGTTGTTCTCAGAAGAGGTAGCTCATGTATGAGATTCACTATTTGGAAGGTCAAGTAGTGAAATACAATTCCTCGGTTTAAAATGATCAGTTCCCACATTGAAAAAATAAAACCCTGAGACTAAAAGCTATTCTGAGATAGTACATAAACAAAGCTAGCCCTTAGTACAATACTGATTAAATACTCCGCAGGGATGGAACCATCAAAAACAAGATATTAATCTAACACCTGATATTTTAAATAAATCTATCTTAAAGGGACAAGATAAATTAAAGAAGCATAATTTACAAAGTACGTGGTTATTCTTAATATGGTGAGGGAGGGATTGAGGTAAGCATGACCTCCAACCCTAGAAGTTAAAGCCTCTGATTCAGAGATGGCAAATGTACCCACCTGTGGGCTCTGGACACCATGGTGCAACCCTAAGGAAAGGGTGAGGTCAGAGTGTAGATTTTGTTAGCTCACCCTCCCATTTTTCCAAGAAGGCCTCAGCTAATGTCAGGTCACTAACTCTTATGCAGTTTGGAAATCACTAAGACTAAGTACACAGTTCAGTCATACAGACCTATGACCTCATCACCAAACCACTGTCTGGGCAACAAGGCCCCACTGACATTGCTGCACTCCTTCCTCTGTGTGTTCTGCCCCACTCTTTCCATCCATTCCAGAGCCAGCTGTCCCCATGCCAGGTCCCCCCACCCTTGAATGCTCCTAGCATGATGAGAGACCTCTCTTCCAATTTCAAGGTCTCAAGAAGCTATACTCTCCTTTTTAATGAACAGGCTCCGTGAAAAAACAGAGATGCAAAATTGTGTAATTCCCACTCCTTTAGAAGGAGAACATGAGAATCCGAAGCCCATCACCAAAAAGGTGCCTATCATTACAGGGACAGTAACGGAGGCAGAACTACAGATCTGCCATCTTAAAGCAGCCGAAGAAGAAAACTAGAAAAACACTTGCTATAGTTTCCAGATGTCCATTGAATGTTTCCTATGGGCTTAGTTAAGGATACAAAGCCTGCAAGATGTGTGCTCTATTCTCTACTTACATGCTCACTCTCTACTTAGATACATGCTCTCTTGATTAAGCTAGAGATGGCAAGTATGTTTTAGTTAAAATATCAGTTTTGGCCACTTGGAAGGGATACACAGGACATCATCTGGAGGATTCTGGGGTTTCCTCTAGACTTCAAGAAAAAGTAGCTCCTTAAATGCCCATCATGAACAAGTGAGAAAGAAATGATGGCTTTTCATCTCAGAGCCAAGCAGTTAGTTATCATTTCTACAGTCATCAACACTAAATAGACGGTTTTAGATTGTGACTTAGAATATAAGTGAAGAATAAGAAAAGCAAGCAATGCATATGTTTTACTCTCCTAATCATTTAGAAATAACTTGAAGTGACCATATCTTAGATCATTATTCCCCTAAAACAAGCTCTGCTATTCTCCTTCCGTGAAACATGGTAACAGTGGAAAAGTTATTAAATCCTGCTTTTCAGACAGTACAATCATAATTAATAGTTATACTTTAAGCTCATCATGTGAAAGGGAAAAAAAAAAAGGAAACATTTCTTTCTCTACTGCCTTCCTGTACTACACCCAGGAATCTGTTTCTTCTTGAATATAAAACCTCCACAGCAAAAGTAGCTGGAATTTATTGCCTGTTTACTGTGTACGAGGCACTACTCTAAGTATTTTTATGTGTATTAATCGCCAAGCCAGCTTGTGAGGGGAGGACTACTACCCGGATTTTAAACGAGAAAGCTGAGGTACAGCGAGTTTCTTGTGCATGGCCATGGCTAGCAGGAGGCAAAGCGGGGCTTGGATGCAGGCCACCTGGCTTCCAGTCCTACGGCCCCAGGGCACCTCTCAGGACCATATCGCTTCTGAGGACACACGACAGAAGTGGCAGCACTCAAACTGGGAAGCAATTCAGTTGTTTCGATTTGTTTTAATGGAAGATAATTCAGTATCGTTTTTCTTCCTGGCTTTTTCTTGTTTCCCACCTCTTTATTTTCAAATACATTAAAAAAAAAGCTATTCCATTCAGGGCATGGGTCAGGATTGAAGGATCTGTGAGGAAAAAAGAGGGGTATGAATACAAACTTTGTATTAACTGGTGATTGGCAAACATGTTCTTCCCCTTCTGACTAGATCACAAAGACCAGGAAAAAAGTTGGCAGGAAAGTCTATTTGTTGTTAGAGAGGCTTGGAAATAATGGCAATATTACCCTCTATCTTGATCTGGAAGTAAGCACAGAAAGGTCAAAAGTAACAAGTTGTAAAGGTGAAAGTCGGCTTCTTTTTTTTTAAAAAAAGAAGTTTCCTGTGACAACAGTATTTGTTAATTGTTTGGATTATGATTATCCTCTTTCTCAACCTTAGCATTTTTTTCTGAAAATGTGTAAGCTATATCAATGCAATATTGTAGATGGCATTTAATTTTAACAGATTATTTCTTTTTTAAACATATCTGATAATGTGTTCTATTTACAAGGTTTTGTTTCTTTTTCAGTGAAAGAGAATAATGAAAAGATGTTGTACTTCTTTAGGGTCAACAGTTTATGGCTCCAAAAAGAAAAGTTACAAATACATAAAAGGTAAATGAATAAGCAAATTAACCATCATATGAACAGTTACATGTTTAAATTTGTTACTATAAACTCCCTAATACAATAAAGGTAAATTATTTAAACTTAGCTGCAATGGAGAATTTTTCTCACAGCAATATAAAATTGAGTCTCATGGCTCTGACTCTTGAACTAACAGACATCTGCCCCAGAATTTTCTCAATTACTACGGCCACCATCACACTAGCTGTTTCTGCTCACATTCATGTATCATCTGACATAAGCATGAATACCTGCTTTTGCTTAATAAATCAAGTCTAGATGAGACTTGACTAAAGTCTTGGAAGCTACATAAACAAATTGAAAATATTTTGAAATGTAATATCATGAAGAAAAATTCATGTTATAGAAAATAATGCCTAAGCTATATGCAGTGGAAAAGTCAAAGCATTAAATTCTTCTGTGATTATATGAAAAAGAACGAAAATGAAATAAACCAACTCAAGAAGCTAGTGAAACAATTACAAACTTCTGCTTCAGGAAGATGGAGAGCCAGACACATTGGAGGGCCCTCTTGATAAAATATAATTAGATGAAGAATTAATTCCAACAAACAATTTTTAATGCATTGTCAGCCAGGCTAGAACGTGCGGAAAGCCTCCAGAGGTAACATCAAGATAAAAAACTAAAACAAATTAAAAAAAGAAAGGGGGAAAAAGTAAACTAAGACCAAAGCAGGAAGCTTTAAGTATTAAGCAAACTAGAGAAATATAGATAGCAAAACTTCGTTTGCCCAGAGAACAAGAGCTCATATTAGCTCTGCCCCCCAAGGTGGGGAGGTTAATCTTCACAGGGGACTGTGATGCTCCCAGAAGTGAGCACTCACTGGGTCCAGGTTGAAGTACAGCACATCTTCTCTACAGGAAAGCGCCACCAGTTCAGGCCCTCATGACTCCCACATATAATGCGCGGCAAATTAAGAACTCCTGGTGAACACACACAGAAATAATTCATCACCACAGAGAAAGGAAAAGTAATAAACCACAGATATAGATATCCAGGGAATTCTGATGTTGATATTATCAGGGACAAAATCTGAAATGATTATGAATGATGTGTTACAAAGAAATAACAAAAAAAATGAGAAAATTAAACCGCAGCAAGTTATAATAAAACATGGCCAAGACAATTAAACAAAAAAAATCCCATTCAAAAAAAAAATCAAGAAAAATATAAGATATGTAATAATTTATCTAGTAAGAGACATGTACAGTGAAAACTCTAAAACTTTTATTGAAGGACATTAATGAAGATCTGAAAAAATGGAGAGCTGCTACATGTTCATCAATGAGACTCCTCAACGTAGCAAAGATGCCATTTATCCTTAATTTAATAAATTCAGTGAATTCCAATCAAAATACCAACAAAACTATTTGGGGAATTTGATAAGCTTATCTTAAATACTTAATCAGCAAAAAAATCCATAAGGCCAAGGAGAGTCAACAAATTTCAAAGAACAAGTTGGGAAACTTGCTGTAGTAAAAATAAGGACATGCACAGAGTTATAGTAAGTAAGACAGTGTGATATTGACTCAGAGATAAGCCAGTTAAGCAATGGAAAGGAAAAGAGAAACTAGAAATAGTTCCAATATATATGAATGGAAATCTGGTATATGACCAAAGTGGTATTCCATATTATTGCAGGGCAAGGACATATTATACAACAATCAGAACTGGGATAATTTATTATCCATATGGAAAAAGTAATACTAAATTCCTACAAGATCCTCAAAAGTTAGTTCAAAAGGGATTAAAGACAGACCTGAAAGGCAAAATTTTTTAATGTTTTTATAACCTTAGTGTAGAAAAATATTTCTTACACAAGAAAATATCAAAAGTTAGGTTGATAATTTATATGAAACGTATTTTTTAAAATCTGTTCATTAAAAGCCACCATTAAGAAAGGAAAAAGACAAGTCACAAGCTGGTAGAAAATATTTACAATATATATAACCAATGAAAACTTTTTATCAAAAATACATGTTTTAAAAAGACTACAAATAAAAAAGAAAATAACCATTAAATAGAAAAATAAGTAGACATTAACACATTTAAAGTAGAGGAAAAACAAAGGATGAACAACTATATGAATAAATAACCTCAAAACTATCTAATTTTGAGTTTTCCTGATAATAAATTACCAAAAATGAGGAAACATGACACTACAAGGTATTAGTGGAACTATAAAGCCACAGAAATGTTTACAAATTATTAGTGGAAGCGTAACCCTTTGGAAAATAATTTGGAATTATACATTAAAATTTAATATAATGCAGCTTTATGACCCAGCAACCATCTTAAAATCATTGAGGAAAAGCCAAAAAAAATGATGCTAATTACCAGTAAGCTGACTCAGAAGACATAATTGAAGCCTCCTTTGTACGGAATTCTATTACTTGTACCTAAGGGCATCCTAACAGGCACAGTCTCTCAAACACAAAAGAAAAGGCAAGAATTTTCTCTTTATTTATTATTACTTAAAATGGCTTTGGAAGTTCTGACAAAATAAGATTCTAAATGGTATGTCATTAATATTAGAAGGAGAACATAGTTGTTATTTAGGAATGATCATCAACAAGAAGTTTTTAAAAATCAATGGAAAATTTATTTGAAATTATTACATCCATCCATTCAACAAGTTGGCAATTCTTTAAATAAGCCTGCAAAAATGGAGAACTTTTCTAACTTTATCAAATCAGGTAAGTTAAAAAACAGTGAAAAAATTCAATGGATATTTAGGAATAAATTTAAGAACTAAAAATTCTCCAAAAATATATAAATTATAGGAATGTAGAATAAGAACTGGATAGAGACACACATGGCATGGATGCTTCCTTTTCCCAAACTGAAGGCAATTCAAATCAGAATATCAGTGTCTGAACCCAATAAACTTACCTTAAATATCTTCTGGAGGAAAGTAATGAATGAGAACAACCAAGAAAATTTTGAAAAATACAGTGATAGGGAAGGAAATGTCCTTTCATATTGAAATCTTTTGAATAATAACAATCTGGAACTGGTACAGCAATAGATCAGTAGAACAGAAATAAAGCATCCAGAAACAGACATTACTTACACTTGGCAACTTTCCTCCAGTATTTCATAAGTATTGATCATGAGCTCATCTTCAGAGAGGGATGTTTTCCCTTACAGCCCTTAGAGTTTCTTTTTATTTGTTTGTTTGTTTGTTTATTTATTATTTGTTATTTATTATGATCAACATAATTTTTATTTATTTTTATTTTTTATTTTGGTATCATTAATGTACGATTACATGAGCAACATTATGGTTATTAGACCCTTAGAGTTTCTTGACTGAAAATGGTAACCAAGATTTAAACAAAGGTCAACTAACTCTAAGGCCCAAGTAATCAAACACCACACAACATAGCCTCCCAATAAGTATATAAGACTAGCTAGACTGACTACCTACTGTAAGACTAACTATAAAAATAATCAGTCTAGAGGCAAAGAATGGGCTATCCAGAAAAAGTGACTGTCTGGCTGTCTGAGGAGTTTCATTTCCCATGGCATTCTAGTTTATTGACCAACAATTTTTTTGCAAATGAAATAAAATAAATTAAAATAGAAAATAGATTACACTGCACATAACTTAGGTAACTTTTTGTTTCAACTGTGTATGTGTGAATGTATATGAGGTTGGGATAGGAAATGTATCTCCTATTTTGAATTACTGTTAGAAAATGTATGAAAATTTATGATTTGATAAAGTTAGATAAATTTTATGAGCTGCAACAGTCTTTTCTTTATTTTCCTCTAATTGAATTTATGTTAGATGACAAGGTCTATTTCAACTGGTGGCTGACAACTTTGTCTTGCTAATTAATTGTAATTTGATCACATACATTTAAAGCCCATGACTTCTTCAAGTTGCACCCCAGTGAAATTCTAGGAACCCTTATTCTCATTGAGGTTTTCCTTCTTTCTCTCCAAGGTGGCCTATGCCTAAGGGACCTTGGATATTGTCCTGGCATTCTGAAAAGGATGTTTGATTTGCCCGATTTTCTCTGTCCTTGCTGACAACTTCTGGGAGTCTGTTGATCTTAACTAGTCCCTGTTCCTGTGGGCTGACACCTTCTCTTGGAAGTTGTGACACACACCATAACCCATTCTCTTAGTCGGCACACTCTGCCCTATACGACTGAGCTCACTGCTCACTGTTAGATACCTTAGTACACTCTGCAGGGGTAGGGGAAGAGCATACTCTTTCTCTTTCAACAAAACTTGGCTTTTGGAAATCAAAAGGCTCTCAGCTTCCTGTATGTGCTACTTGCTTATAAAATGACAAATGAGTTGTTTTAGGCCTACACTGCCCAGTTTTTACAATGGGAATGTGCTATGTGCAGCTGCCCTGTCCTATACAGTGGCCACTAGTCACATGTGGCTATTTGGCTCTTGAAATCTGGCTAGTGTGACTAAGGAACTGAATTGTAAATTTTATTTGTTTATAATTAATTGAAATTCAAATAGCCACATGTGGCTACTGGTGCCTATATAAATAGTAGTTCTGGGTTGTATCTGTGTGCTCCCTGACGGCCCCTCATAAAAAAGCTATTACTGCTGCCAAAACCATGGGGTAAGTGTAATGCACCCAAGAAAAGGGGGAAAGAAAGCAAATCTTTAATATATTTTCATAAAATCTTATGTCATTAACTTAGGCATTTTCATCCATTTTATTAACGAATGATTTACATACAATAAAAATATACCCATTTCAGTGTAGAGCTCAATGAGTTTGACAAATGTATCCAGTCATCTAACTTCTGGATTTAAAGAAATCAACCAAGATTTCATTATCCCCAAATTCTCTTCACCCTACTCCTCATCCCTGCCCAACATTGATCTGCTTTCCGTCACTACTGTTTTGCCCTTTCTAGAATTTCATACAAATATGTCATTCGTATGCAATCTTTTGTGCCTGGTTTCTTTCAACCAGTATAATGATTTGAGAATTGCTCATACTGTTGCTTGTTTAGGAATCTGTTCATTTTGTTGCTAAGTGACGTTCCATTGTATGGATATAATACAATGTCTATCCGTTCACTAGTTGGTTTGGGTTGTATTTGGTTTGGGGCTAGTATTTTTTTAATACAATTTTTAAATTAAGGTATTATTGATATATGCTCTTATGAAGGTTTCATATGAAAAACAAGGTGGTTACTACATTCACCCATATTATCATGTCCCCCCCATACCCCATTGAAGTCACTGTCCATGAGGGTAAGATGGCCACAGAGTCACTAGTCTTCTCTGTGCTACACTGTCTTCCCCATGATCACCCCACACCATGTGTACTAAACATAATATCCCTCAATCACTTCTCCCTCCCTCCCCACCCACCCTCCCACACCCCTCCCCTTTGATAACCACTAGTCCCTTCTTGGAGTCTGTGAGTCTGCTGCTGTTCTGTTCCTTAAGTTTTTGCTTTGTTGTTATATTCCACAGATGAATGAAATCATTTGGTACTTGTCTTTTTCTGCCTCGCTTATTTCACTAAGCATAATACACTCTAGCTCCATCCAAGTTGTTGCAAATGGTAGGATTTGTTTCTTTATTATGGTTGAATAGTACGCCATTGTGTATATGTACCACATCTTCTTTATCCATTTACCTACTGATGGACACATAGGTTGCTGCCATTTCTTTGCTATTGTAAATAGTGCTGCAATAAACATAAGGGTGCATATGTCTTTTTCAAACTGGCTGCTGCATTCTTAGGGTAAATTCTGAGGAGTGGAATTCTGGGTCAAATGGTATTTCTAATTTTAGTTTTTTGAGAAACCTCTATATTGATTTCCACATTGGTTGAACAAATTTACATTCACACCAGCAGTGTAGGAGGGTTCACCTTTCTCTGCATCCTCGCCCGCATTTGTTGTTTCTAGTCTTTTTGATGTTGGCCATCCCAACTGGTGTGAGGTGATATCTCATTGTGGTATTAAATTGCATTTCTCTGATAATTAGAAATGTGGAGCATTTTTTCTTTCTTTTTCACTATCATTAATGTACAATTACACGAACATTATGGTTACTACACTCCCACTATTATCAAGTCCCCACCACAAAGCCCTTTACAGTCACTGTCCATCAGCAGAGTAAGATGCTATAGAATCACGACTTGTCTTCTCTGTGTTATACTGCCTTCCCCGTGTCTCCCACATTATACATGCTAACTGTAATGATCCTTTTCACCCCTTATCCTTCCATTCCCACCAATCCTCCCCAATCCCTTTCCCTTTGGTAACTATTAGACCATTCTTGGCTTCTGTGAGTCTGCTACTGTTTTGTGCCTTCAGTTTTTTCTTTGTTCCTACACTCCACAGAGGAGTGAAATCATTTGATACTTGTCTTTCTCTGCCTGGTTTATTTCACTGAGCATAATACCCTCTAGCTCATCCATGTTGTTGCAAATGGTAGGAATTTTTTCTTCTTATGCCTGAATAATAGTCCATTGTGTATATGTACCACATCTTCTTTATCCATTCATCTACTGATGGACACTTAGGTTGCATCCATTTCTTGGCTATTGTAAATAGTGCTGGGATAAATATGGGGGCACATATGTCTTTTTCAAACTGGGCTGCTGCATTCTTAGGGTAAATTCCTAGGAGTGGAATTCCTGGGTCAAATGATACTTCTTTTTTTTGTTGTTTTTTTGATATTTCTATTTTGAGTTTTTTGAGGAAACTCCATACTGCTTTCCACAATGGTTGAACTAATTTACATTCCCACCAGCAGTGTACGAGGGTTCCCCTTTCTTCTCATCCTCGCCAACGTTTGTTGTTGTTTGTCTATTGGATGGTGGCCATTCTAACAGGTGTAAGGTGATATCTCATTATAGTTTGACATTGCATTTCTCTGATGATTAGTGATGTGGAGCATCTTTTCATGTGACTTTTGGCCAGCTGAATTTCTGCTTTGGAGAAGTGTCTGTTCAGTTCCTATGCCCATTTTTTAATTGGGTGATTTTCTTTTTATTTGTTGAGGTGTGTGAGCTCTTTATAATTTGGATGTCAGCCCCTCATTGGATATGTCATTTATGAATATATTCTCCCATACTGTAGGATGTCTTTTTGTTCTATTGATGGTGTCCTTTGCTGTCCAGAAGCTTTTCAGCTTGATATAGTCCCACTTGTTCATTTATGCTTTTGTTTTCCTTGCCCGGGGAGATATGTTCATGAAGAAGTTGCTCATGTTCATGTCCAAGAGATTTTTGCCTATATTTTTTTCTAAGAGTTTTATGGTTTCATGACTTACATTCAGTTCTTTGATCCATTCTGAGTTTATTTTTGTGTATGGGGTTAGACAGTAATCCAGTTTCATTCTCTTATATGTAGCTGTCCGGTTTTGCCAACACCAGCTGTAGAAGAGCTGTCATTTACCCATTGTATATCCATGGCTCCTTTATCGTATATTAATTGACCATATATGCTTGGGTTATATCTGGGCTCTCTATTCTGTTCCACTGGTCTTTGGGTCTGTTCTTGTGCCCGTACCAAATTGTCTTGATTACTGTGGCTTTGTAGTAGAGCTTGACATCAGGGAGTGTAATTCCCCCTGCTTTATTCTTCCTTCTCAGAATAGCTTTGGCTATTTGGGGTCTTTTGTGGTTCCATATGAATTTTAGAACTATTTTCTCTTGTTCATAGAAGAATGTTGTTGGTATTTTCATAGGGATTCCATTGAATCTGTAGATTGCTTTAGGCAGCCTGACTATTTTGAAAATATTAATTTTTTCTACCCAAGAGCATGGGATGAATTTCCATTGATTAGTGTCCTCTTTAATTTCTCCCTTGAGTGTCTTGTAGTTTTCTGGGTATAGGTCTTTCACTTCCTTGGACAGGTTTATTCCTAGGTATTTTAGTCTTTTTGATGTGATTGGGAATGGAATTGTTTTCTGATTTCTCTTTCTGCTTGTTCATCGTTAGTGTATAGGAATGCCACAGATTTCTGTGTATTGATTTTGTATCCCACAACTTTGTTCAATTCAGATATTAGATCTAGTAGTTTTGGAATGGATTCCTTAGGGTTTTTTATGTACAATATCATGTCATCTGCAAACAGGGACAGTTTGACTTCTTTCTTGCCAATCTTGATGCCTTTTATTTCTTTCTGTTGTCTGATTGCTGTGTCTAGGACCTCCAGAACTATGTTGAATAAAAGTTGGGAGGGTGGGCATCCTTGTCTTGTTCCCGATCTTAAAGGAAAAGCTTTCAGCTTCTCATTGTTAAGTATAATGTTCGTTGTGGGTTTGTCATATATGGCCTTTATTATGTTGAGGTACTTGCCCTCTATACCCATTTTGTTGAGAGTTTTTATCATGAATTGGTGAATTTTGTTGAATGCTTTCTCAGCATCTATGGAGATGATCATGTGGTTTTTGTCCTTCCTTTTGTTGATGTGGTGGATGATGTTTATGGATTTTTGAATGTTGTACTATCTTTGTATGCCTGGAATAAATCCTACTTGATCATGATGGATGATCTTTTTGATGTATTTTTGAATTCGGTTTGCTAATATTTTGTTGAGTATTTTTGCATCTATGTTCATCAGGGATATTGGTCTGTAATTTTCTTTTTTTGTGGTGTCTTTGCCTGGTTGTGGTATTAGAGTGATGTTGGCTTCATAGAATGAATTTGGAAGTATTCCCTCTTCTTCCACTTTTTGGAAAACTTTAACGAGGATGTGTGTTAGGGGCTAGCATTTTTCAAAGCTGCTATAATGAGCATCATACATGTGTCTATTGTGGACCTTTTTGATTTCCCTTTGGAAAATACCTAGGATTGGAAAAGCAGGTCATATGATAGGTGTAAATTTAAATAAGAAATTGTCAAACCATTTTCTAAAACGCTTGTGTTATTTTGTAGTATATGTGAGTTATAATTGCTTCAAATTATTCTGTGTTTGTAAGGGAATAATTATTAGCCATGGACACACATGTTTATCTCTCCAACAAATCTCCTCACAGCAGAGAAGGAAATCTGGAATACTATCAGCTAAGGTAGGCACTGAGAGTTAGGAAGATACAAGCAAGGGAAAGTTTGAAAGACTGCAAAGAAAACTTAGATAAAAACTAAGAATAAAATTTAATTCAGTAGTAGGCAATATTATAAATTTCTTAATAAAACCATTAATTTTCAATTTTCTTCTATGCTGTTTCAGAAATCTTCTCTCTCATGACACTGATTTGTCTATTCTTAAGACTGAATATTCATGGAAGACGTATATGACAATATATATGCCTCTTTGGTTGCTATGATCATATTCTGCATATACGCCTAGAAATTGGCACAAAATAATGAGAGAAAAGTCACAGATGAAGAAAAGAATACTTCCCCTACTGCCTTTCCTTAGAGATGAATCTACATAATACGTCTTTAAAAGTCATTAGATTTGAGGTCTGAAGGGGCTATCTGCTTCCTCCTAACTCCCTGGGAGAGTAGAGTGGCACGCCCAGGCAAGTATCCAGAAATGCGCTTGTAGTGTTTCGTCTAGGATTTCCTGTTGGCTTATCAGTTTGTATTTGTGCAGGACTTGGAACTGCAAGTGGAAGAGTGGCTAATTCCCATAGGAAATTAATATCAACTCTTTACGTAATTGTTTTCTTCCTCAGGTGAGAGTGAGATTTTCAACTCTAGTCGAAGGTGATCTGACTGACGTTTCTGGGCTAGAAATGCAATGGAATGTTGCACTGGGGAGTTGACCCCGGCTCACCCTAACTAACTTGTGATACTTGAAGTGAAGCAAAAATTCTGGAATGTGTCCCCTTGTTCTCTGCACTCACATCCCCGTTGTGTGCGAGAAAAAGCTAGACTCCTCTCTCTCATAAATGATTGTCTTATATGATGCAACAGGTAGAAGACTTATTTAGTGGGTTATCTGTTCACCTGGTCTAGTTCCTGTTCACCAGCTGACAAGAATTTGCAGGGATCTATGGTCACACTTTCTGTTCTTCAAATTATTCTGTGTTTGTGAGTGAAAAATGAAGAGTACCACGAGGATCTGAGCTCATTTGAATGGATTTCCCACTTTTGATCTTCCCTGAGACCTGAAGCAGGAGAATTTATCAGGGAAAAAGGAACTCTCTGATTCCCAGAAGTATGGTCTTCACCAATGCACTAATGCAATTCTTCCATAAATATTTATTGATCTTTTGCCAGGTACTTTTCTGGAGAACAGTGAATAAGTCAAAACCCCTGTCCTCACTGAATGGGCTTCTGATAAATCTATACTAAGAATGATGATGAACTTTTAGTGCTTTTCTTCATCTTATGAAACATAATAATGGCCAATAACTTTATTCTTAACTCCTTTCCCCAAACTCTACTTCTTTACCCCCTAATCCTTGGCAGAGAGAGGGTAGAATCTTAGATTGAGACAGATTTATAGGACAAGGCCACACAGACCATGAGTTCTCTCTGTGCAGGGAAATTTGGGGAGGGACTGAGATAAGTAAAGAGTTCAAGTCCTAAGGCAGACTCTTCTCCAAAGGAGATCAAATTTACTGGATTTTGCTTGTTGCCTTCAACTCAAGGGGAGGTGCTATTCAGGTACCTCTCTTGTATAGTCCTCTGAGTTTAAAGCTGTATTTAGTTTATCCTCTTTTGACCCAGACATATCTATTTTGCTTCATCATTCCATTTAGGCACCCATGGTTGGAGGTATTTGGGCCAGGGCCAAAAGGAACCATTGGTGCACTTCATATTTGACACTGTCTTGTCCATGCCTGGACCACTCCATATATTAATATGAGGTGGCTTGGTCCTTAAGCTAGGGTCAGGATTCCAGTACAGACCTCAGTGATCCCTGAAGCATAGGCCAAATGAATTCATGAATTAAAGGTACATGAAATAAAGCATAAGAGACCAGGATTTAACAAGGGTTAGGTACAAAAATGCATGACTGAGATGTACAACAGCAGACAGATGGACACACCCACTGGTTTAATAGAGCTTTCAGTACACTGATGGGAGAGAAAAAATAAATGATAAATTTTTGCCGGAAAAGTGAAGTAGCACAGATGAGTTGGAGATATGTAAACAAATAAATATAATGATATGTACACAAACTAAATATATGTAGGCAAACTAAATATAATGATATAATGTAAAATACGTGTGTGTGTGTATAATATATATATATATATATATATATTATACACACATTCAGAAGCTCTAGAGAAGAAAGTGTTTAACTGCTCCCCTCCCAGCTCCCTGTCCTAGACCTAAAGCTGCTATGAACACACCCATGAGCTGCCCCAACGTGTGGAGGAGGTCCCACCTTCCAGGTTTCCTTATCACATTGTGAGCATTAAACAAATTCTTTGGAATAAAGGCGAGGAGGCAGAGCATCAGCACCATGTATTGGTCCATGTCTGTGTAGAACACCAGGTTCCCTTGGAGGGGAGACTGAAAAAGTGAAATGTCCAAATGTACATGTGCCACAGTGATGCACAGTTTGGGTAACTCTGTTCAGGACAGAGATGCACAATGAGAAACCTCCACAACAGAAATTCAATTGCAATTAACATTTAGCCCTTTTATCAGTTATCTTTGAAATACTCAACCGTTCCAACCTTGGCTCATTAGGGTAAAACAGAGAGTGGAAAGCCAAGCCATAGCCCTAAAGGTAAGATACTATATCATTTCCCTGAAAGCCAGTCATAAGAGGTAGTCCAAATATAAGATCTGAGAATTGATTATCTCTATTGGTTCATTATTCACAAACAATAGCACACTTGGTCTTTGAAGTCTGCATAATGATTTTGTTTATACAGACAGACCAAAGGCTCTGGGTGTTTCCATGCCAGTATTTTCAAAATAGACAATAAAATGTAAAACTTGGTAAAACAAGAAGTGTTGAATAGGAATTGTTTTGATTCTATAAATTCTTTCTAGCCATTGAAATCCCATGAAATTTTCTGAACTGTAGTAATTGTTATAAACTTTGTGGAGGCTCCTTTTCGTGAGTTGGCCACAAGCCTGTTGGGAAATGCATCCTCCCTTTCAGCTATGTTCAAAACTGATGTTAAAGTTTGGCGTGGCCTCTGAACTAATTGCTGTATGTACAGTGATGTTTTTATTTAACAGCAATAGTGTGATGAGAGGAACTGTTCAGTCATTTACCAAATACTTGGTGAGCTCCTCACAAATGCATGACTGGTATGCACAACAGCAAACAGGGCACACCCACTGGTTCAATGGGGCTTTCCATTCACTGATAGAAGAAAAAAAATAAATGATAAATAACAAGCAAAACTGTCTAACTGCAGTAAGGACTAGGCAGAGAACAGAACACCTAAAAGGCTGAGTGACTGTGAGACTACTTTTGGTTAGATGGGCAGAGAAGACCTTTCAAGGGAAATGACATTTGAGCAATACTTACATGACAAGGACTCAAAGATGCAAAGATCCAAGTAAAGGGAATTTTGTATACTTTCCCTTCTTCTAAATGGAAATAAACTTCGCATGGCTAATTTTTTAAAAAAGAAATAAAATCATAAACAACCACAACCGAATGCCACTGCTCTTGGAGCAGAGTGATGGGGTACATGAGAGGCAACAGTTGGAAAGGACACATTTTGGAAGTCTTCTGGGCCTGTGGCCATCATAAAGAGTTTGGATTATAAATAAAATACCTAAGAATAAACCTAAACAAGGAAGTGAAAGACTTATACATTGAAAACTACAAGACACTCATGAGAGAAATTAAAGAAGATACCAAAAAATGGAAACACATCCAGTGCCTATGGATCAGAAGAATTAATATTGTCAGAATGGCCATCCTGCCTAAAGCAATCTACAGATTCGATGCAATCCCTATCAAAATACCAACAACAATCCTCAATGAACTAGAGAAAATAGTTTTAAAATTCATATGGAACCACAAAAGACCCCAAATAGCCAAAGATATTCTGAGAAGGAAGAATAAAGCAGGGGGAATTATGCTCCTGATTTCAAGCTTTACTACAAAGCCACAGTAATCAAGATAATTTGGTACTGGCACAAGAACAGACCCAAAGACCAGTGGAACAGAATAGAGAGCCCAGATATAAACTCAAGCATATATGGTCAATTAACATATGATAAAGGAGCCATGGATATAGAATGGGTAAATGACAGCTCTTCTACAGCTGGTGTTGGCAAAACTGGACAGCTACATATAAGAGAATGAAGCTAGATTACTGTCTAACCCCATACACAAAAATAAACTCAGAATGGATCAAAGAACTGAATGTAAGTCATGAAACCATAAAACTCTTAGAAAAAAATATAGGCAAAAATCTCTTGGACAGAAACATAAGCAACTTCTTCATGAACATATCTCCCCGGGCAAGGGAAACAAAAGCAAAAATGAACAAGTGGGATTATATCAAACTAAAAAGCTTCTGCACAGCAAAGGACACCATTAATAAAAGAAAAAGACATCCTACAGTATGGGAGAATATATTCATAAATTACATATCTGATAAGGGGTTGATATCCAAATTATATAAAGAGCTCACACACCTCAACAAATAAAAAGAAAATCACCCAATTAAAAAATGGGCATAGGAACTGAACAGACACTTCTCCAAAGAAGAAATTCAGATGGCCAACAGGCACATGAAAAGATGCTCCACATCGCTAATCACCAGAGAAATGCAAATTAAAACCACGATGAGATAACACCTCACACCAGTAAGGATGGCCAACATCCAAAACACAAACAACAACAAATGTTGATGAGGATGTAGAGAAAGGGGAACCCTCATACACTGCTGGTGAGAGTGTAAATTAGTTCAGCCGTTGTGGAAAGCAGTATGTAGGTTCCTCAAAAAACTCAAACTAGAAATACCATTTGACCCAGGAATTCCACTCTTAGGAATTTACCCTAAGAATGCAGCAGCCCAGTTTGAAAAAGAGAGATGCACCCCTATGTTTATCGCAGCACTATTTACAATAGCCAAGAAATGGAAGCAACTGAAGTGTCCATCAGTAGATGAAGAATAAAGAAGATGTAGTACATATACACAATGGAGTATTATTCAGCCATAAGAATAAAACAAATCCTACCATTTTCAAGAACATGGATGGAGCTAGAGGGTATTATGCTCAGTGAAATAAGCCAGGCAGAGAAAGACAAGTATCAAATGATTTCACTCATCTGTGGAATATATGAACAAAGCAAAAACTGAAGGAACAAAACAGCGGCAGACACACAGAACCCAAGAATGGACTAAGAGTTATCAAAGGGAAAGGGACTGGGGAGGATGGGTGGGAAGGGAAAGATAAGGGGGAAAAAGGGGTATTACAATTAGCACACATAATGTAGGGGGTGTGGGGAGCATACGGGGAAGGCAGTATAACACAGAGAAGACAAGTAGTGATTCTATAGCATCTTACTACGCTGATGGACAGTGACTGTAATGGGATATGTGATGGGCACTTGATAATAGCGGAGTCTAGTAACCATAATATTGCTCATGTAATTGTACATTAATAGCAAAAAAAAAGAGTTTGAATTGTAGTCTAAGTGCTGCAGGAAGCCAGTGGAACAATTTCAATCAGGAGGGACATGATGGGATTTACTATGTAACTGACTATGTAAAAACTTATCATTTGTAAGGGGAAAGAATAGCTTCCTGTCACAAAATCCCAACCTTCTAAAACAAAACAAATAAAGCAACCCTTCTATTACTGTCATTTCCTTTAAAGTATCTCCAGCATACTTAGTATGTACAAACATAAGCATGTGATTTGCTGATGAATTGTCATTCATTGTATTTATCAGGGGTGCATGTAATTCTTTCCAAAGCCTAGTAGTTCATTTCCTATGAAAGGAGTTCAAATTACATAACACTGAACATGCCCTGACATCTTATACATTCCATATTTAGAGATGTGACTTCCTTATCTGATTGGTTAGTGTGGTGAAATAACTGGGAATGCTTGATTTAGCTCCCAGATAGTCCTTGTGAAAATGAATCTGCCCAGAGGGAGTACAGATTCTGCTCTGTGCCTCCAAGGCACAAGTATTACTTAGGCAGGCCCATCCCTGTGGCCCATCTCTACCGTCAGGGCTGTGACTCTAACAGAGAGTTTATCCGAGTCAAAATCCAACATTAGCAAGCCCACTTGATTAACGAATATAAAGCCCAGTTCTCCAATCTAGTCTCTGTTAGAATAAAAATGGTATTTTGGCTTCCATGTCTATCATGTCTCAGCATGTTTGGAAACAAGATGGGAAAAATGAGGTACCATTTTGGGGGGTAAGAGGAGCTTAGAGACCCCAACTTCAGATACCTACTGAAAACATAGCAACTGTCTTAGGTTCTATCGAAGATACTAAGGATAAAGAAAATAAGCCATCTGTAATGAAGATATTTAAAACAATCCTTTGGGTTAAAATATTGCCTTTCTGACAAGAAAAGCAGCTCTTCAGACAGAATAAAAAACCTAAGTTCCAGATTTTAAAACAGCAAAGCGACTTCTAGGAAGATGGCGATGTGAGCAGGGGGGCGGAAATCTCCTCCCCAAACCATATGTATTTATGAAAATACAGCAAATACAATTATTCCTAAAAAAGAGACCAGAAGATACAGGACAGCACACAGCCTGCAAATACACCTGAGAGGACTTGGAACACGGCGAGGTGGGTAAGATACAGAGCCCTGACCTGGCGGGACCTGAGCACTCCCCAACCCCAGCGCACCGGCGGGAGGAGAGGATTCAGAGCCGGGAGGGAGTGGTAGTACAGGCCTGTGAAATAACCAGCCCTGGTGATCTGCGCTGGGAGTGCTGACACACATCATGCGGTGTATCAGAGATTGGAGAGACAGAGAGTGCAGAATCTGAGGTTGGGAATGCACCCAGGTGATCGCAGCCAGCTTCCAGGACAAAAGAAAAGCACACACTTTTTCTTTAGCGGTCTTAAAAGACAAAGGCCCAGGATCATCCCAGCACACTAAGCCCAGCAGGCTGGGAGTCCTGGGGAATTTCGGACTGTTGGCTGGTGACTGGGAAAGAGTACCGCACTTAGATTTCCAAAAGAGATTGACAGCCTCCCATTCATTCCAGCCAAGGCCAGAGCCTCAAAGGGCCCTGCAGAGCAGCATGGCAGTGGCTGCGGAATAGTGGAGCAACAGCGCCACCTACAGCATCCCCACAGAATCTACACCTGGAGGGCGTTTTTTTTTTCTTTTCTCTTTTCTTTTCTATCTTCTTTTTCACTTTTCTTTCTTTTCTTTTCTTTCTATTTTTCTTCCTTTTTTTTCTTTTTAAAAGTCTTAAAGAGCCCAGCTGACATACATAGCACCTACCAGCAACCACTTCTATTGCCATAAAAAGACAGAGAAATATGGTACAAACAAAACTCACCCAGACACAGACAACACCAGAGAGGGAGCCTGATGGGATGGATATGCACAATATTCCTGAAAAAGAATTCAGAATAAAACTCATAACCATACCGATGGATCTACAGAGAAATATGCAAGAGCTAAGGGAGGAAGTGAGGGAGGTGAGGATTGACAATGCAGAGATGAGACAAGCGATTGACAGGTTTAGCAGGACTGGACGAAATTCAAGACACTGTTAATGGAATAGAAATCAGAGAATAGGAATACAGAGAAGCTGAGGCAGAGAGATATAAAAGGATTTCTAGGAATGAAAGAATTTTAAGAGAATTGTGCGACCAATGCAAATGGAACAATATTCGCATTATAGGAGTACCAGAGGAAGAAGAGAGAGAAAAAGGGATAGAAAGTGTCTTTGAAGAAATAATTGCTGAAAACTTCCCCATGCTGGGGAAAGAAATAGTCTCTCAAACCATGGAAGCCTACAGATGTCCCAACACAAGGGACCAAAGAAAGAAAACACCAAGACACATAATGATTAAAATGGCAAAGATCAAAGATAAGGACAGAGTATTAAAGGCAGCTAGAGAGAGAGAAATGATCACATACCAAGGAAAATTCATCACACTATCTTCAGACTTATCAACAGAAACCTTACAGGCCAGAAGAGAATGGCATGATATATTTAACGTAATGAAACAGAAGGGCCTTGAACAAAGAATATTTTATCCCACACGATTATCATTTAAATATGATGGAGGGATTAAATGATTTCAGGACAGGCAGAAGTTAGAGAGTTTGCCTCTCATAAACCACCTCTACAGGACATCTTAAAGGGACTGCTCTAGAGGGAAGCACTCCTAAGGCTAAAAAGATGTCACCAGAGAAAATAAAATCATAGCAAAGAAAGCAGAGCATCCAAATACTAACTAAAGGCAAACAATGAAACACATAGTATATAAAGAATGGAGGAGAAAGTATAAGAAGGGAGAGAAATAAAGAAACATCAGACTGTGTTTACAATAACTTAACAAGAAATTAAGTTAGATTGTTAGATAGTAAAGAAGCAACCCTTGAACCTTTGGTAGCCACGAATCTAAAGCCAGCAATGGCAATAAATACCTATCTGTCGATAATCACCCTAAATGTAAATGGACTGAATGCACCAATCAAAAGACACAGAGTAATACAATGGATAAAAAAGCAAGACCCATCTATGCGCTGTTACAGGAGACGCACCTCAAACTAAAGATATACACACACTAAAAGTGAACGGATGGAAAAGATATTTCATGCAAACAACAAGGAGAAAAAAGCAGGTGTTGCAGTACCTGTATCAGACAAAATAGACTTCAAAACAGAGAAAGTAGCAAGAGATAAAGAAGGGCATTACAAAATGACAAAGGGGTCAGTCCAACAAAAAGATATAACCATCATAAATATATATGCACCCAACACAGGAGGACCAGCATATGTGAAACAAATACTAACAGAATTAAAGGAGGAAATAGAAAGCAATGCATTCATTTTATGAGACTTCACCACACCACTCACTCCAGAGGACAGATCAACCAGACAGAAAATAAGTAAAGACACAGAGGCACTGAACAACACACTAGAAAAAAGGGACCTAACAGACATCTACAGAACTCTACACCCAAAAGGAACAGGATACACATTCTTCTCAAGTGCACATGGAACATTCTCCAGAATAGACCACACACTAGGCCACAAAAGGAACCTGAATAAATTCAAAAATATTGAAATTCTACCAACCAAATTCTCATATCACAAAGGTATAAAACTAGAAATAAACTTTAGAAAGAAATCAAAAAGGCTCACAAATACATGGAGGCTTAACAACATTCTCCTAGATAATCAGTGGGTCAACGACCAAATCAAAACAGAAATCAAAGAATATATGGAGACTAATGACAATAACACAAAGCCACAACTTCTGTGGGATGCAGTAACAGCAGTTCTAAGTGGAAAGTATATTGCAATCCAGGCCTATTTGAAGAAGGAAGAACATTCCCAAATGAATAGTATAAATACACAATTACTGAAATTGGAAAAAGAAGAACAAAAGAGGCCCCAAATCACCAGAAGGTGGGACATAATAAAGATCAGAGAAGAAATAAATAAAATTGAGAAGAATAAAACAATAGAAAAAATCAATGAAACCAAGAGTTGGTTCTTGAAAAAATAAACAAAATCGATAAAGCCCTAGCCAGACTCATTAAGAGAAAAAGAGAATGTACACACATAAACAGAATCAGAAATGAGAAAGGAAAAATAATGACGGACCCCACAGAAATAAAAAGAATTATAAGAGAATATTATGAGAATCTATATGCTAAAAAGCTGGAAAACCTAGAAGAAATGGACAACTTCTTAGAAAAATACAACCTTCCAAGACTGACCAAGCAAGAAACAGAACAACTAAGCAGACCAATCACCAGCAATGAAACTGAATCGGTAATTAAAAAACTACCCAGGAACAAAACCCCCGGACCAGATGGATTCACCTCTGAATTCTACCAGATATATAGAGAAGAAATAACACCCATTGTCCGTAAAATTTTTCAAAAAATAGAAGAGGAGGGAATACTTCCAAACTCATTCTATGAAGCCAGCATCACTCTAATACCAAAATCTGGCAAAGACCTCACCAAAAAAGAAAATTACAGACCAATATCACTTATGAACGTAGATGCAAAAATACTCAACAAAATATTAGCAAACCGAATTCAAAAATACATCAAGAGGATCATACACCATGATCAAGTGGAATTCATCCCAGGAATGCAAGGATGGTGCAACATTCGAAAATACATCAACATCATCCACCACATCAACAAAAAGAAGAACAAAAACTACATGATCTTCTCCATATATGCTGAAAAAGCATTTGACAAAATTCACATCCATTCATGAATAAAACAATCAACAGAATGGGTATAGAATGCAAGTACCTAAACATCATAAAGGCCATATATGACAAACCCACAGCTAACATCATACTTAACAGTTAGAAGCTGAAAGCTTTTCATCTAGGATCGGGAACAAGACAGGGATGCCCTCTCTCTCCACTGTTATTCAACATAGTACTGGAGGTCCTAGCCACGGCAATCGTACAAAACAAAGACATACAAGGCATCCAGATTGGTAAAGAAGTCAAATTGTCACTATTTGCAGATGACACGATACTATACATTAAAAACCCTAAAGACTCCATTCCAAAACTACTAGAACTAATATCTGAATTCAGCAAAGTTGCATTTTACAAAATTAACACACAGAAATCTGTTGCTTTCCTATACACTAACAATGAATTAAGAGAAAAAGAAATTATAAAAACAATTCCATTTACAATTGCATCAAAAAGAATAAAATACCTAGGAATAAACCTAATGAAGGAAGTGAACGACCTGTACTCTGAAAACTACAAGACACTCCTAAGGGAAATTAAAGAGGACACTAACAAATGGAAATCCATCCCATGCTCTTGGCTAGGAAGAATATATATTGTCAAAATGGCTATACTACCTAAGGTAATCTACAATTCAGCACAATCTCTATCAAACTACCAACAGCTTTCTTCAATGAACTGGAACAAATAATTCTAAAATTCATATGGAACCACAAAAGACCCTGAATAGCCAAAGCAATCCTGAGAAGGAAGAATAAACAGGGCAAATTACGCTCCTTGACTTCAAGCTCTACTACAAAGCCACAGTAATCAAGACAATTTGGTATTGGCACAAAAACAGTCCCACAGACCAGTGAAACAGAGCAGAAAGTACAAATATTAACCCAAACATATACAGTCAATTAATATTTGATAACGGAGCCTTGGATATACAATGGGGAGATGACAGCCTCTTCAGCAGCTGGTATTCGAAAAACTGGACAGCTACATGCAAGAGAATGAAACTGGAGTACTGTCTAACCCCATACACAAAGGTAAACTCAAGGTGGATTAAAGACCTGAATCTAAGTCATGAAACCATAAAACTCTTAGAAAAAAACATAGGCAAAAATCTCTTGGACATAAACATGAGCGACTTCTTCGTGAACATATCTCCCTGGGCCTCGGAAACAAAAGCAAAAATGAACAAGTGGGACTACATCAAACTAAAAAGCTTCTGTACAGCAAAGGACACCATCAGTAGAACAAAAAGGCATCCTACAGTATGGGAGAATATATTCATAAATAACATATCTGATAAGGGGTTGACATGCAAATTATATAAAGAGCTCATGTACCTCAACAAACAAAAAGCAAATAATCCAATTAAAAAATGGGCAGAGAAGCTGAACAGACACTTCTCCAAAGCAGAAATTCAGATGGCCAACAGGCACATGAAAAGATGCTCCACATCGCTAATCATCAGAGAAATGCAAATTAAAACCACATGAGATATCACCTCACACCAGTGAGGATGGCCAACATCCAAAACACAAACAACAACAAATGTTGGCAAGGATGTAGAGAAAAGGGAACCCTCCTACACTGCTGGTAGGAATGCAAATTAGGTCAACCATTGTGGAAAGCAGTATGGAGGTTCCTCAAAAAATTCAAAATAAAAATACCATTTGACCCAGGAATTCCACTCCTTGGAATTTTCCCTAAGAATGCAGCAGCCCTGTTTGAAAAAGACATATGTACCCCTATGTTTATCACAGCACTATTTACAATAGCCAAGAAATGGAAGCAACCTAAGTGTCCATCAGTAGATGAATGGATAAAGAAGAGGTGGTACATATACACAATGGAATATTATACAGTCATAAGAAGACAACAAATCCTACCATTTGCAACAACATGGATGGAGCTAGAAGGTATTATGCTCAGTGAAGTAAGCCAAGCCGAAAAAGACAAGTATCAAATGATTTAACTCATATGTGGAGTATAAGAACAAAGAAAAAAACTGAATGGACAAAACAGCAGCAGACTCACAGAACCCAAGAATGGAATAATAGTTACCAAAAGTAAAGGGACTGGGAATAATGGGTGGGGACGGAGGGATAAGGGGGAGAAAGGGGAATTACAATTAGCAGATGTTATGTTTGGGGGCACGGGGAGGGCTGTACAATTCAGAGAATACAAGTAGTTATCCTATAGCATCTCACTACAGTGATGGACAGTGACTCTAATGGGGTTTGTGGGGGGGACCTGATAAAGGGGGTAGTTTAATAACAATAATGTTGAACATGTATTTGTAGATTAATTATACCAAAATAAATTATAATAAATAAATATATAAATAAATAAAAAGAGCAAAACTATTTGGAGTCTCCCAAGCCCCTGTTACGTGCTCTATATACAAAACTGGAGAACCAAACAACACTGAGATAGAAGGGCTAATTGAAGGAATGCTCACCTTTTGCACTTGGCATTCTTCATATCTTTTCACTGACCTTCATTGACTTCCAAGTATTGATCGGTAAGTTTTGTCTCTGAACATAGCTTATATCTCAGTTTTTTTCAACTCTGTGCTCTCCAGTCTCTCTCTGCTGTATTGGATGGTGGGAGAGGGATTGATGGTATTCTTGGTTCCTCTTCTCAAGTTTCTCAGACTGTTCATGTGAACAAAATACAACTGCTTAGCTCCATTGCTTAACATGTGAAGGATGATCATGTGGCCTTTCTCCAAATCTCAACCCAAAGAGTAGAAGTTGTCATATGTAACTTCTTACCTGTCTGCCATGTAGAAAAGGTGAGAGGTAAATAGGCAAATTTAAACTCATGTCTGAGAAATGGACTATAAACATAATGGACACTTCTTTGTTACGGGCAGACAATTTCACCAGCATCCCAATGAGATCAAATGCAGACCTATTTATCTTCATTATAGGCAACAAAATCTGAATCACTTACTAAGTATGATATCTGGATAAACTAAAGACTGAACTATGTTTCATTTATCTCCACATATTTTTAGCATATTTCTTAATTTTTCAAATGACTTAAAGAACCACCTTATTGATTTTTAAAAATTAGAACAAGGCAGATATGTGCATTAATGTATAGAAGCTCTATACACCCATTTTTATATATTTGCTTGTTTTGCTTTTATTTCTTAGGTAGGTCAAGTTCCATAATGGAGTGCTTTTCAGTTCAAATGTATGAAGTAATTATAATACTTAATAGTACACACTTGGGTGTACTTGATCCACATTTTTGGGGTCAACTTTTACAACCCTGACCCAAGGAATCTGGCTATTCAGTTAGGCAGTTCCAAGAAAAATGAAATGTAAGAGATTTTGAGTTGAAGTTCCTGACCATTTTTTTTTCTATTCCAAAACCTGTCCATAAAGTCTTAGAAAGGATGGTCATAGCCTTTTAACCTGATATGTAACCATACCCAAAAGTTTGACACAGGAGTAGAGCAAGGATATGAATAAAAAATTAAGCTGAATTTCCTGTGGTGTCACAGGTAGGAAGTGAGTTTGCATAAGGTACTGTATAAGCCTTCACCCCCACAACTGAAGTTACAACCTCTAATTCTCTAATTGTTCTCCTACAAATTCTGGCGAGTGAATCAGCCACTGGACATCCTGCTTCACTTCTGACTGACACAAGAGTACTTCCGTAGCAGCTGCCACACAATTTTTTTTTTGGTATTGTTAATGTACAATCACTTGAACAGCATTATAGTTACTAGAACCCTATTAACAAGCCCCCCCACATACCCCATTACAGTCACTGTCCATCAGCGTAGTAAGATGCTATAAAATCATTACTTGTCTCCTCTTTAAATACTGCCTTTCTGGTGTCCCGCACCGCTGCTACGTTATGTGAGCTAATCGTAATGCCCCTTTTCCCTCCTTATCCCACCCTTCGCACCCATCCTCCCCAGTCCCTTTCCCTTTGGTAACTGTTAGTCCATTATTAGGTTCTGTGAGTCTGCTGCTGTTTTGTTCCTTCAGTTTTTTTCTTTGTTCTTATGCTCCACAGATGAGTGAAATCATTTGATACCTATCTTTCTCTGCCTGGCTTATTTCATTGAGCATAATACCCTCTAGCTCCATCCATGTTTTTGCAAATGGTAGGATTTGTTTTATTCTTATGGCTAAATAATATTCCATTGTGTATATGTACCACATCTTCTTTATCCATTCATCTACTGATGGACACTTAGGTTGCTTCCATATCTTGGCTATTGTAAATAGCGCTGTGACAAACATAAGGGTACATATGTGTTTTTCAAAGTGGGCTGCTGCATTCTTAGGGTAAATTCCTAGGAGTGGAGTCCCTGGGTCAAATGGTATTTCAATTTTGAGATTTTTGAGTAACTTCCATATTACTTTCCACAACGGTTGAACTAGTTTACATTCCCACCAGCAGTGAGGAGGGTGCCCCTTTCTCCACATCCTCGCCAACATTTGTTGTTGTTTGTCTTTTGGATGTTGGCCATCCTATCTGGTGTGAGGTGATATCTCATTATGGTTTTAATTTGCATTTCTCTGATGATTAGCGATGTGGAGCATCTTTTCATGTGCCTGTTGGCCATCTGAATTTCTGCTTTGGAGAAGTGTCTGTTCAGCTTCTCTGCCCATTTTTTAATTGGATTATTTGCTTTTTGTTTGTTGAGGTACATGAGCTCTTTATATAATTTGCATGTCAACCCCTTATCAGATATGTTATTTATGAATATATTCTCCCATACTGTAGGATGCCTTTTTGTTCTACTGATGGTGTCCTTTGCTGTACAGAAGCTTTTTAGTTTGATGTAGTCCCACTTGTTCATTTTTGCTTTTGTTTCCGAGGCCCAGGGAGATAGGTTCACGAAGAAGTTGCTCATGTTTATGTCCAACAGATTTTTGCCTTTATTTTTTTCTAAGAGTTTTATGGTTTCATGACTTACATTCAGTTCTTTGATCCATTCTGAGTTTATTTTTGTGTATGGGGTTAGACAGTAATCCAGTTTCATTCTCTTACATGTAGCTGTCCAGTTTTGCCAACACCAGCTGTAGAAGAGCTGTCATTTACCCATTGTATAGCCATGGCTCCTTTATCATATATTAATTGACCATATATGCTTGGGTTATATCTGGGCTCTCTATTCTGTTCCACTGGTCTTTGGGTCTGTTCTTGTGCCTGTACCAAATTGTCTTGATTACTGTGGCTTTGTAGTAGAGCTTGACATCAGGGAGTGTAATTCCCCCTGCTTTATTCTTCCTTCCCAGAATAGCTTTAGCTATTTGGGGTCTTTTGTGGTTCCATATGAATTTTAGAACTATTTTCTCTTGTTCATAGAAGAATGCTGTTGGTATTTTGATAGGGATTCCATTGAATCTGTAGATTGCTTTAGGCAGCCTATTTTGAAAATATTAATTTTTCCTACCCAAGAGCATGGGATGAATTTCCATTTATTAGTGTCCTCTTTAATCTCTCCCTTGAGTGTCTTGTAGTTTTCTGAGTATAGGTCTTTCACTTCCTTGGACAGGTTTATTCCTAGGTATTTTAGTCTTTTTTGATGTGATTGTGAATGGAATTGTTTTCTGATTTCTCTTTCTGCTTGTTCATCATTAGTGTATAGGAATGCCACAGATTTCTGTGTATTAATTTTGTATCCCACAACTTTGCTGAATTCAGATATTAGATCTAGTAGTTTTGGAGTGGATTCTTTAGGATTTTTTATGTACAATATCATGTCATCTGCAAACAGGGACAGTTTGAGTTCTTCCTTGCCAATCTGGATGCCTTTTATTTCTTTCTGTTGTCTGATTACCATGGCTAGGACCTGCAGAACTATGTTGAATACAAGTGGGGAGAGTGGGCATCCTTGTCTTGTTCCCGATCTTAAAGGAAAAGCTTTCAGCTTCTCACTGTTCAGTACAATGTTGGCTGTTGGTTTGTCATGTATGGCCTTTATTATGTTGAGCTGCTTGCCCATTTTGTTGAGAGTTTTTATCATGAATGGACGTTGAATTTTGTTAAATGCTTTTTCAGCATCTATGGAGATGATCATGCGGTTTCTGTCCTTTTTGTTGATGTGGTGGATGATGTTGATGGATTTTCAAATGTTGTACCCTACTTGCATCCCTGGGATGAATCCCACTTGATCATTATGGATGATATTTTTGATGTATTTTTGAATTCGGTTTGCTAATATTTTGTTGAGTATTTTTGCATCTAGGTTCATCAGGGATATTGGTGTGTAATTTGCTTTTATTGTGGTATCTTTCCTGGTTTTGGTATTAGAGTGATGTTGGTCTTGTACAATGTGTTTGGGAGTACTCCCTCCTCTTCCCCTTTTTGGGAAACTAATGAGGATGGATATTAGGTCTTCACATTTACATTGGCTTCCTGGTGCAAGTACCCAGGACTGACGGTGTCCTGTGTGAGTCTGAACTCCTTGCTCCTCAGGGAGGACCTCTGCACTTGTGATAACCCTCCCGCTAGTAGGTCACCACACGGGGGCTGTAGGTGCCAACCAGTCCGTGTCTCTGCCCCTCTTATCCTTCTAATGTGGGTTTTTCTTTATGTGTGTAGCTGTGGAAGGACTGTTCTGCTTGTCTTCAGGTCATTCGCTGGCAAAGTTGCTCTATATGTAGTTGTATCTTTGGCATGCCTGTGGTAGGAGGCGACCTCAGAACCCTCCTACTCTGCCATTTTGATCACATTTTGGAAGATTTTTATGAGCCCTTTGGAGACCCTGTCAAATTAAAACTTTGTCTGTTAGTCAGTAATTTTGTTACAATTTTTAGCTCCCAAGGAAAGCCTTAGGAAGGATTTTCTTACACTTAGTTATTTTTGAGGTGGATCTATCTAGGTTTCTACTGATTCAGTGCCTGGTAAGACACAAAGTATAAGAGAAAGAAATAAATATACTCTTCACAAATGATTTCTTCCCCTGAGTTTGTGGCTAAGGGCATGGCTGGCACGATAGCATGGCAGAGCAGTGAGAAGCACCAGCTTTCCTGCCAGCTTGGATGGAATTCCAGTTCTGCCTCCTCCTTGCTCCATGCCCTTAGATAATTTCAACCTTTCCATGCTTCACCTTCCCTATCCTTAAAATTATGATAAAGACATTACTTACCTGGTAGCATTGTAGACAGTAAGTGTAAAGTGCCCAGAACAGTGCCAGGCACATAAAAACTCTTCAAAAATGTGCATTACAAAATACTTGGAGATCTTAAGAGATTAGTGACCTTTTCCAGGTTACTCAGCAGCAGAACTAAGATTTGAACCCAAGTCTCTGAACCCCCTGATCTACAAGAACAGACTTAGTTTGCTCATTGCCATTTTCCCAGAATTGTGTGAATAATTGTCATGCTGAATAACTGGTAAAAATAATTTAACACCTCAGCCAAATCAGGAAGTTCACTTAAACTTTAAATGAGTTTTTTTTTTTTAATGCAGGAGTTGATGGGGTAAGTGAACTCTTCTGAGATATTTAAACTTGTTAAAACAGGAAAAGCTGTAAGTGAACTTTAGCTGTGTCTAATGGATTTTTTTCAGGGACTCATTTTAACCTCCAGGCCTCTAAAGCCTTTGAAGGGATGCTCTGGAGGCCATGGTACTATTTATCACATAACCATATTTTCTGTCCCAGCAAATTGCCAGGGCCAGAAGGCAATAGAACAATGTCATTATCTTTAGTTTACTATCATGATCCTTTGGGTCGCAATGAAACATTTGCTGATGTGTGACTATGAAAAAACCCCTTGTGTCCTCACAGAGCCATCACAACAACTGCAGGCTGCTACAGTCTTTTTCCTCCAGGGAATTCTTGACCCTGAAGAAGGAAGTTGGCTGTGACATAAACTCCTGGCCAAAAAGACAGCATTTTCACTTGTTACAGGATAAGACAAGTAAGCAAAAGATGTGATGAAAAGCAAGTCCCAGCAGCAATGGCATAGTGGGAATGGCAGGCCCCGGAGAGTCCTTCACGGGACTCACTCGGGTGCAGCAAAGGCCGAGAGTTTGCAAACACTGGTGGACTAGGGGCACAAGCCATCCTAAAACCTTGCAGGAAATTCTCTGAACAGGTCTATTATCTTCTGGCTCTGGAAAATGACTGTGAGTATCATTTCGGGGTCTAGTCTAAATGTGCATTCTTCCACATGTAGTTTTTGTGTCAACAATGAATTAATCTATAGTGAACACATTTGGTTTTCACTCACCCCACCCCATTCTAACATCCCAGAAATTCCAACCCAACCTTGAGTTCTAGTGATGAATGGGCTCTCCAGGTGTGATGACTGTCTTGACAAAGTCTGAGTAAGAGTTTGTACCTCTAACCCTCCCACCCCTAAGGGGATCTACTTGATGCAGAAAACTTAAATAACTGATTACTCCATTTGTTTCAGAACACAGCTCCCCACTAGACAAGTGATGAGCTTATTCAGAAAACAGTTTTAAAAAGAAGTCCGTACTTAGTAAAGGTAACCCAATTTAATAGGAAATTGTCCTTATCAGAGACCCAGTGACCAAATTCTACATATTTACCATGTCTCTCAAGTTACCCATATAACTATTTACTAAGATGTCTGCCAGAAACGATCACAGGTGTGAAGTTCATGATTGCTGCTGTTTATAAAATCCAGATAAAAGAAACAAATTCATCTCCTTGGAAATATAAATACTGGAGGAAATACAAGTAGTCTTAAAGATTGTAAAGATTGAGTTAAGTTATTTAAAAGTGAAAGATTTTTAAAAATTTGACTGTGTTAATATAAAGACATATACATATAAAGTCAGCTAAATAAAACAACACGAAATTGTACTGCTACAATGATGCACAATGCATGAATAATGACATGGGATGGGAAATGCTTTGAGAGTTATGGGGTGACATGTTTAATTTCCTATTTTATGGAATTTCCTGTAATGTACGATATTGAAAAACAATATATGTGATTGGATATATATCACTGAAAAATCTTACGTATTATAGGAAAATTCTATAAAGTATGGAAGTTAATTATAGCAAACAGCTAATGTAAGAGATCATCTAACCAGCCAATTCTCTTATATGACAAATATTTATTACTACTTAGCTTACATTTATTCCATACACCAGGATTGGAGATATAATGCTCAGAAAAGCAAGCTTGCTCCTTCCCTCCTAGAGTTTACAGTCTAGTGAATATTTAGTCTAGTTAACAGGCAATAACAGTATCACCCTGTAAATGCTATGATGCAGGGTATGCAGAGAGGGCTCAGGGAACATACAGGATGCACACCTTGTAGGTTCTATGTGGCTTACTTGAGGAAGAGTAAAGAACTCAGATGATGGTATATAAGGAGTTTGGCAAAGAGACTGGGGTTAAGAAAAAGAAAGGAGATATTCTTGGTAGATGGAAGGGCAAATATCTAGAAAAAAGGACAGCATTATCTTTGGAAATGGTCCAAGGAGAAAAAGAGTCTCAATTCAAGCCCCAGAGTATTCTGACATGATCTACAAGATTACAACTACTGGAACAGCAGTTGAAGTTATCTTTATCTAAAGGTAACACTCTTGACCCAAAGATTGTCCACAGACACCCCATGAGTACAATCAGAAGCATTCTGATACCAATGACTACAGAAGTTAAACATCTCATTTGAATACTATTAAAGATGACACACAAAAATGGCCAACTCCAAGATCTCCCCACTGTGTTTAAATCTCTAGATCAGATGTCATGTACAAAGGAAACGGCAAAGTTCTTCAGAATGATGTCACGTGTATTGTCTTTGTTGGACTAAATCTTTCCTCCTCTCTATTCATGCAGTAGATATTACTGTGCACATATGCTAGTTAAAAGAAAATAAAAGGGGATTAGATGGTAGTTTTTGGCCTCCAAATGGGTAACATTTTTCTTGAGACAGAAGATCAACTGACATAAAAACACTCAAAGAGAGTGACTAGTTAATATCTAGTGACTAGTGTAATCGTGTAGTTAGGAACTGCAGTATTTGCTCTACAGACAGTGTGTCTGATTATTGATGACTCAGTTAGATATTTTTTCCTTGAAAAGAAAGATTTTGTGTAACAGGATATATTTGGATTGGCAGGAGAAGGAAGGCAGGAACTGCTGAGGACGTTCTAGACAAAGAAAACAATCAGAGCAAAGCTTCAGAGACAGGCATGTCATGGTGTGCACATGGGTCTGTGAGCCGGTCTAAAGCCAAGGAAATATTTGAGGAGTTAGAAACCAATTGCTTTGAATCAGTATGCTGGGATAACATAGTGGGATATTTGAATTGGTAGGTGGGATGAGATAGACAAATTTGAAAAATAAGGGACATACAATTTGATGCTTTAAGGAAAAAGACATTGAGATGTGTCGAGTTAGGTAATGCAGTTTTGGGGAGGAGGAATGTTCCTCTCCCCTTCAAGGTACTTCTAGCTCATCTAAGAATCAAATTGACATGAAGCAGATTATTAGGAGGAAATAAAAGTAATTTTGTATATAAGGGCAATCCACAGACATGAGATTTCAAAGACAGTTGGGGAAAATGAGATATATGTGGCAACTGGAACTAAGAAGAAGTGGGTAAGCGGTCTGGAACTTCAAAAGGGGAGGAAAGCAATTCACAGGAAGATGAAAGAGTAAATGTTTGGTACACAAATATTTGCTGGGCCCCATAGGAACAATGGGACATAGAGATGAATTTTAACGAACAGACTTGGCTAAACTCCTCCTTGTATACCTTTAGTTCGTATTATAAAGCAATTATCTATGGTGATAGCTCTCTTCCTAGTGCAGGTCCTCTATCTACATTCTTCTATGACATTAGGGGAAAGGTCAGAGTTTCTCTCTGAGTATTTTGAGCCTTGGTTTTGTTCAGCTTTGACGTAATCTGCATGTCGAGGAGATACATCCTGGTATAGCCAGCCCTTAGCCCCTATAGCAAGAACAGCCCTTACTAGTTATTCTAGCAATGCTGTGAAAAATATATATATAGAAAAAGAAATTCCACAGTCCCTGGGGTCAACAGAGAAACATTTTTAGTCATATATGGTTGAGTGGTGAGATCTTGGATATGAAACAAAAACAAAGTGTCAATATCAAAGGCATTTCAAAAGGAAAAAATTCATTTGAGATTAATATCTGGATAAAGGTAAGACCAGGAAAGGCAGGGATGAGTTGAGAATGACTAAGGACCTATGTGATAGGACTTCAGTTGGTGGAAGGGAGAAAGAAAGATGGAGGGAGAAACATGGTAAATTTGGTTTTGTGGCTATTGAGCTTAATAATAAGGTATTCCATAGAAATATTTATTTAATGGTTAAAAAAAGAGAAGCCTTCCAGATCGAGCAAGAGGATGAGTTTGAAGTCCTAGAAGATGCTCTTACATAGGTTTTCTAAGGAAAAAAGTGGAATGGTGTTTTTGTTTCTAGCAGAATTCCTGCTTCAAACAAAACCCAAACCAAATGTCCAGTTCTTTCTGTTTTTATAGACAAAAGAGGGAGAGCGCTTTGCAAGAGTGAAGTTCTGGAGCATCTTTCTTCACCAAACCCTCACTCTATCACCATGGAGCAGAAATGGGACTAGGAAATACAAGTAGGTGAGTATTTATGGGAAGAAGTTGAACCAGCCCAAGACACTTTCTTTTTTGGAAGCAGGCATAGCTGCCAGTGATGAGAAGAATGTGGGAACAACCCCTGGCAGAGCCTAGCCGGAGCTAGTGAGCGGTGTGGACAGGTGGCATAGGGAGGGGCAGGGCTATCTTCAAATGGGCCTGGCAGTCAGGAGCCCAGTCAAGAGTCTGAGTCACAGGCACAGGAAGGTCAACAAAGACAGTGGGTCAGAACCAGGTGGGCAGTTCAGAAACCAGAAGCTCAACCCTGGCCAAACGTCAGAGAGGCAATGTGGAATCAAGAAACTCAGGCTCAGCCAGCTGGGGATTGTAGGCAAGGAGGGTTCATCTCCAGGTAAGTAGGGCACTCATTTACTCACTCATATGAAAAATAAGCTCACAATGGGCCAGATGCTCTGCTAGGTCCTGGGAAAACATGGAGAGAAGAGGGCACAATTTCTTGTCTTCATGCACAGTGCTCAAGGATGTGGCCCAGATTCCCAAAAATTCTACTCTCTAATCCTTCCTACTCAAAGATACTTCCTGTGACCAGTACTATTCACAACTTCACCCTGTGAATTATACACGCTAAAAGAGTGAATTTTATGATATGTGAATTAAATCTCAATAATCTTAAAAAAGAAAAACAAACCCTAACCCCATCACTTCCTGGCTATGTGACTTGGGACAAGTTATTTAATCTCTTTGTGCCTCTGTTTCCTCATCTGTAAAGTGAGGATAGTAGGAGCACTTACCTCACCAGGTTATTGTGAGAATTAAATAAATGAATACATGTAGAGGGCTAAGAAGAGTGCCTGACACATACAGAGTGCTAGAAACATTTTGGCTTTTATTAGTAATGCTAAAAGGAGAAGGGGGAGGGCCTTTTACTTAGTTGATAGCATGCAGTAAATAAAATTATTTTATTAACATTTCCCATAACCAAAAAACTCTGTAAATGTCAGTTCTAAATGATGCAGCATATGTTCTCAACTATTCTCTACTGTGTGATCTTTAGGTTGCTTCAAGTTAATAGCACTTTGTTATTCTGCAATATGCATGTTTGTGTGCAAAGGTTTACTTATTTACTTACTTATTTTTATTTTGGTATTATTAATGTACAATTACATGAGCAACATTATGATTACTAGATTCCCCCTATTATCAAGTCCCCCCCACATAACCCATTGCAGTCACTGTCCATCAGTGTAGTAAGATGCTATAGAATCACTACTTGTCTTCTCTGTGAGGTTTATTTTTTTAATGATTCCCTAAAAATAAATTCTCAGATGTAGAATTACTGCTGCCAAGGTATGACATTTTAGAGATTTTATATAAGAAGTGATAAAGCTTTGTTGAAAAAGCTTATTCTAATCCACTGTCTCATGCCACCTATGTTTGAGACTATTTCACTCCATTGTCGCCCACACTGAGTGATCTCTCTTTATAATCTTTGCTAATTGTATCTCACTGTTCTTTTAAATTGCACTCAGCTCATTGTTATCGGGGCTGAACATTTTTTCAATCGTTCCTTTTGGTTTTGTTTTTTTTTTTTGACGGTTTATTCATCTAGTTCTTAGAAAAACTAAGGGAACTTAAATTTTTTTCTTAGACCTCCAGGGACTCTAAACACTGAGTATATATATCTTGCTATTCCATAAAGTGTAATTTGAATAGAGAAAAAACCCACTAGACATAAAAGTGAGCATGGGGCAGCTAGTTTTTAGTCCTGAATCATGCAGGTTTTGAGGGGTTTAGATAACTGCAGGTAACTTTTCCCTCTTAAAAATCAAGTTCCAATTTCAGCTTTTCTGTCACTCTTCCTCATTAGAAAGTGGTTCTTAAAAGATTAGACAATGCTTTGTTAATGAGAAATTCTAACCGATAAGAAATATATTTTGAGATTGCATATAATCTCTTATTTTAATAAAAGGTCTGCCTGAGGAAATGGAAGCATAATGTTTTTAATGTGATACCTCCTGACTATAGTAGGCCTTCTGAAACTTCTTCCAGAAGGCATTCTGCCTTCACCCCAAGATGTCCAGGGCAAGATTCAAGAACTGTCCCCAAAACCCCAGCCTCCATGACTCTGATCTCTCTCCCTCTTTCTTATTTTTAAAGTTGTGTTTCCAGGGACTGTCCTGGAATGTGAGTTGGATACCCTCACTTTTAGTCACTCTTCAGAGAAACCTCATCTTGCCTGACAGCTGTAATTGTAAAGAGCCTGTGTGCTTTAATGACTGTTGTCTCACTACAGTGCAGAGACGGGTGAGTAGGAAACCCTCCCTGATACAGCTGTACTCTTTTTGTTGAAACACTTGCTGCCATTTTATTAAACAAGGAATGTTTATTAAGCAAATAATGGACTTTTGTCAGCTATGATACATGGTCCAATAGCAGGTAACATTTCCATGGACTTCTAAACACAAAGCCATCTTCAAAAAAGCAGAGGTCCCCAAGTTTGTTGGAGAGGCAGCATTTACAGGGGTCAGCCACTGGGAACAGGGTGTGTTTTCTGTAAATGGCAGCTCCCTATATCAAAGAAAAAGCACTGTCTTGTTGGAGCTGAAGTTCTGCTAATGGGTTTCTCTCCAAAGTTGCTTTTTGGTTTTGTTTGCTTTGTTTGTTTCATTACCAGTCTTTTCTCACTGAGGACATAGGGTAAAAGTGGGTAGAGATGATGAAAGTGGTAGCAGTGGGGCACTGAGTGGGGGTACATTGTTCTAATGACAGAAGTAGGATTGTTTCGAGCAGCTGTATAGACTAAATGAAAATTCAATATACTGCTTTTTCACAGTTGTTGGACAGGATGGTAAAACTGAATGTGAAATTACTTAGAAGCTGATTATAGCCCTTTGGTGTGCAGAAATGGATGTTTTCCATTTCCAAAAATATAGCATCTAGAAGCAAAGAAGTCATACATACCTTTATTCATTTGACCTACACATCACAACTACTACAAGCCAGGCCCTGCACTGCAGAAGAATTCAAAGATGATAAAGGCTAAGTTCTTGCTTTTATATATTCAAGACTATTGCTTATTCCCTCCCTTCCTTCTTCCCTCCCTTCACTTTCCATACTGAAAAGGGAGTTAGAATGGACAAGGGACTCTAGGAGGACAGGGGAGGATACTCCCATAAAGCCTTAAACTCTCTGGGTCTCAGTTTCCTTTATGATGAAATGGAAATAACAATAAATAGCACATGGGGTGACCTGAGAAATGAACAAAATGTCTTCAAAGTGGCCCACTCAAATGAAGCACTCAATAAATATAGGTTAAAAAAACAGAAAAGGGAAGAAGGATTTCCAGGCAGAGGGAAGAATGACCTGTGTAAAACGTACCAAGAAGGGAGATTGTGCTCAGAACCATTAACGTTGTATTACAGTCCTTGCTCAACAGGGAGATAGTACAAGATAAAGATGAAGTGGGCAGTTCTAAAGGGCGTTGTTTCCCCAGCTTCTAAAGAGCTTGGATGTGATCCTGGAGGAGAAGAGATTTAAACAGGGAAGCAGTTTGATTATACATACTGGAGGGGAATGAGATTGAAGCTAGGATAATCAGTTAGAAGTCTGTTAGAACAGGAGAGCAGATGATAGACTAAGCTATCAGATTATAGAAGGGATAGGGATTTATGGGTATTTAAGAGAAAAACCTAAATAGGCCTTGCATGAAATAGGTGTTAAATAAATCTTATTTCAAAAATTGTGTGGACCCCAATATAGTCCTGAGTGCCCCCCTCACTTTCAGTGTCATCTCATTCCAGAGTTTTGTTTGTGCCACTAGCTCACTTGAGAAAGGATTGTTCCTAAGATTCCAGTTTTATTACAAGCCTGGTGTACAATGAATCCCCCATGCTTTCTATAGGATGGAAACCTTTGTTTCCCTTTGTTAAGCACACCAATCCTATGAGGTAGATGTTATTGGTGCCACTTCACAGATGAGGAATCTCAGGCTCAGAGAGGCTTAGTGACTTGGCCAAGGACACACAGTTAGTATGTGACAGAACCAGAATTCAAAGTCAAATTTGTGTGAGTCCAAATGCTAGAACTTTTCCATCACGAGATACTGTATGAGCATAGTCAAAGACTTTGGTTCTAAACATCAAAATTATTGGGGGGAAAGAGGCTTTTTTTAAGCAGAGACATCTAGGTACCATCATAGATTTACCAAGTCAGAAATTCCTGGGGAAGAACAAACATCTATGTTTGTTCAGACATTCTTGAGAAATTCTGATATGTAAGCTGAGTCTATAGAGGTAAGAATAAAGTTTCACTGACACTGGAAAGTTAAATGAAATGAAAGGATTCATATCCTTGTTTATTTCTTGGGAGGAGTATGGATTATACTTGTGTTGAGGCCTCCCGTTCACCTTACAAGCAGACCATACAGTATCAGAAACAACGAACCACAGTAGGGTGGAAAAAATTAAGACTCGCATCTTCTCATCCCAGATTAACTGATAAATAAATGCATGCACAGTACTCCAATAATTCACAACTCAGATATGAGTTGATAGATGGGAAAGGGAGTCAATATTTCAAAGATAAATACAAGAAAAAAATTCTTATTTGGTCTCTTTCAATAGATGCTACAGTAAGCTTATTGTAATTCTTTGGTTAATTTCCTCTTTATCAAGGATCTAAACAAAATGTTCTGAAGTTTGGCGTCACAGTCTTTCCCTTTGTTCTACCCAGTTTCACATGGCCAATGCCTGCTCAGCCTCCGTGAACCAACTCAAAGGAAGTTTTACCTGACCTCCCTACTGTTTCAGAAGACTCTTATATTCTCTGTTCTTTCGTAGTGTCCAGTGTCTACTGCTGCCAAAGTGTGAGACACACTGTAGTGTAGTACTTGCTTGTACAAACTGTAAGGTCCCTGAGGATAAAGCCTGTTGCTTCTTCCACCTTATATCCTCAGGCTTTAGCACAAAGCCTAGCACAGAATAAGTGTTCCATAAATATTTGTGAAATTGAAATGAATAAATAAAAGAAGGAAGGAAGGCAGAGAAGGGGTGGGGGAAGGGAGGGATAGAAGGAAGAAAAGGGAAGGAAAAAAGGGAAGGAAGGAAACTAGAAATTTCTTTTGGAAATTATTGTAAATACTGTTATCTCTCCAAACTCAATGGCTAAAAGATAAAAAGTGTGATGTGAAAGAATTATTGTAATAATTAGAAATAAAGAAACAATGACCAAATAAGTTAACCTTAGATCCCTAGGAATGTAATAGGTTGAAATTTCTTACAAGATTTCTTTTATTATTGCATATAAATTACCTTCTATTCCAGCTAAATAACTTACAGACATCAGAGGGTAAGAAAGGACAACGTTTCCCCCCAGAGGCCAAAGCAGCAGTTTGGGAAGCAGCCAAGATTTCTTTCTTACTGGCTGAGTGGGTGTTCAGGGAGATCCATTGCGGAATGACTAAGACAAATGACAAGTGTGTGCACAGAACAGTAATTTGAAAGTATGCAAGAAGCTCTTCTTTTCCTGTGACTTGTTCACTTCTAGGGTGCTAATGCAGTTTAGTAACCCATAAAATATAGTCTCAGGGACTGCAATTGAGCCGCAACACCAAAGACACTACAAAAACCTAAATACAATAAAGCAAAAATATTCCGCATGGGTTCCATGATACAGTTTTAATATTTAATTTTGATGTTAGAAATTCAGTAGATGTCCCTGGTCCCCATCCACAAAAGTAGGAGTGAGTTTTCTATTGCAGAATCTCCACTGACTGCTGGAGTACTTGGCGTGGGATAGGTGATAAACAAATGTTTACTGAATGAATGAATGGATATACATGCTTATGTTTTCATTAAAGTGAAACTAAGAAGTATAGATAAATGCACCTGCTTACCTGACAGGTAAAAGGCTTCAGCTGACTGAAGTACATCCATGACTTCTCAATTGGGAGACTTTATGCTGAGCTCTCTGTTCTCAGCATTGCTGTTTATTATGCTTTCTTATTAAGAGGTTATAACAGAAAAATAGTATTAACAATAATTAAGCTTGGAAATAAAAGTAAGCCCAAGCACAATTTAGTGCTTACTAGCAGCTCAAGATGAAGATAGGAATCATCAAAACAAGTAACCCATCAGGTTGAGTGCAGGGTAATTGTCAACAGAAACACTACTCCCATCTGCCAGGCAATAGTTAGCCGTGGACTTCAGCTGTACCATTCATACTTAGAGGATATTCCAATGTTTTGCTGCCTCAAATCTCCTACCCAGCCTTTGCTCCCTTCAGCTCTGACATGATCTACCTAGACATTTACTTCACTGAGGGCATACATGCTGTGGAGAATGTGCTCGCCTCCTAGCAGTGCTCTACAAATGCCCCTGACCAGAGTCTTAATCCACTGTTCTCTCTCCCTCTTTGTCCCAGAAGAAGAGAAGCTCTCTTTTGACTGAGCTGCTCTCTGGATCTCATTCTCCTGCAACCCCGTTACAAAGAGGTCAAAGTTCCCACACAGCCTCATGGCTGTGCTCAATTCCAGCAATGTGGGCTCTATTGGCTCATTCCTCAACAATGCCTTTTGGCTTTTCTCTCCTTTAAAGCCCATCCTTAACCACTTTTCTAACCTAGTTCTCTCCTTTCCTTAAAGTCCCAAAAGAGAAGCCAACACAACAGATGTCCTCCTTGAGCCCTTTCACTTACCTCACAATTCACAGCACCCTGACATTGTACCCACCATTCCGCCAAAACTATGGTGATAAATACTGTCGAGGTCTTCCAAACCAATAAGCCAGTGGACTTGTTGCTCACCTTGTATCTTTCCTGCCTTTACGCTCAATATCTACCATTGGGACCTTGCCTCCAGGAGTGCCACATTCTAGAAAGGCATATCACACAATCTCTCTCTCTGTCACTCTACTCTGAGCTCCCAGATAGACTGACTCACCCTTGTATATTGAACAAATTTCTGCTTATGCACTTTTTTCCTCCAAAATAACTTTTTTCTTGAAGTAGTAGTGTGCTCGTGATTTTAAAAACATCATATAGAAGGACTCAAAATGAAAAATAACAGCTGACCCACCCTTTCTCATCCTGCCCCATATGCTCTCCTGAGGGCACTACTTTTTTTTTTTGGTATTCTTAATCTACAATTACATGTGCAATATTATGGTTATTAAACTACTCCCTTCATCAGGTCACCCCCACCAACCCCACTACAGTCACTGTCCCCAGCATAGTGAGATGCTATAGAATCACTACTTGTCTTCTCTGAGTTGTACAGCCCTCCCTGTGCCCCCCTCAACATTACGTATGCTAGTTGTAATGCCCCTTTTTCCCCCTTGTCCCTCCCTTCCCACCCATCCTCCTCAGTTCCTTTCCTTTGGAAACTATTAGTCCATTCATGGGTTCTGTGAGTCTGTTGCTGTTTTGTTCCTTCACTTTTTTTCTTTGTTCTTATACTCCACATATGAGTGAAATCATTTGATACTTGTCTTTTTCCAATTGGCTTATTTCACTGAGCATAATACCCTTTAGCTCCATCCATGATGTTGCAAATGGTAGGATTTGTTTTCTTCTTGTGGCTGAATAATATTCCACTGTGTATATGTACCACATCTTCTTTATCCATTCATCTACTGATGGACACTTAGGTTGCTTCCGTTTCTTGGCTATTGTAAATACTGCTGTGATAAACATAGGGGTGCATATGTCTTTTTCAAACTGGGCTGCTGCATCCTTAGGATAAATTCCTAGGAGTGGAATTCCTGGGTCAAATGGTATTTCTATTTTGAGTTTTTAGAGGAACCTACATACTGCTTTCCACAATGGTTCAACTAATTTGCATTCCTACCAGCAGTGTAAGAGGGTTCCCTTTTCTCCACAACCTCACCAACATTTGTTGTTGTTTGTGTTTTGGATGTTGGCATCCTCACTGGTGTGAGGTGATATCTCATTGTGGTTTTAATCTGCATTTCTCTGATGATTAGCGATGTGGAGCATCTTTTCATGTGCCTGTTGTCCATCTGAGTTTCTTCTTTGGAGAAGTGTCTATTCATGTCCTCTGCCCATTTCTTAATTGGATTATTTACTTTATGTTTCTTGAGGTGTGTGAGTTCTTTATATATTTTGGATGTCAACCCCTTATCGGATATGTCATTTATGAATATATTCTCCCATACTGTAGGATGTCTTTTTGTTCTACTGATGGTGTCCTTTGCTGTACAGAAGCTTTTCAGCTTGATATAGTCCCACTTCTTCATTTTTGCTTTTGTTTCCTTTGCCCGGGAAAATATGTTCATGAGAAAGTCCCTCATATTTACTTCCAAGAGATATTTGCCTATGTTTTTTTCTAAGAGTTTTATGGTTCCATGACTTACATTCAGGTCTTTGATTCATTTTGAGTTGACTTTTGTGTATGGGGTTAGACAGTAGTCCAGATTCATTCTCTTACATGTAGCTGTCCAGTTTTTCCAACACCAGGTGCTGAAGAGGCTGTCATCTACCCATGGTATATCCAAGGCTCCTTTATCATATATTAATTGACTATATATGTTTGTATCAATGTTTGTATTTTCGATTCTGCTCCACTGGTCTGTGGGTCTGTTTTTGTGCCAACACCAAATTGTCTTCATTACTGTGGCTTTGTAGTAGAGCTTCAAGTCAGGGAGCATAATTTCCCCTATTTTATTCCTCCTTCTCAGGATTGCTTTGGCTATTCAGGGTCTTTTGTGGTTCCATATGAATTTTGGAATTATTTGTTCCGGTTCATTGAAGAAAGCCGTTGGAATTTTGATAGGGATTGCATTGAATCTGTAGATTGCTTTAGGTAGTATAGCCATTTTGACAATATTTATTCTTCCTACCAAGAGCATGGGATGAATTTCCATTTGTTAGTGTCCTCTTTAATTTCTCTTAGGAGAGTCTTGTAGTTTTCAGGGTATAGGTCTTTAACTTCCTTCGTTAGGTTTATTCCTAGGTATTTTATTCTTTTTGATGCAATTGTGAATGGAATTGTTTTCCTGATTACTCATCATTAGTGTATAGGAAAGCAACAGATTTCTGTGTGTTAAGTTTGTATCCTGTAACTTTGCTGAATTCAGATATTAGCTCTAGTAGTTTTGGAGTGGAGTCTTCAGGGTTTTTTTATGTACTGTTGCATGTCATCTGCAAATAGTGACAATTTGATTTCTTCTTTACCAATCTGGATGCCTTGTATGTCTTTGTTTTGTCTGATCGCCATGGCTAGGACCTCCAGTACTATGTTGAATAACAGTGAAGAGAGTGGGCATCCCTGTCTTGCTCCCAATCTTAGGTGAAAAGCTTTCAGCTTCTCGCTGTTAAGTATGATGTTAGCTGTGGGTTTGTCATTTATGGCCTTTATGATGTTGAGGGACTTGCCATCCATACCCATTTTGTTGAGAGTTTTAATCAGGAATGGATGCTGAATTTTGTCAAATGCTTTTTCAGCATCTATCAAGATGATCATGTAGTTTTTGTTATTCTTTTTGATGATGTGGTGGATGATGTTGATGGATTTTTGAATGTTTTTACCATCCTTGCATTCCTGGGATGAATCCCAATTGATCAAGGTGTATGATCCTCTTGATGAATTTTTGAATTCGGTTTGCTAATATTTTGTTGAGTATTTTTGCATCTACGTTCATCAGGGATATTGGTCTGTAATTTTCTTTTTTGGTGACGTCTTTGCCAGGTTTTGGTATTAGAGTGATGCTGGCTTCATAGAATGAGTTTGGAAGTATTCCCTCCTCTTCTATTTTTTGGAAGACTTTGAGGAGAATGGATGTTATTTCTTCTCTATATGTCTGGTAGAATTCAGAGGTGAATCCACCTGTTCCGGGGGTTTTGTTCATAGGTAGTTATTTGATTACTGATTGAATTTCATTGCTGGTGATTGGTCTGTTTAGTTGTTCGGTTTCTTGCTTGGTCAGTCTTGGAAGGTTGTATTTTTCTAAGAAGTTGTCCATTTCTTCTAGGTTTTCCAGCTTGTTAACATATAGATTCTCATTAATTCTTTGTATTTCTGTGGGGTCCGTCATGATTTTTCCTTTCTCCTTTCTGATTCTGTTTATGTGTGTAGATTCTGTTTTTCTCTTAATAAGTCTGGCTAGGGGTTTATCTATTTTGTTTATTTTTTCAAAGAACCAACTCTTGATTTCATTGATTTTTTTCTATTCGTTTATTCTTCTCAATTTTATTTATTTCTTCTCTGATCTTTATTATGTCCCTCCTTCTGGTGACTTTGGGCCTCATTTGCTCTTCTTTTTCCAATTTCAGGAATTCTGTCTTAAGTCTATTCATTTGAGATTGTTCTTCCCTCTTTAAAGAGGCCTGGATTGCAATATACTTTCCTCTTAGAACTGCCTTTGCTGCAACCCACAGAATTTGTGGCTTTGTGTTACTGTTGTCATTGGTCTCTAAATATTCTTTGATCTCTGTTTTAATTTGGTCATTGACCCGTTGATTATCTAGGAGAATGTTGTTAAATGTCCATGTACTTATGAGCCTTTTTGTTTTCTTTCTAAAATTTATTTCTAGTTTTATACCTTTGTGATCTGAGAAGTTGGTTGGTAGAATTTCAATCTTTTTGAGTTTACTGAGGTTCTTTTTGTGGCCTAGTATGTGGTCCATTCTTGAAAATGTTCCATGTGCACTTGAGAAAAATGTGTATCCTGGTGCTTTTGGGTGTAGTGTTCTGTAGATGTCTGTTAGGTCCATCTGTTCTAGTGTGTTGTTCCGTGCCTCTGTGTCTTTACTTATTTTCTGTTTGGTTGATCTGTCCTTTGGAGTGAGTGGTGTGTTGAAGTGTCCTAAAATGAATTCATTGCTGTCTATTTCCTCCTTTAATTGTGTTAGTATTTGTTTCACATATGTCGGCGCTCCCGTGTTTGGTGCATATATATTTATAATGGTTATATCTTCTTGTTGGACTGACCCTGTTATCATTATGTAATGTCCTTCTTTATCTCTTGCTACTTTCTTCGTTTTGAAGTCTATTTTGTCTGATACAGGTACTGCAACACCTGCTTTTTTCTCCTTGTTGTTTGCATGAAATATCTTTTTTCCATCCCTTCACCTTTAGTCTGTGTATATCTTTGGGTTTGAGGTGAATCTCTTGTAAGCAGAATTTAGATGGGTCTTACTTTTTTATCCATTGTATTACTCTCTGTCTTTTGATTGGTGCATTCAGTCCATTTACATTTAGGGTGATTATCGATAGATATGTACTTATTGCCATTGCTGGCTTTAGATTCGTGGCTACCAAAGGTTCAAGGGTTGCTTCTTTACTGTCTAACAATCTAACTTAACTTTCTTGTTAAGTTATTGTAAACACAGTCTGATGTTTCTTTATTTCTCTCCCTTCTTATTCTTCCTCCTCCATTCTTTATATACTAAGTGTTTTATTCTTTGCTTTTAGTTAGTAGTTGGATGCTCTGCTTTCTTTGCTATGATTTTATTTTCTCTGGTGACATCTTTTTAGCCTTAGGAGTGCTTCCCTCTAGAGCAGCCCCTTTAAGATATCCTGTAGAGTTGGTTTATGGGATGTAAACTCTTTCAGCTTTTGCTTGTCTGGAAATCGTTTAATCCTTCCATCATATTAAATTGATAATTGTGCTGGATATAGTATTCTTGGCTCAAGGCCCTTCAGTTTCATTACGTTAAATATATCATGCCATTCTCTTCTGGCCTGTAGGGTTTCTGTTGAGAAGTCTGATGATAGTCTGATGGGTTTTCCTTTATAGGTGATCTTTGTTCTCTCTCTAGCTGCATTTAATTCTCTGTCCTTATCTTTGATCTTTGCCATTTCAATTATTATGTGTCTTGGTGTTGTCTTCCTTGTGTCCCTTGTGTTGGGAAATCTGCAGGCTTCCACGGACTGCGAGACTACTTCCTCAGCATGGGGAAGTTTTCAGCAATTATTTCTTCAAAGACACTTTCTACCCCCTTTTCTCTCTCTTCTTCCTCTGATACTCCTATAATGCGAATATTGTTCCGTTTGGATTGGTCACACAGTTCTATTAATATTCTTCCATTCCTAGAGATCCTTTTATCTCTCTCTGCCTCAGCTTCTCTGTATTCCTGTTCTCTGATTTGTATTCCATTAACAGTCTCTTGCATCTCGTCCAGTCTGTTGCTAAGTCCGTTGATCGTTTGTCTCATTTCTCCGTTGTCTTTCCTCATTTCCCTCACTTCCTCCCTCAGCTCTTGCATATTTCTCTGTAGATCCATCAGTATGGTTATGACTTTTGTTCTGAATTCTTTTTCAGGAAGGTTGTGCATTTCCATCTCTTCAGACTCCCTCTCTGGTGTTTTCTGGGTCTTGGTAAGCTTTGTTTGTACCATATTTCTCTGTCTTTTTATGGCGATAGAACTGGTCACTCATAGGTGCCACATATGTCAGCTGAGCTATTTTAGACTTTTAAAAAGAAAGAAAAGAGAGAAAAAAAGGAAAGAAAGAAAAGAGAAATGAAAAAAAGGAAGGAAAGAAAGAAAACAAAACAAAACAAAAACAACAACAAAAAAAACACCCTCCCGGCATAGATTCTCTGAGGATGCTGTAGGTGGCCCTGCCGCTCCTCTATTCCATTGCTGCAGCTGCGCCCCTCTGCATGGCCCTTTGTAGGTCTGGACGGGGCGGGAGCGAATGGGAGGCTGCTGATCTCTGTGGGATATCTCAATGAGGCTACTTTTTCCCATTCGCCAGCCAAGGGGTCCGAAATTCCCCAGGACTCCCAGCCTGCTAGGCTGAGTGTGGTGGGATGATCCTGCCCCTCCATTCGTCCCCTGCCTCTTTAAGACCGCTAAAAAAGTGCGCACTTTTCTTTTGTCCCGGGGATCAGCTAAGAGAACCCAGGTGCGATCCCCGGCTCAGATCTTGCACCTCAGACTCTCCAATCTCCGATACACCACGCGATGTGTGTCAGTGCTCCCAGCGCAGAACACCAGGACTGGTTATTTCGCGGGCCTGTTCTTCCACTCCCTCCCCGCTCTGAATCCTCTCCTTCTGCTGGTGCACTGGGGTGGGGGAGTGATTGGTTCCCGCCGTGTCGCGGTTCCGTATCTTACCTGCTTTGTGGGGTGCCGAGTCCTCTCAGGTGTAGTTGCAGGCTGGGTGCCATCCTATGTCTTCTGGTCTCTCTTTTAGGAATAGTTGTATTTGATGTATTTTCATAAATATATATGGTTATGGGAGATTTCCGCCACCCTGCTCATGCCACCATCTTCCCAGAAAGTGCTTATGCACTTTTAAAGTATATTCTCATTCATTTGTTTATATTTCTGCTTATTCAAATTATAAGCTTCTTGCAAGCAGAGAAAATGTCTGACATCTTTGTTTTACCAGTGCCTGGCTAAGTATTTGCCACATAAAAGGTCACCCACAAAACTTTTATAAAAGAAGAGAGAGGAAGGGAAAGAAGGAAAGTCTGACAAGTATCTAAATATACCCAAAGGAGGCACGTAAATTCATTAATTTCTAATGTTTGCATATATAATGCAAAGAAATAGAAGTGCTATCCTATATCAGACATGGCTCTGTGTTTTAGGCAATGAGGAATTTCAGAGTATTGTTTTACCTTAAAGATTATGTTTAAGTAATGAAAGAGAAGTAAAGGAGGTTAAATTTATTTGTGAAAACGCACACAGCTAATTAGTTGAAAAACTAAACCAGCAATCTACAGCTTTAAATCCAATGCTTGTGCTCTCTCTTTCTCTCTCTCTCCCTATATATATATATATATGCATGTATAAATATTATATTTACTATTTACATATAGTAAATTTACTCTATAAATAGATATATATGTATTGATATTATATATAAATATGTAAAAACATTTACTAATTTACATATTTACTTAAAAATTAATTGTGTATTTAACTAATTGATAAATATTTTAAAAATATGTGTTAGCTGAATGCTTACTAAATGTCAGGATTGGTCCTGGTGCCTAAGGAATAAAACAACCATGACTCCTGTTCCTGTGGGGCAGACAGACAATACACCAACACAAATAATAAAATGTCAAATAGTAACTGCTGAGAAGAAAAATAAAGCAATATAAAGGATACCTAATGACTGTGGAAACAGTGCATGTTTTTCTAGATGGGCTGGTAATAAAAATTTCCTCTGAAGAGATGATATTTGAACATAAAGTTGAATTGTTTTGAATGATTTAAGAAGCACACCATGCAAAGATAGAGGGGAAAAGCAAAAATAAAAGCCTTGAGATGCAAATGATCTTGGTGTGATTACCAGAGAGTTGTGAAAGATAGAAGTAAAACATGATGTCTTGATTCTGTCAGGGTCCGATCATGGAAAGTCTTGAGACCATAAAAAAGATTTGGGTATTAACTCTGGTATTACAGGTTTGGGCTTAGAGATTAAAGCAATTTGATTTCTGCTTTAAGATCAGTGTAACTGTTGGGAGAATAGACTGTAAGAGGGCAAGAGAAGATGTGTGGAGATCAGCTAGAAGGCAGGAGTCCATGTGAGAGATTAGGGGACAGGGCTGGGTGCAGAGCTGAACAGGCAGAGTGGTTAGAAGTAGGTGCGTTTTGAAGGCAGAGCTAACTGACTGCTCCTAGATTGGAGAATGTAGTGAAAAGGGAGATTAAGAAGGATTTCTAAGGGTTTATCCAGAGAAAACAAATCAATGGTGCAATTTGCTGAGATGACAAACAACAGAGGAGCAGTAGGCTTGGTGGGCATGGAAAGAAATTGGGAATTCTGTTTGGGACAGGTACAAGTGCTTTTGGACATTTGATCAATGGGTTCACTGAATGAGAGTGGTTCAGTTTTGTGGGTGTTTTAAAATTTAACTCCTTGTTTTTGACCCATTGACTAATGCTCAGAAGATAAAAAGCTGGCTTCCAGAAGCACTCCCTGAAACAGCCAGAAAAAACAAGATGCATTCCAAGGCAAGCGTCAAATCAACATTTATGAATCAGTTTACACCTCATATTATGTAAATGTAACCCTACAGTACAAACACATCTTTTCTTATGCCTCCCACTGTCCCTTAAACTTTATACAAGAGGGTCATGACCCTGAATGAAAAACTGAATGAGACCATAGCTTTTCTAATTACTCTTGGATAAGATATCAGGTTAATTTCACTCATAAAAGCAGTCTTAATTCAGAACATAACTTGTCTAAATCCACACATTAATCATAATTCTGAACTTAGCTTTCAATTTCCTCCCATTTGCCAGCTCAGACCTGCTTCTGGCTGCTCTTTTGCTCAGCACCAGGGACCAACAGGGGAAAGAGCGGGTGTCAGTCTCCCTGGATGAGAGACTTCAGCCTTTATGTGACAGGAACCTAAAGCTATCTCACCCAGGGGGCGATCTTCAAACAGCTTCTTGCTCTTCCGTTGACCAGAGCACATGCTTCTTGAGGTAAGCTGGTCTTTTCGCTCCTGGTTCACCTCCTTCCTCAGCCCTTGAGCATCCAGCAGCCTACCTCTTTCTCCCTTTGGGTTTCCTAGTGGGAGGGAGTCAAACTCTGTCCAGAGTCCCTTTCAGTTTACCAGGCCTAGGTTGAGCCCTATCCGCTGTGCCTTCCAATTGAAGACCCATTTCATTATTCTCTGAGTGGCCGCATGAAGTCCATTTCTAGTCTAGGGGTTGGGTGATAGGAACCCCATTATCCTGCTACTAAAGAGAAAGAGGATGGACTCACTGCAGGGTCATACAGTCTAAAAAGAATTCTCTTTACCAATCCCATAGCCCAAGTCCTCACCAATATCCCTTCTCGTCTCTAAACTTTTTTATAAACCTGGTTTAACTGATATGGCCAAAGGTTTTAGATAGCTTCTCTTTGAGATCATTTTCTTGTAAATATGTGTATGAAGCATGGGAAGTCAGTCTCACACTAGTTGGACATCTTATACCTAGTTGAATTGATGCTTTCAAGTACGTGTGCATGTGTGAGCTGCTGTAGGAGGAACATCTCCACAGGAAGTAAGGGAGAGAGCCTCTGTCTGATCCTTCAGAACCTGGGTCCCCGTCAGAACTATTGTCTCTTGTATGCCTTTGGTGACTGGCTTCTCTTTCCTGATGTAATAACCAATTTTCATCAGCTGATTTACAATAAAAAAAATTAGCCACAAATAAATGCCCCACAGTATTCATTCAGTTTATAAGGTGCTAAATAAAAGTCATTTTCATTTATCTCTATTTTTTTTGTTTGTTTCAAGATCTCTCTGTACCTGTTCCCTTTTGCCCATGTAATAGCTGGAATTATTGTGCCCTCCTGTGGTGAGGTCCAAGCCCTGCAGAGTAGGAGATCCGCTGTGCCAGCTGTTGGACTATTCCCATCTGTATTTTACTCCCTTCAGGGTGTTTGGATCTATCTTATTCATGGTGAGTCTCAACTTGAGTGATGTGAGTGTTCTCAATGACTTTTAAATCTCTGTGCTGCAAGAAATGTTTACCATGTGAAACAAACATTTTGTTTGAAGTTAATACTGATATCCCATCTCAATTCCAAAGCCATTAAGACACATTTGCAGTTTATCTCTCACTGCTGGCACCTTAAGACATTAAAAGGAAGCCATACTCCATTTACATTAACTGCTTTACTTTTTTAATTAAGCTATTTATTTTTAGATAATTATAAATTAATATGCAGTTGTAAGAAATAATACAGAGAGATCCTGGGTACCCTTTACTCAGTTTCTACCAGTGGTAATACCTTACAAAACTAGAGGATAATATCACAACCAGATTATTGAGATTGCTGCAGTAAAAAAAAATACAGTTTTTGTCACACAAGGACCCTTCATTTTGCCCTTTTATAGCCACACCCATTTCCTTTCTGCCTTTACCCATTTTCTGGAAACCAAAATCTTTTACATTTCTCCAACTTTGTCATTTCAAGGACAGTGGTATGTAAGTGGAATTATACAATGTGTAACCTTCTGGAATTGGTTTTTCTTTTACTCAGCATAATGATCTGGAGACTCATCTACATTACTGTGTATACCAATTTGTTCCTTTTTATTGCTGAGTAGTATTCCATGATAAGGTTGTACCACCATTTGTTTAACCATTTACCTGATGAAAGACACCTGGGTTGTTTCCAGGGCAAGTGGAAAGACACCTGAGGCTATTAAAAATAAAGCTGCTATAAACATCTCTGGGAAGATTTTTGTGTGAATATAAGTTTTGATTTCTCTGGGATAAGTAGCCGGATGTACAAGTGCTAGATTATATGGTAGGTACATGTTCAGCTTTTTAAGAAACCACCAAACTATTTTCCAAAGTAGCTGTACCATCTTATATTCCCACTAGCAATATATAAGCAGTTCAGTTTCTCTGCATCCTGGCCAAAATTTGGTACTGTTACTATTTTCTATTTTAGCCATTCTAATAGATAGGTAGTGATATCACATTGTGGTTTAAATCTGCAATTAACTGATGGCTAATGGTGTTGAATATCTTTTCATGTGATTATTTGCCATTATTCATTTCAGTAAAATGTTTCTTCATGTCTTTAGCCCCTTTCCTAATTGGGTTGTTTGTTTGGTTTTAACTATTAAGTCTTGAGAGTTGTTTATTTATTGATTCTAGATTCTAGTCCATTGTCAAATATGTGGTTTGCTATATTTTATTTCAGTTGATAGCTTGTCTTTAGTTCTCTGAACAGGGTCTTTATAGAGGAAAACTTTTCAATTCTGATGAAGTCAAATTTATCGATTTTACCGTTGATGGACCATATGCTTTTGGTGTCATGTCTAAGAACTCTTCACCTAGCTCTGGATCCCAAAGATTTTCTCTTGTTTTTGCTAAATATTTCTCTTCTTTTTATGTTTCACATTTAAGCCTATGATCCATTTTGAGTTAAATTTTGTACAAGATCTGAGACTTTGGTTGAGGTTCATTTTTCTGTCTATGAATGTTGAATTGCTCCAGCACCATTTGGAGAAAAGCTAGTCTTCCTCCATTGAATTTTTCACTTTGTCAAAAATCAGTTGGGCCAGGACACAATTAACAAATTGAAAAGGCAATTATGGAATGGAAGAAAATATCTGCAAATTACATATCTGATAAGGGGTTAATATCCAGAGTATATAAAGAACTCTGACAACTCAATGACAAAAACAGTCTGATTAAAAAAGGGCAAAAGACTTGAATAGACATTTCTCCAAAGAATATAAACAAATGACCAACAAGCTCAACATTGCTAGGAAACATTATTAGGGAACTACAAAGCAAAATCAAAATGAGCTACCACTGTGTATCCATTAGTATGGCTAGTATAAGTTTTGGCAAGGACATGGAAAAACTGGAAGGCTTGTGCACTCTTGGCACAAGGTGAGAATGTAACATAGTGCAGCCACTATGGAAAACAATATGGAAGTTCCTTAAAAAATTAAAAATATAACCACCATATGATCTAGAATTTCCACTTCTGGATGTATGTTGAAAAAGATTGAGAGCAGGAACTCACAGATATTCGTGCACCCATATTCGTAGCAACATTATTCACAATAGTTAAAAGGTGGAAGCAACACAAATGCCCCTAAATAAAGTGTATCCATCTCATAGTTTTGAGGATTTCCACCAATATCTTTCCTTCCAGCTTTTTGTAGTTCCATTTGTTATTATTACCTTTTGTTTTTAGCCTTCCAGGCAGATTGGGTTCTCATCACTGCTAATTAGCAATTTTAAAAATGAAAAAGTTTCTCCAGTTAATTAGCAAATAATGTCCTGAAATTTATTTGTAGTTAAGAAAAAAATAGAGAAGAACACATACTCAATTTTATTTTTAAAATTTTATAGTCCATGTACATAAAACGTTGGGCTGGACAGGACAATAGCTAAGGGATCAGACTCCCAAGTCAAGCTATGTGTGTCTGAAACCCAGCTCCACCACACACTAGCTTTCCACTCAGGAAAGCTATGTAACCTCTCCATCCTTCATTGCTTCCTTTTCAAAATAGAGGAAATGTTAGTACCTACCTCATAAAGCTATTATGAGAACTAAGTGCCGTATCCCAATCACAGACCCTTCAAAAGCTGCCATTATCCTGAATTTTATAGTAATCTTTTCCTTGTTTATTAAAAACAGAAACATTGCAAAGATAGTAGAGAGTGTCCCTGTGTATCTTGCTCCCACTTTCCTCTATAGCTAACACCTTATATTAGTATGATACATTTGTCACACTGAGAAGCCAACACTGGTGCATTACTATCAGCTGGAAGCCATAGTTTATTCAGATTTCCTTCGTTTTTCCCTGATGTCCATTTTCTCTTCTAATGTGGTCGCATCCAGAAAGCACATTACATTTTGTCATCACATGTCCCAGGCTCCTCTTGATGGCGACACTTCTCAGACTTTTCCTTGCTTTTAGTGACTTTGACAGTTTTAAAGAGTACCGATCACGTATTTTGTTGGGTTTACTCATGCTTTTCTCAAGATTAGTCTGAACTTATGGGTCTGGGGGAGGAAGACCACAAAGATAAAACAGCATTCTGATCACATTACATCTGGGGTACATATTATCAGTCTTACTCATCACTAACCATGCTAGCTTGGTTACCTGGCTGGGCTAGTGTTGGTCAGGTTTCTCCCCCATGTGATTACTTTGTTGCCACTTTCTGTTCTGTCCTCTTTGAAAGGAAGTCGCTATAGCAGCCCACGTAAGGAGGGTGCTCCACCTCCACCCTCTTGAGGGCAGAGTATCTACATGATATACCTGAAATTTTCCATGGGATTTTTGCCTGGTCGCTCCCATTTATTTACTTACTCATTCAATTGTTCTTTTATATCAGTTTGGGCTAACGGTTATAGACTTTACACTTTGAATTATAATCCACTACTCCATATTTTTGTGATCGAGTTATTCGTGGTTGGACCATCGAGGACTCACTAAGAGGCTTCTGTTTCCCTCCAATGTCCTCCCATCGCCGCACGGTTTTGTTGCTGTTGTTGTTTTAGCACTTTGTTGCTTTCTGGCAGTACAAGATGCAACAGGCTCATTTAATGTGTGTTCTGCTCCAGTCCTAGACCCAGTCATTTCCCCACAAATCCCTGGATCCTTTGCTGGACAACAGTACTAGAAATCCACATCTAGGTGCTGAGTATGCTCATTGCTAATGGGGATTATTGCTTCAAGATCCTCTTACCTCACTCAGCAAAGTAATATATGTGTGTACATGAATCCATGTGCACCACTTTATCTACAGCTATTTCCATGAGCATCCATCTGTATCAATATTAATGTAAATAGGAGTCACACTGATGTCTCCTACTTTAAGTCATCACTACATGCATCATTCCAGCCTTCTGGCTTGTCTATAACCTTCCAGTCCAATAGTGACGAACCTGGCTCTTCCAGGCACTTCTTTACTCATCCATTCCATAAAAATTTTGATTGCCTATGATGTGCCTATTATCACCTGCTCTGTGCTCTGGGTAGAAAAGGTAGAGCAGTGATCAAAACATACAACATTTCTGCCCTTGAGAAGCTTACTTTCTAGTTGCCAGTTGAAGTAACTGTAAATCTTCTTTAGAGGATTAGATCTTCAACCCAGGCCTCAGTTGCTACATTTCCTACTTACTTGCTAGCTCACTGATACATTTTAAGATTGTTTTTTATACTTACCCAGTATTGTTTTCAGCAGGGGGCGTTGCTTGGTGCATCTAATCTGCCATATTGCCGGAAATCAGGAATTTTTTAAAAAGTTAATTTCTTTTGAAGCTCATTTTATGAAATAATCTTTGGAATTTAAGATTGACACCCTACACAGAGTTAAACATATTTACTACCTAGTATGAAATATTAATTCTTGTGAATTCCTTTTCTTATTTTCACATGTGTGGCCTTTTTATTGCTCTCTTGGAAGCATTTACAATGCCTAAAACAGGGGTGATATTATTGAAGTAAAAATGAAAAGAGGAAGAAAGAGTCTATGTTGTAGAGGGAAGGTGTTTGTGGTTTTATTCCAAACAGTCTTTTGGAATCAAGAAGAAGGTCTTTAGACCTTAACTCAGAGATTGCATCGTAATAGTGAGTGGGAAAAACTATAGGGAAACAACCAAAACACTTTGCCTCCTCTGCCCTCCTGACCTTGATGCTGTTAGAGAGGCGAGGTGCCTGGGTTGGGGCACAGGTGTAGGAGGATCGCTTGGAGAAAAGCAGAGGAGGCACCAGGAGCCTGCCCTGCTGGCCGGTCAGGTGAAAGAGGCTAGTGGAGACCATCCACCTGCAGACCTTTGGTCCTTCAGAGGAGTCACCTCAACTGTTGCCTCCTGGCCGTGGGGCATGGTCCTCCTCTGGTGGGTTGGCTGCATAATGCCTGTGAGCCATCCAGTGGAACTCACACACCTGCAGACTTGGCTGAAGCCCAACCAAACTGCCCTGTGTGGATACCACCACCCTTTTCTCAATGATGCATAACACACTAAGCCAAAGGGTGAGGCTCTTGATTCCAAAACGAAGAGTGGGAAAGTGGGAAGAGAGTAGGAGCCCAGCCCAAGCATCTGGGCAGGACTGGAGATGTGCATATATGTGCTGTATGTACATGCAGTGTGTATACACACATACAAAGTGCATGCACACACTCACATGCATGTAGCATTTTCTTTTAAACACAGAGTAGAGATGTATGCCATCTACATACAACCATATTATTTTAATGGAAACTTTAAACCAATTTTGCTGCCAGATGTTATTCGGATGAAAATAGGGATGGACATGGAAGTTGGAAACTAGTGTTTTTTTCCACACAACGCTCTGAGCCTACCAGGAAATAACTGTAGCTAAGAAGTCCTCTAGTGGGCACTTCCTAAGTCGGACAAAAATCCACATCCTTTAGAAACCACAGCAGGTTCTTATGACAGACCACACAGCAGACTTTTCAAGGAGTAAGGAGGCTCCTGGTAACAGTGAGGCCTGGATTCAGGCAGCAGTCCCTGCAGCAGCGCAGAGGTGGCAGGAACAGCCAGTTTAAATAGATCCTCCTGAGGAAAGGGACTTTCGCAGGAAAGATGTGAAATTTCATATTCAATAAAAGCCAGCCTGCTGCCATCTCTACTTCTGCCAACCATAGACTAAAAATACCAAACGAATATCAACAAACCCACACACCTCGTCCATCTCTGTCCTCAGAGGAACGCAGCAGACCTCCTGCCTTTCCAAGGAAATGTCTGAGCGGAGAAGGCAGAACTCCAGGGAGCCAAGAGGACAGGAGGGAGGCCAGAAATCAAGCCAAAGGTTTTCTACAGAGAGAAGATTTCACCAGCCATTTACAAAATGGCTTTTTAATTGGAAATCTGCAAATGCCGATGAAACAGTGGTATTTTAAAAGGAATCTCTGTTGCAGCTCTTCATCAAAACTAGAAGAAGATTTGTGGTCAATTGCAGAAGCATTTTATATCCACAGCCCTCAGCTGAGCAAGTTGAACAGCTGTTTTTTCAGGCGCTTACTTACCCAGAGTGAGGATCAGGAGAAGGAGCTCCAAAGACCCACAGCAGACAGACCACCAGGTACCCATCCTATCCATGCTTACCAAATACTCACCACATGCAATGCACTCTTTAAGTAACTATCTATCCTCTCCTTTCCTGCTCTAGAACAGAGGACTTACATATAAACAAGTTGCAGTAATAAGCATTTGTACTCAGTGTTATCAAAGAGCAGAAGGCATAATTAAATCTGCAGGGGAAAGAATTTGGGATGGGGTGTTTGGTAAAGCTTTCTTTTAAACATTGGTTTCTTTTGCAGAAAGCTTCAGGGTTCTTTATTTCCTGTCTGAATTCTCCTTGTCTTTCATTGCCAGCATATCTTCTGTTGATTCACATCGGCTAAGGCTGGTTAGCTTCCCAATCTAAGAGACTGACAAACACCACAGATGTCTTCAGCTCGTCAAGGCTCACCAGTCCAAGCGCACCCTTTCTCCCAGGACTACTCTGACTGAACCAGATGTGGATCTGAATTATTACTCCTATATTTTATTGAAAGATGTATCCCAAGTGTCAGGCATGTAGACAGCTGCCAGGTACTCCACCCTGCAAGAGTTGTCTGTAAGACAGAAGTAGAGGAAGCAAGAATCCCCATATCACACAATGGAAAATCCGGTGTCTCCAAACATGAAATTCAGAAGAGAGCTAAAATTATTCCTAGCCACCTTTTGTGCCTGGCTGCCACTGAATTCCTGATGCCCTTGCACATCCCCTCTCCTGTTCACATGACCCTTTGCCTCACTGAGTCTGCTTGCAAATAGACATTTCCCTGTTTCTTGAAGTTCCTAAAGTGACACCAAAAGTGTGAGTACAGAGGGACTCCATCTCAGTGTAGCCTGGCAATGAGTCTAAAATTCACATTAACCCCCAGGTTATTAAAATATTCTTCTGCATCCCTAGGAACAAATCACTGGAAACAATAATTCCTCCTTTTCATTCTGTGTCTCACTTTCCTGGGAAAAAAAAGTAAATTGTAGGGGGCCTGAAGCCTATATTATTTTGAGGGCCCCTTCTAGTATAAGTGTTACAAATTTATGAACACAAAATTAAGTACAGGGTCTTAGAAATGGCCCATGCAAATGAGGTGCCTGAAACCTTCATGGATTTTACATGCAGAGCTCTCAGCTTACCAGGTTAAACAACTGTTTTTCACAAACAAAGAGTAGCTCCTTGCTCATTTCCATATTATCGTGACCCTTTCTTCTTTTCACAGCTGCCAGAACCCTACACTTCATGTTGCTTTTCTTATGAAAAACTGAGATCAACTTTCATAACTTGAAAATGTTAGAATATATTTTGCTAAATAACATCATTATCTCTCCAAATATTTCAAAGCCTATGGCCTTTAAATGAACATGCTTAACATGCTTAACCTCTTCCTCTAACTCCTCCTTCCTCCACCCTGACCCTGGAGAAGACAGAAGCAGGAAATTATACAGGGAATAAAGAGTGAAAAAACAGACCATGATCCCTTTCCGACAGAAATCCCCACAGAAAGGTCAAAGCTTAATTCTGGGGAGGGAGAAAGTTTTTAATTTGATATGAGATTGAAGTTTTGATTGTACCACATTTTTTAAGGCCCGGAAGTCAGAGTCAGCAGAAACGCTCATTTTTTAAGAGCTGAAACCAAATGGAAATATATGGGAGCTGCCTAAAATGCCATCTAAAGTATGGAAGGGAGATCAGAAACAAAATGTTAGAAGGAAGTATTGGAAGAAACCAAAAACCGATTTCTTTTGGTTAGCCTGCTGACCACAGCCTACTTAATAAACTGGTTGCCTTTGCTGTTATTATTAGAACTGGACATGTGCATGTACATGAAAGCAGAGGACAAAATTTGTAGTAAAAGAAAGGGGACATTTCAGCCAAGGCACATCCAAGGTGTGGGGTATACAGGGCCAAGGGAGGAGTGTGAGCTTGAGTGAGGGAAATGTTTACTCATGTAAGACTTGAGAAGACACAGTTCATCTGCAGGAACACATGGAAGATACCAGCTACACTTAGATAGACTACCTTCCACCTTGTTTTAGGGCAAAAGATAATGTTATCCAAGGGTAAGGAGAATGAGCAGAAACCACACAGGTCTACACAGGAGCAAACTCTCTGATGTGATTCTTCATACATGGAATTAACCCAGAGACTATCGACAAGAAGCCTACTAAATATTTAAGAAACTGGTGGCAGATGACCCCAGGCCTGGCTGACAAGCCTTTTGAGTAAGATCAGGGTCCCTAAACTTGTACCACTGAGAAGGGCTGAAAAAGATGTGTCGCCTCCAAGAAGAGCATCTCTCCTGTGTTCCTGAAAGAGAAGGCAGAATGAGAAACCTCCTGGGAGAACCAAGAGCTGCCAGTTTGGCTAACCAAGAAGGGTATCTCTTCCAGGGCAGGTAGTCTTGTGAATCTTCACCAATAGGATTTATTATGTTCTGTGGACCAGAGACAGCTCTTTGCTTCCTATTGTTATATTTTTTTAAATGAAAATACTTTCTCACATCACTGTATATTGTGTATGTTGCAGACAAATAATTTATCTTTTGTTTTATGGGTCACTAGAGCACGAGGTGCTGCAGTATAATGAGACATAAGAAACACGTATTTGGTCATTCATATGACCAAGTATGTTCGCTCTTCATCTACGGTTCCTGAAAACACTGCAGAGTCTTAAACGTGAACCGGTTGTTTGTCATGTTAATGAGAGACTTTTGGATCCCCTCCAAGAGCAGGGGCTAGAGGCTGAATCAGCTAATGGCCAATAATTTAGTCAATCATGACTATGCAATGAAGCCTTCACAAAAACTCCTGAGAAGAGCTTATCATTCCCTGCTCTGCTCGGTTGGGTCCTGCTTCGCAGAGAGAGGTTCTGTGCTTGGGGAACCACAATAGCTCTACGTGCCACCAAGCCAGGCCCCAAGCTCCATGAGACAGAAGTTCCTTTATTTGGGACCCTGTCCTATGTTTGTTTTCATCAGGCTGTTAACTTGTATCCTTTACAGTATCCATTATTAAACTGGTAAACTGAAGTGTTCCCTGAGTTTTCCTGAGTTTCCTGAGTTCTGAGCCACTCTAGCAAATTAATCAAACCTAAGGAGGAGGTCACTGGAACCGCCAGTCTGTAGCACGTTGGTCAGGAACACAGGTAACGGCCTGGGGCTTGCCACCAATGCTTAGTGTGGGGGATGGAGGGCAGTCTTGTAGGATGGGACCCCATGGGGAATCTGGTGCTGTCCCTACAGATGACACACCAGGGTCCTGAACTTCAAGCTGGATGTGGCAACTAGATGAGACTCTGGTGTGGTCTCCACTGGGGAGGGGGAGAGTGTGTTCAGTTATGATGAAGGACCTCTGTGGAGGTTGGGTAACCAAAGGAATGGGTAGAGGCAAATACTTTCTAACTAAAGGCTACTTTCACATATGCTTCCCCTTGACCTCCTATGTCAATGAAGTTGGAAAGTTAAAATACCCATCTTCCCAGACATGCTTGAAATTTGGGGTAAGTGAGTGACCCAGAGATGGCCAGTGAAACATAAGTGGAAGTTACTCCTGAGAAGTTCTAGGAACATACTGTTGAATTTTTAGGAACAAACTTAGTGGCTATTCTCTTAAGCCCTTCCTTCCCTTTTGCTGGCCCCATCATTTTTCTTCTTGACTAGACTAGGTGCACAATGCCTGGAGGGGTAGCAGCCATTTCAAAACAGTGAAGATGAAATTTAAGAATGTGGCATAGGAAGACAGAAGGTGCCCCTATGACATCATTGAGCAGAAGGTCCAGATCTACACTTCTTATATGAGAAAAATTAAATCTTTTTTCTTATTTTGCTATTATTAATGTACAATTACATGAGCAATATTATGGTTACTAGACTCCCCCTATTATCAAGTCCCCAGCACATACCCCATTACAGTCACTGTCCATCAGCGCAGTAAGATGCTATACAATCATTACTAGTCTTCTCTCTACTGCCTTCCCCGTATGACCCCCCACAACACTATGTGTGCTAATCGTAATACCCCTTTTTCCCCTTTGTCCCGCCCTTCCCACCCATCCTCCCAAGTTCCTTTCCCTTGGGTAACTGCTAGTCCATTCCTGGGTTCTGTGAGTCTGCTGCTGTTTTGTACTTTCAGTTTTTCTTTGTTCTTATACTCCACAGATGAGTGAAATCATTTGGTACTTGTCTTTTTCCACCTGGCTTATTTCACTGAGCATAACACCCTCTAGCTCCATCCATGATGTTGCAAATAGTAGGATCTGTTTTCTTCTTATGGCTGAATAATATTCCATTGTGTATATGTACCACATCTTCTTTATCCATTCATCTACTGATGGACACTTAGGTTCTTTCCATTTCTTGGCTACTGTAAATAGTGCTGCAATAAACATAGGGGTGCATATGTGTTTTTCAAACTGGGCTGCTGCATTCTTAGGGTAAATTCCTAGGAGTAGAATTCCTGGGTCAAATGGTATTTCTCTTTTGAGTTTTTTGAGGAACCTCCATACTGCTTTCCACAATGGTTGAACTAATTTATATTCCCACCAGCAGTGTAGGAGTGTTCCCTTTTCTAAAAATCCTCGCCAACATTTGTTGTTCTTTGTCTTTTGGATGTTGGCCATCCTAACCGGTATGAGATGATATCTCATTGTGGTTTTATTTGCATTTCTCTGATGATTAGCGATGTGGAGCATCTTTTCATGTGCCTGTTGGCCATCTGAATTTCTGCTTTGGAGAAGTTTCTTTTCAGTTCCTCTGCCCATTTTTTAATTTGCTTATTTGCTTTTTGTTTGTTGAGGTGCATGAGCTCTTTATATAATTTGGATGTCAACCCCTTATTGGATATGTCATTTATGAATATATTCTCCCATACTGTAGGATGTCTTTTTGTTCTATTGATGGTGTCCTTTGCTGTACAAAAACCTTTTAGTTTGATATAGTCCCACTTGTTCATTTTTGCTTTTGTTTCCCTTGCCCAGGGAGATATGTTCTTGAAAAAGTTGCTCATATTTATGTCCAAGAGATTTTTGCCTATGTATTTTTCTAAGAGTTTTATGGTTTCAGGACTTACATTCAGGTCTTTGATCCATTTTGAGTTTACTTTTGTGTATGGGGTTTGACAATAATCCAGTTTCATTCTCTTACATGTAGCTGTTCAGTTTGCCAACACAAGCTGTTGAAGAGGCTGTCATTTCCCAATTGTATATCCATGGCTCCTTTATCATATATTAATTGACCATATATGCTTGGGTTTATATCTGGGTTCTCTAGTCTGTTCCATTGGTCTATGGGATTCTTCTTGTGCCAGTACCAAATTATCTTGATTACTGTGGCTTTGTAGTAGAGCTTGAAGTCAGGGAGCATAATTCCCCCCACTTTATTCTTCCTTCTCAGGATAGCTTTGGCTATTGGGTTCTTTTGTGGTTCCATATGAATTTTAGAATTATTTTCTCTAGTTCATTGAAGAATACTGTTAGTACTTTGATAGGGATTGTGTTGAATCTGTAGATTGCTTTAGGCAGGGTGGCTTGACAATATTAATTCTTCCTATCTATGAGCACGGGATGTGTTTCCATTTATTAGTATCTTTTTTAATTTCTCTCATGAGTGTCCTGGAGTTTTCAGAGAATAAGTCTTTCACTTCCTTGGTTAGATTTATTCCTAGGTATTTTATTCTTTTGGTTGCAATTGTGAATGGAATTGTTTTCCTGACTTCTCTTTCTGCTAGTTCACCATTAGTGTATAGAAATGCAAGAGATTTCTGTGTATTAATTTTGTATCCCACAACTTTACTGAATTCAGATATTAGATCTAGTAGTTTTGGAATGGATTCTTTAGGGTTTTTTATGTACAATATCATGTCATCTGCAAACAGGTACAGTTTGACTTCTTCCTTACCAATCTGGATGCCTTTTATTTCTTTGGGTTGTCTGATTGCTGTGGCTAGGACTTCCAGAACTATGTTGAATAAAAGTGGGGAGAGTGGGCATCCTTGTCTTGTTCCTCATCTTAAAGGAAAAGATTTCATTTTCTCTCTGTTAAGTATAATGTTTGCTGTGGGTTTGTCATATATGGCCTTTATTATGTTGAGGTACTTACCCTCTATACCCATTTTGTTGAGAGTTTTTATCATGAATGAAAGTTGAATGCTTTCTCAGCATCTATGGAGATGATTATGTGGATTTTGTACTTCCTTTTTTTGATGTGGTGGATGATGTTGATGGATTTTCGAATGTTGTACCATCCTTGCATCCCTGGGATGAATCCCACTTGAGCATGATGGATTATCTTTTTGATGTGTTTTTGAATTTGGTTTGCTAATATTTTGTTGAGTATTTTTGCATCTATGTTCATCAGGGATATTGGTCTGTAATGTTCTTTTTTTGTGGTGTCTTTGCCTGGTTTTGATATTAGCATGATGTTGGCCTCATAGAATGAGTTTGGGAGTATTCCCTCCTCTTCTACTTTCTGGAAAACTTTAAGGAGGATGGGTATTCGGTCTTCACTAAATGTTTGATAAAATTCAGCAATGAAACCATCTGGTCCAGGGGTTTTCTTCTTAGGTAGATTTTGATTACCAATTCAATTTCTTTGTTGGTAGTTGGTCTATTCAGATTTTCTGTTTCTTCCTGGATCAGCCTTGGAAGGTTGTATTTTTCTAAAAGTTGTCCATTTCTTCTAGGTTATCCAGTCTGTTAGCATATAATTTTTCATAGTATTCTCTCATAATTCTTTGTATTTCTGTGATGTCCATAGGGATTTCTCCTTTCTCATTTCTTATTCTGTTTATATATGTAGACTCTCTTTTTTTCTTGATAAGTCTGGCTAGGGGTTGATCTATTTGTTTATTTTTGCAAAGAACCAGCTCTTGGTTTCATTGATTTTTTCTATTGTTTTGTTCTTCTCAAGTTTATTTATTTCTGCTTTAATCTTTTATGTCCCTCCTCTACTGATTTTGGGCCTCATTTGTTCTTCCTTTTCTAGTTTGATTAATCATGAGTTTAGAGTGTTCATTTGGGATTGTTCTTCTTTCCTGAGGTAGGCCTGTATTGCAATATATTTCCCTCTTAGCATGGCCTTCACTGCGTCCCACAGATTTTTCGGTTTTGAATTATTGTTGCCATTTGTCTCCATATATTGCTTGATCTGTTTCTATTTGGTCATTGATCCATTGATTATGTAGGAGCATGTTGTTAAGCCTCCGTGTGTTTGTGGGCTTTTTCATTTTCTTTGAGTAATTTATTTCTAGTTTCATACCTTTGTGATCTGAGAAGCTGGTGGTACAATTTCAGTCTTTTTGAATGTACTGAGGCACTTTTTGTGGCCTAGTATATGATCTATTCTTGAAAATGTTCCATGTGCACTTGAGAAGAATGTGTATCCTGTTGCTTTTGGATGGAGTGTTCTGTAGATGTCCGTTAGGTCCATCTGTTCTAATACGTTATTCAGTGCCTCTGTCTCTTTATTTATTTTCTGTCTGGTTGATCTGTCCTTTGGAGTGAGTGGAGTGCTGAAGTCTCTCTTTTTTTTTTAGCAGGAAGCAGGTCTTCAAGGTAAATAGAGGCTAGAGGTCTGGAAGGGAGGGGGGTCCTTGGGGCAAGTCCTCTGCCATGCTGTGGCCCAACCTTCGAGCAGACTAGAGGTGTGCGGGGTGAGGGGGGTGCTGATGGGGAATGTAGAGTCCCCATGCCCCTCAGGGTCCTGTTTGTCTCCCTCCCTGGCTCCACTTGACTGGGGGGGGCCTGACATCCAGTGAGGACCCAGAGGACGGGCCCCCAGTCAGGGCTGGGGCTGGCGTGGGGTCAGCAGCAGGGTTGGGGCCTATGGCTCAGCAAGGACGGCCTCTCCCCTGGGTGCCCTTAGCCCATCACTGCCCCTCTGTGGCTTCGGACGCCTCATCTGGTCATGGAGGGTTGTCACCCTGGGGTGCAGGCCTCCCAGGGGAGCAGGGTCCAGGGAGCACAAGATGGGAGCATTTCATTCTATTTCCCCCTTTAATTCTGTTAGTATTTGTTTCATATATGTAGGTGATCCTGTGTTGGGTGCATCGATATTTATAATAGTTATATCCTCTTGTTAGACTGACCCCTTTATCATTATGTAATGTCCTTCTTTCTCTTGTGACTTTCTTTGTTTTGACGTCTATTTTGTCTGATACAAGTACTGCAACTCCTGCTTTTTTCTCACTATTAGTTGCATGAAACATCTTTTTCCATCCCTTTACTTTCTGTCTGTGTATGTCTTTGGGTTTGAAGTGAGTCTCTTGTAGGAAGCATATAGATGGGTCTTGTTTTTTTATCCATTCAGTGACTGTATGTCTTTTGATTGGTGCATTCAGACATTTACTTTTAGGATGATTATCGGTAGGTATGTACTTATTGCTATTGCAGGCTTTAAATTCATGGTTACCAAAGGTTCAAGGGTAATTCCCTTACTATGTAATAGTCATAATTAACTCACTTCGTATGATATTACAAATACAACCTAAAGAATTTTTTTCCTCCTTTTTCTTCCTCCTCCATTCTTTGGATGTTATGAGTCATATTCTGTACTCTTTGTCTATTCTTTGGGTGACATCTATTTAGCCTTAGGAATACTTCAACCTTAGGAGTCCCTCCAAAATGCACTGTGGATGTGGTTTGTGGGAGGTAAATTCCCTCAGCTTTTGCTTATCTGAAAATTGTTTGATTCCTCCTTCAGCTTTAAATGATAACCTTACTGGGTAGAGTATTCTTGCTTCGAGGTCCTTCTCTTTCATTTCATTAAATATATCATGCCACCCTCTTCTGGCATGTAAGGGTTCTGTTGAGAAATCTGATGATAGCCTGATGGGTTTTAATTTGTATGTGATCTTTTTTCTCTCCCTAGCTGCTTTTAAAAGTCTTTCTTTATCCTTCATCTTTGCTGTCTTAATTATTATGTGCCTTGCTGTTGTCTTCCTTGGGTCCCTTGTGTTCGGAGATCTGTGTACTTCCATGGCTTGAGAGGCTATCTCCTTCCCCAGATTGGGGAAGTTTTCAGCAATTACTTTCTCAATGACATTCTATCCCTTTTTCTCTCTTCTTCTCCTGGTACCCCTATTATGCCAATATTATTCCGTTTGGATTGGTCACACATTTCTCTCAATATTCTTTCATTCTTAGAGGTTCTTTTTCCTCTCTGTCTCTCAGCCTCTTTGTATTTTCTGCCACTTAGATCTGAATTAATTCCTAGTTTATATAATGTGATGAAATGCTTTATAATATAAAGCATATGTCATAGAAACAAGAGTTTTTGTCAAAGCATGCTGATAGATTTTTATTTAAAAAATGTCCTGTCATCAAGTGAGTTGGAAAATACCAGGTTAAACCAGATTAAGCAGCTTACTCTTTTTAAGGAGATAAAACACACTGCTTTTACGAAGCTTAACTGCAGGAACCCATTCCATTGTTCATCTCAAAGCACTAGTTTTTACTATAAAAAACTGGGAAATTCTGTTGTATAAAATATCAGTAGTTTAAGAAATAGTGGTATTGCTAAGGTAAAAGACATACTGTATTCTCTTCACTAAAGTTGTGTCTGGTAAATAATTTTATCTATCTACCTACCTACCTATCTACTTATTTCCCCTTTACAAACTCTCTAAATTACAACTACTATACATTACTTATGTAATCATAAATAAACACAATACTTTTTTCTCATCGAATTCTGTAGGCTTGTGCAGGATGGGTGGAAACGTGTTAAGCTCTTCTGGTTGTATTAAGTAACAAGGCTGCATTCTTGCAATTTACCCACCTGGATAGCATGACTCTTCTAAGACTGCCTCACAGGTAAGTGAATTACCTGTTTGCTTTAAAACCTGCTGCCCAAGCACGTGATTAACTAACTGAGGAGATGGGCACCTGATGGAGTGAGGAGTGGGGCCTGGGGTCTTGGGGTTGCTCCTGAGAAGTGAGAAAACCCAGCTCATATTCTATGACATCAGCAGAAAGTTCTGAGGAGCACAAAGGAACTCATAAGTTTAAGGATAATCTGAAGAAAGTTATCACATGAGTTCCAGCATGACCAGTTCCAAGTGAGTATGGGTTCTTTCAGTTCTGTCAAAACACTAAAAATATATTAAGGAATAACTTAAAGAATATTCAAGCTATAAGAATATTATTCCTTCTATATGTATTTAACTGACTGTATAAAGTTGCAGTGAGGGTCAAAGTTGATTTGCCATGAAAAATAGAAAATATCTGTAGTTAATTTGGACAATGATTCTTTTTCTAGGTGGTTATGTTTTGTTTCAGCAAATACAAAACAAAATACAAATACTGATTATGAAATCATTTTGTTCTGGGGGACATTAGAAACTTGAATGGGCTCTCAGAATTAGATGGAAATGATGTACAAATATCAATTTCCTCCTTTTGATAGCTGCATTGTGGTTAGGTAGGAAACATCCTGATTTGTACAGCTGCACACTAACATAGTTGGAGATGATGGGACATCAGTTTGGAAACTTCTTCTCAAATGGTTCAGGGGGAAAAAAGTTCTCTTTTTTCTCTACATGTATTTATTTTTATTTATTTTTGTATCATTAATCAACAATTACATGTGCAATATTATGATTATTAAACTACCCCCTTCATCAGGTCCCCCACCAACCCCATTACAGTCACTGTCCATCAGCATAGTGAGATGCTATAGAATCATTACTTGTCATCTCTGAGTTGTACAGCCCTCCTGGCACTCCCCCAGGACTATGTCTGATAATCGTACAGCCCCTTTTTCCCCCTTATCCCTCCCTTCTCACCCATCCACCTCAGTTCCTTTCCCTTTGGTAACTATTAGTCCGTTCTTGGGTTCTGTAAGTTTGCTGCTGTTTTGTTCCTTCAGTTTTTTTCTTTGTTCTTATACTCCACATATGAGTGAAATAATTTGATATTTGTCTTTTTCCGCTTGGCTTATTTCGCAAAGCTCTAGCTCCATCTATGTTGTTGCAAATGGTAGAATTTGTTTTCTCCTCATGGCTGAATAATATTCCATTGTGTCTATGTACCACATCTTCCTTATCCATTCATCTACTGATGGACACTTACGTTGCTTCCATTTCTTGGCTATTGTAAATAGTGCTGGAATAAACATAGGGGTGCATCTGTCTTTTTCAAATTGGGCTGCTGCATTCTTAGGGTAAATTCGTAGGAGTGGAATTCCTGGGTCAAATGGTATTTCTATTTTGAGTTTTTTGAGGAACCTCCATACTGCTATCCACAATGGTTGAACTACTTTGCATTCACACCAGCAGTGTAGGAGGGTCCCCTTTTCTCCAAATCCTCGCCAACATTTGTTGTTGTTTGTGTTTTGGATGTTGGCCATCCTCACTGGTGTGAGGTGATATTTCATTGTGGTTTTAATTTGCATTTCTCTGATGATTAGCGATGTGGAGCATCTTTTCATGTGCCTGTTGGCCATCTGAGTTTCTTCTTTGGAGAAGTGTCTATTCATATCCTCTGCTCATTTCTTAATTGGATTATTTGCTTTTTGTTTGTTGAGGTGCGTGAGACCTTTATATATATTGCATATCAACCCCTTATCGGATATGTCATTTATGAATATATTCTCCCATACAGTAGGATGTCTTTTTGTTCTACTGATGGTGTCCTTTGTTGTACAAAAGCTTTTCAGCTTGATACAGTCCCACTTGTTCATTTTTGCTTTTGTTTCCCTTGCCTAGGGCAATATGTTCATGAGGAAATCGCTCATATTTATTTCCAAGAGATTTTTGCCTATGTATTTTTCTAAGAGTTTTATGGTTTCATTACTTACATTCATGTCTTTGATCCATTTTGAGTTTACTTTTGTGTATGGGGTTAGACAGTAGTCCAGTTTCATTCTCTTGCATGTAGCTGTCCAGTTTTTCCAACACCAGCTGCTGAAGAGGCTGTCATCTCCCCATTGCATATTCAAAGCCCCTTTATCATATATTAATTGACTGTATATGTTTGGGTTAATGTTTGGATTTTCTATTCTGTTCCACTGGTCTGTGGGTCTGTTTTTGTGCCAATACCAAATTGTCTTGATTACTGTGGCTTTGTAGTAGAGCTTGAAGCCAGAGAGCATAATTCCCCATTTTTTATTCCTCCTTCTCAGGATTGCTTCGGTTATTCTGGGTGTTTTGTGATTCCATATGAATTTTAGAATTATTTGTTCCAGTTCATTGAAGAAATCTGTTGGTATTTTGATAGGGATTGCATTGAATCTGCAGATTGCTTTAGGTAGTATAGCCATTTTGACAATATTTCTTCTTCCTAGCCAAGAGCATGGGATGAATTTCCATTTGTTAGTGTCCTCTTTAATATCTCTTAGGATTGTCTTGTAGTTTTCAGGGTATAGGTCTTTCACTTCCTTCATTAGGTTTATTCCTAGGTATTTTATTGTTTTTGATGCAATTGTGAATGGAATTGTTTTCCTGATTTCTCTTTCTGTTAGCTCATCATTAGTGTATAGGAAAGCAACAGATTTCTGTGTGTTAATTTTGTATCCTGCAACTTTGCTGAATTCAGATATTAGTTCTAGTAGTTTTGGAGTGGAGTCTGTAGGGTTTTTTATGTAAAATATCATGTCATCTGCAAATAGTGACAATTTGATTTCTTCTTTACCAATCTGGATGCCTTGTATGTCTTTGTTTTGTCTGATTGCCATGGCTAGGACCTCCAGTACTATGTTGAATAACAGTGGAGAGAGTGGGCATCCCTGTCTTTTTCCCTATCATTGATGAAAAGCTTTCAGCTTCTGGCTGTAAAGTATGATGTTAGCTGTGGGTATTTCATATACGGCCTTTATAATGTTTAGGTACTTGCCCTCCATACCCATTTTGTTGAGAGTTTTTATCATGAATGTATGCTGAATTTTGTCAAATGCTTTTTCAGCATCTATGGAGATGATCATGTGGTTTTTGTTCTTTTTGATGATGTGGTGGATGATGTTGATGGATTTTTGTATGTTGTACCATCCTTGCATCCCTGGGATGAATCCCACTTGATCATGATGTATAATCCTCTTGATGAATTTTTGAATTCAGTTTGCTAACATTTTGTTGAGTATTTTTGCATCTACGTTCACCAGGGATATTGGTCTGTAATTTTTGTGTGTGTGAGGTGTTTGCCCGGTTTTGGTATTAGAGTGATGCTGGCTTCACAAAATGAGTTTGGAACTATTCCCTCGTCTTCTATTTTTTGGAAAACTTTAAGGAGAATGGGTGTTATTTCTTCTCTATATGTCTGGTAGAATTCAGACGTGAATCCACCTGGTCCAGGGGTTTTGTTCATGGGTAGTTTTTTGATTACTGATTTAATTTCATTGCTGGTGATTGGTCTGTTTAGTTGTTCTGTTTCTTGCTTGGTCAGTCTTGGAAAGTTGTACTTTTCTACCAAGTTGTCCATTTCTTGTAGGTTTTCCAGCTTGTTAGCATATAGATTCTCATAATATTGTCTTATAATTCTTTGTATTTCTGTGGGGTCCATCTTTATTTTTCCTTTCTTATTTCTGATTCTGTTTATGTGTCTAGACTCTCTTTTTCACTAAATGAGTCTTACTAGGCATTTATCCATTTTGTTTATTTTTTCAAAGAACTAGCTCTTGGTTTCATTGATTTTTTTCTATTGTTTTATTCTTCTCAATTTTATTTATTTCTTCTCTGATCTTTATTATGTCCCTCCTTCTGGTGACTTTGGGCCTCATTTGTTCTTCTTTTTCCAACTTCAGTTATTGTGTCTTTAGATTATTCATTTGGGAATGTTCTTCCTTCTTTAAATAGGCCTGGATTGCAATATACTTTCCTCTTAGAAATGCCTTTGCTGCATCCCACAGAAGTTGTGGCTTTGTGTTGTTGTTGTCATTAGTCTCCATATGTTCTTTGATTTCTGTTTTGATTTGGTTGTTAACCTATTGATTAATTAGGAGAATGTTGTTATGTCTCCATGTATTTGTGAGCCTTTTTGTTTTCTTTCTAAAGTTTTTTTCTAGTTTTATACCTTTGTGATCTGAGAAGTTGGTTGGTAGAATTTCAATATTTTTTACTTTAGTGAGGTTCTTTTTGTGGCCTTGTATGTGATCTGTTCTGAAAAATGTTCCATGTGCACTTGAGAAGAATGTGTATCCTGTTGCTTTTGGGTGTAGAGTTCTGTAGATGTCTGTTAGGTACATCTGTTCTAGTGTGTTGTTCAGTGCCTCTGTGTCTACTTATTTTCTGTCTGGTTGATCTGTCCTTTGGAGTGAATGGTGTGTTGAAGTCTCCTAAAATGAATGCATTGCTTTCTATTTCCTCCTTTAATTCTGTTAGTATTTGTTTCACATATGTCGGCGCTCCCATGTTCGGTGCATACATATTTAAAATGGTTATATCTTCTTGTTGGACTGACCCCGTTATCATTATGTAATGTCCTTCTTTATCTCTTGCTACTTTCTTCGTTTTGAAGTCTATTTTGTCTGATACAAGAACTGCAACACCTGCTTTTTTCTCCTTGTTGTTTGCATGAAATATCTTTTTCCATCCCTTCACCTTTAGTCTGTGTTTATCTTTGGGTTTGAGGTGAGTCTCCTGTAAGCAGCATATAGATGGGTCTTACTTTTTTAGCCATTCTGTTTCTCTGTGTCTTTTGATTGGTGCATTCAGTCCATTTACATTCAGGATGATTATTGATAGATATGTACTTCTTGCCATTGCTGGCTTTAGATTCGTGGTTACCAAAGGTTGAAGGGTAGCTTCTCTACTATCTAACAGTGTAACTTAACTTTCTTGTTATGTTATTGTAAACACAGTCTGATCATTCTTTATTTCTCTCCCTTCTTATTCTTCCTCCTCCATTCTTTATATACTAGGTGTTTTATTCTTTGCCTTTAGTTAGTATTTGGATGGTCTGCTTTCTTTGCTATGATTTTATTTTCTCTGGTGACATCTTTTTAGCCTTAGGAGTGCTTCCCTCTAGAGCAGTCCCTTTAAGATATCCTGAAGAGGTGGTTTATGGGAGGCAAATTCCCTCAGCTTTCGCTTGTCTGGAAATTGTTTAATCCCTCCTCAATTTAAATGATAATCGTGCTGGATACAATATTCTTGGTTCGAGGCCCTTCTGTTTCATTACATTAAATATATCATGCCATTCTCTTCTGGTCTGTAAGTTTTCTGTTGAGAAGTCTGATGATAGTCTGATGGGTTTTCCTTTGTAGGTGATATTTTTTCTCTCTCTAGCTGCCTTTAATACCCTGTCTTTATCTTTGATCTTTGCCATCTTAATTATTATGTGTCTTGGTGTTGTCTTCCTGGGATCCCTTGTCTTAGGAGATCTGTGGGCTTCCATGGACTGCGAGACTATTTCCTTCCCCAGCATGGGGAAGTTTTCAGCAATTATTTCTTCAAAGACACTTTCTATCCTTTTTCTCTCTCTTCTTCCTCTGGCACTCCTATAATGTGAATATTGTTCCTTTTTTATTGGTCACACAATTCTCTTAAAATTCTTTCATTCCTAGAGATCCTTTTATCTCTCTCTGCCTCAGCTTCTCTGTATTCCTGTTCTCTGATTTCTATTCCATTAAGAGTCTCTTGCACCTCGTCCAGTCTGTTGCTAAGCCCGTCAATCGCTTGTCTCATCTCTGCATTGTCATTCCTCACTTCCCTCACTTCCTCCCTTAGCTCTTGCATATTTCTCTGTAGATCCATCATTATGGTTATGAGTTTTATTCTGAATTCTTTTTCAGGAAGATTGTGTATGTCCATCCCATCAGGCTCCCTCTCTGTGGTAGTCTGGTCTGGGATTGCCTGGGTAAGCTTTGTTTGTACCATATTTCTCTGTCTTTTCATGGTGATAGAAGTGGTCAGAAAAAGAAAAAAAGAAGAAAGGGAAAATAGAGAAAACAACAACAACAACAACAAAAAAAAAACGCCTGCCCCGTGTAGTTTCTGTGATGATCCTGTAGGTGGCGCTGGTGCTCCACTATTCCGCAGCCACACCGCTCCGCCAGGCCCTTTGTGTCTCTGGCAGGGAGGGAATAAATGAGAGGCTGCTGATTCCTGTGGAAAGTCTCTGTGCGACTGCTTTTCCCAGGCACACTCCAAGGGGACCGAAATTCTCCAGGACTCCCAGCCTGCTTGGCTGAGGGGGCTGGGACGATCCTGCTCCTCTGTTGGGCCCCTGTCCCTTTAAGACCCTAAAAAAGCGTGCACTTTTCTTTTGTCCCAGGGAACCAGCTGGTTGGACCTGTCATTTTGGAATCTGCACCTCTGTCTCACCAATTTCTGATTCACTGAGCAAAGTGTGTCAGTGCTCCCAGCACGGATCACCAGGGCTGGTTATTTGGTGGGCCTGTGCTTCCACTCCCTTCCCTCTCTGAATCCTCTCCTCCCGCCGGTGCGCTGGGGTGGGGGAGTGCTCGCGTCCCTGTGGATCCGTAGCTCCATATCTTACCCACCTTGCAAGGTTCCGAGTCCTCTCATGCATAGCTACAGGCTGGTGTAGTCCTGTATCTTCTGGTCTCTCTTTTAGGAATAGTTGTATTTGCTGTATTTTCATAAATAGATTTGGTTTTGGGAGGAGATTTCCGCAGCCCTGCTCACGCTGCCATCTTACTGGAAGTTTTTCCTCTACATGTATTTTTCATTCAACTTTTCTACAGGTTTATACTGATTTCAAAATATAAAATATATTCTTTTTTAAATGATAATGGAAACAAATATACTAAATTTCACTCATCTATAAAGCCACTTGCTGTAGAAAGGCATAATCTCAATGCATTTTTTTCTAATGAGCACCCTGACAGAATCTGTCTTCCTACTTGGAGGAAATTTTTGTTATTTAACTGTTTTTACCAGTGAAAATATTGTACACTCAAAGCACAAAAAATAGTAAAGATTACTACTGCATGATCCTTTCTATTTTCCGAGGCATTTCCATATACCTTACATCATTTGGTTCTCATCAGATTGACAGGTGACTTGAAGGAATTGAAAAAGAGGCCCTACATGAGGGATGATGTGGACTATGATTTCAGCTCCATAGATCCTAGCCATGTGGCCTTGGGGACATTAACTAAGCTCTCGGAGCCTCTGTTTCATTATCTGACTCTCTACCCAGTAAATTTACTACTTAAAAAATCACGCTTCCTATTTTGAATATTTAATGAGGCATAAATCACCAAGACAGGTTATAATCATAACCAAGGATCATAATTTATTCATCTGACAGTTATGGTGCACCTGATGTGTGCTAGGCACTGTCCTAGGCACAGGAGACTTAGCTGTGATCTAGAGATACGGTCCCTGCTCTCCTGGAGTCTGTAGTCTAGTGCAAGCAGAGACAACGAGGACAAAGGATGATGTCATAGAGTGATTGGGGATCAGGTAAAGAATGAGTTTAGGTAAAGGAGGCCACCAGTGGCTTATCCAAGAAAAGCTGAAACTTCATTAATGTTAAGCACCAGTGCTAAGATCTGGACAATCAGCTCCTCCCTAGACACCAGCCAACTGCCCCCAGAAGCGGAAGGCTGCTTTATGGAAATACAGCCATGCTTACCAAGGGAACAGCTTCCCATGGTGTCCTGTGAACTCAGCAACAGGTTTAGGGGTTGTGAAAACACCATAATCCCTTTCATTAATTAGGGTTTTCCAGAGAAACAGAATATATACACATACATACCAAGGGAGATTTATTCTGAGGAGTTGGCTCACATAATTATGGAGGTAAAGAGGTCCCATGACCTGCATTTTGCAAGCTAAAACCCAGGAAAGCCAATGGTGTAATTCAGCCTGAGTCTGAAGCTCTGAAAACCAAGGAGGCCAAGGACTGAAATCCCAGATCAAGGGCAGGAGAACATGAGATATTCCAGTTCAGCAGTGAGACAGGAAAAAAGGGGCAAATTCTTCCTTCCTCTACTTCCTGTTCTATTCAGGCCCTCAGCTGATTGGATGATACCCGCCCACCCGGGAGGACCGCCTACTTCACTAAGTCTTCCAGTTCAAGGGCTGATCTCATCTGGAAACACCCTCACAGACAGTGTTTGATCTGAGCACCCCATGCCCACTCAGGCTGATACAGAAAATTCACCATCACAGCCCTCGTACCTGTTCTTTGGGTGCATTCATGGGGAAACCACACCAGGGTGAGCAGAAGTGCTCCAGCCAAGTACCTCACCTCCTAACTCAAATAGAAAAGAGATTCAGCTAAAGCATGCCCCTAGACTCCGTGTGGGTATTTTTTAAAGCTGGCTTAGTGTTTTATTTGTGTGCATGCATGTGTGTGTGTGTGATATTACTGTATTTTTTTCATATGATAACATTTAATGAGAATATTATTTCTGAAACCAGTTCTTCCTGTTCACCTAACTCAGAAATTACACTCCCATTTAAAGGCTGTATTGGGGTAATTATTCCCAAATGTGATTAAGAAGCTAAGAGCAAATGCAGTCCTTGTACCAGCCTATAGGCAGACTACATTTCACTTGAATTACCATTACTCAAATAAGAAGCAAGAAAGAAAAAAAAGAGAAGCTATTCAAACACTGAAATCTCTAACTGCCTATCCTAACAGTCACGGATCATCCAGGACTGTGGACTATTGGTTTTATTGCCGTTTATTTTAACATCACATTAGGAAAATTTTATCACTTGATTAATGCATCAAAATTATTTAATTGAAAAGTTTTCATGACTCAAACATGGAAAACTCCTGAATTCGAAAGCCTTGTTTGAATTTATGTGTCTGTCTCTTGGTTCTGTAAATGATTTCTCCTGTCGACATTCACATTCCAAGCTAGGATTGCTCTCAGAGAATTTTGAAATGCTTTCTATATTTGGTAGAACTGCATCAGAAACCAAAATACACACATTCAGTTTTAAAAGAACATACCATGCTTTACATGTAATTCCAGCTTCCTGTTCCCTTTACATTTTTCTTCCACAGAAAAAGTGCTTTCGAGCTATAGTTGACACAGGTCATTTGGCCTCGACCCAAAATTCTCCCAAAGACCTGTGCCTTCCTAGGAAAATGGGGCATTGGTCACAGATGGCCTAGTTCAGAAGGCTTGGCACACACAGCATTTCCATGACAGGAGGGGGCTGGAGCCAAGATACTTACCCTCTCCACTCCACCTAATCTCCATTCTCAGGAAGCACTCAAGCACACGGAGTAGGTTTTGAGTAATTGATTCCAGAATTAACAAATGTGCAAAGACTGCTAATTGTCTCCCAAAATTATCCCTCCTTATGCCTTTTTATTCCTGAATATTAGCTGAACAAATGGCTGCCCATCTATGTATTTCTCCCATCTCAGTGGAGTCATGTAGCCAAGTGTTGGCAAATGGGGTGTGAGTGGAAGTCATTCCTCAAAGGAAGTTGCATATGCCTTCCCTTGCTCCTTCCCACTTCCTTTGAACTAAACAACTTTGACCATGCAAATGAAGACATATTCCTCATCTTGCAGGGCTAGTAAACCACGAGACAAAGGACCTCCGGTCCCTGAATGACATCATGGAGCAAAGCCACCTACTTCTGGGACATTACAGATACATCAGCAACTTATCTAAATTCACACAGCAAATAAGTTCTCAGTATTTGTACCCAGACAGTCTGATCCCTGAGGTTCTAGACTCCTGTGCTCTCTCTCCACCACCACACTGCCCAACTTTTAGCACTTTATCTTAACCTTTGGAAAATTACAGCTTTGTATGCTAAGCAGTGTGATTGTAGGAGTTACCATTGTCTTGGCAGAACCAATAGAGAAAGAATGTGGTGAAAAAGGTGCCCACATCAGACCCTGTAGTTAAGAACCTATGAATGATGTGTCCAACTAAACCCACTGTCCTGTTCAGAAGATTAAATGAAGAATCTTAAGGAGATAAAAGACAGCGTCCTTCCCTTCAAGGACTTACTACCTGAAAGATACCTGAGGCATTTCTGTCTGTTCTGAAATGGTTTGGTGATTCTTTAAAAAATAAATGGGCTCCTACAAGTAGGTAGAGAATCTATTGGGTACCATTCTCTAGGATGCCAGTATTTCCCAAAGTGAGAAGGGTTTTAATCACTTCCTCTTTACTGCACTGGTGAGGAAAGGATTTTCTCCCTACAGTTTTGGGGATGGTCACAAACACATCAGCTGACACCAGATAGAGAGAATCACAGTTTATTAGTCATGTGCTCACAGCCTGGGGGAGAACACTGCACACCACTGCGGAGGGTTTCACTTAGGAATAGAATGAACAAGCCGGGGTGGTGGGAGGCAGGCTTTGTAGCAGCGAGAGGGTGATTCCTGTAGAAGGACGTGATCGGCTTGTTTTAATGATCCTACAGTCAGGCAGGGAACCAGAACCTGCTATTGGGGGATACGCAGGCACTGTACCCACTCACCCTGATAAGAAAGGTTGTTGGGCTGGGAGAGTCATCTGCAGAGTAGAGTAGGGAAGGGGAGCTTGTGGTTAGGCTGTTCTAGGCCCTCCCAGTGTCAGATGTCAAAGCAGCATCCAGCATGAACTCTTAGTTTCAGGCCTTAGGCCACAGAAGGGAGGAGCCCTAGCGGGTAGCAAGATGTGTTCAGGACGTTCACATACACACCCATAAGCACCTTGAATCATCTGGTGAGAGACTTACTCCCTTTTCAGGGCTCATTCAATCCTCAGATCTTATCAAGGGGAAGGCTGGGGTTAGTGCCAATGTTCTACAGCACTTGCCAATCTCCACCCTTCAAACAAGAACAAAGCAAACCCAGTACATGCTCCTTGGGCAGCTAACACTGACTTGCCAGAATTTAGATATCATGCCCTTCTCAAGGCATTAATATTTGTTGTTTACCTCCCACTTCCAGCAGGTGATTCTGATTTTCCAATTATGTGACAGAGTGTCCTCTTAAATTTAAATTAAAAGTGCAAGCATTAAAATAATACTGAATAAATGATACTATAGACAGCAGTGCAGACAGAAGAAGAATTATCAAAAAACTAACATTTGGCAAATACTTCTATAAGGGATTGAGTTTCCTGGTCCACCTACCCTGGGAACCATACTAATGACTCTTAAGTAAAGTATGGACACTTACACCATCTGAGGAAGCTCTTCTTATTTCATAACTTAAAAACTAAAGATGAAACAAGTTTAGCTGCAAAGACTAGAATCAATTCTATACAGTCTACCAAACAGCAAATAAACACACACACACACACACACACACACACACACACACACCAACCATTCACGTAATAATGCTCACTACTGTTCCCACCATCATCCCAGGAATGAAGAGTGATTTGGAGCAAGAAAGGCCAAGTCTCCAACCTGGTTTGAAACCTGTTGCCTGTTAAGCTACACTTTTTACTTCTTTGCCATATGATTTATGCACTCCTTTCCTTCTTACTGAAATGCCACATCACCGTGCACAGAAAAGAAACAGAACTTTGTAGCTAGACAGACCTGGGTTCAAATTTTGACTCCATTACCTACTTGCTGTGACTTTGGGCAAATTACTTAGCCTCTCTGCACTTTATTTCCTCATCTATAAAGTAAAGTGAGGAAATATTCTTCATGTGAGGAGATGCTCTGAATTTTCAAGAATTTAACTAATTCTAGAAACGGGCCTGGCAGGGTGCCTAGCATCACCATAAGTCCCTTCGAGCTCACAGATGCAGCACCGCTTCTCTGCCTTGACTTGAGTGGACATCAAGCGCTCACTCTCTGCATTCCCCTTATTTTCTGCTGCAGGAACATGACATTCAAGGATCAAGGACCCTGTAGAAAGGCATCTCCTCCAAGGCTTCCTAGTAAAATGCCTCTTAGGAAAATGCCAGTTCCAGGTACCATGGTAATAAAAGGAGCCTATTAACCAACCTGTCTATAGATGGGGAGAAAAATCTCTGTCCTGGACTTCTATCCAGTATGAGTCAGGTGCCCATACAGAAGCTCCTGAAAGGCCCACAAAAGAGATTTGAAACTGGAAAAAATACATCTATATCAACACAAAAATTGAAATATTACTAAATTAAAATGAATACAAGTTTCCCTAAGTAGCTACAAAATATAATGTTGTGCTACAGCAGGGTAAATGGTGGCCCCAAAGGTCCTGATTTCTAGAAGCCTGTATAGGTTACCTTGTTTAGGAAAAGGATTTCTTCAGATATGATTAAGTTAAGGCTTTTCAGGCTAAGAGACCTTCCTGGAAAGAGGAATGAAAAGAAGCTTCACTGTTCCTATTTTTGTGGAGGATTGCTCCCCACCCACCTATTGGGTGGCCAAGAAACACACTGGGTTGGCAGTTTGAGAGGTGGACAGGATGTGGATTATCTGGGTAGGCCTTCCATGCCAGCACTAGCGTCTGTGTAAGAAAGAGATAGAAGGAGAATATATACCCAGAGAAGAAAGCAAAGTGAGAGTAGAGGAAAGACTGGGGAATACAGCCACAAGCCAAGGAACACTGGCAGCCTTCTGAAGCTGGAAGGGACAAGGAATGGGTTCTTGCTGAGAGTCTCCCAAGGGAGTAAGACCCTACCAACACCTGGATTTTCACCCAGTGAAATGGGCTGTGGGTGGCTGGCCTCCACAACTACGAGAGAATGCATTCCCATTGCTTTAAGCCATCCAGTCTGTTACAGCGGCTCCATGGGGCTGGAGGCCAACTCATCACCTGCACTCAGCTGTCGCATCCACAGGAACAAAGTTTCTATCATAAGGCCATGAATGCTTCAAAGCACTGCACTTTATAAAAGTAATTTCATGAATTTTATAGCCTCAAATGATCTGTAATGTGTGAAATGGCTGCATGTTAATATATTTGATATGGTGAAGAAAGTAAGAATTCCTAGGAACACAAGCATCTGAAAATGTTCCTGGGTTCCTGGGTCCTGAGATGCTCCAGTGGCATCTCCACCCTAAGTAATTGGGATTAAAGACTATTATAGTGCTTAACTACAGCTCCCTGCCAATGCTGAACAAGGAGATGAAGCTCGTGGCTAAAGAAAAAATAAATGTAGTTTTGATGAAAACAACAGTTTTTTCCCCTATGTACTATTAATTAATATTTTTATTACAACTCTATCCAAGTTTTAAAATGCATTTAGTTAATAATAGAACAGCCCAAGCTTCGCCTTTAACCAGAATGTGTGTTTGCTTTCTGCGAGCTGCTATTCTCTGAGAAACCTTCAGGACTGGGCCATTTAATGGTTTCCCTGAAATGATTAGAAGACAAAATAATTGAACAGGGGAGGCAGAGTTGTGCTGAGCAGAATGCCCTGGATGAGCAGGCTGTGCTCTTGGGCTGTGTGAGCTCAGCACAGACTGACCCTCCTGAATACGCATCTGTAAACCAAGGTGCTGGCAATCCAAGCTTTTAAGGTAGTTTTCCCTGTTAGAAGTCTGACTCTCATGCATCAGAAAAAGGTCAAAGTCAGTGTGACATCACCTCTGATGGTGATAATGATGCCTGGATTCTTGTTTGTGGAGTTGAAGAATGAACTTAGCAAACACTCAAAGTAGGAGAGCCAGGGAGAAGCTTTTATTTAAAGATAAAGTGAGAAGACAAATCTCCTGGCTCACGCCAAGAGGGGACAAAAGAGCCCATAGCTGTGCATTGTCTAGGGATTTTATAGGCAGTTGAGGATTTTCAGGAATGTGATAAAGGGCTTAGGGGTGTGGACTTGTTCAGCAGTCCCTGAATATTTAAAATTAACTTAACACAAGAAATTTACTGCTGATTTCTTCCTGAGATACCGGCATCTCAGTCTGGGAGCATATCAAACAAGACTGTCTGCCCAGCCCCAAAGGTGGGCTGAGCTATTGGCTGTTTGCTAAAGAGTAAGTTTAAGAATCTTACTTCTTAGCTTCCTGGGTATTAAAATGCAATCTTATTTTTAAGATGAAATCCTTCCTGCCTTTCACTATGTTGTTCACTGCTGGGCTTGCTTGCCATTATTAATTGCCCAGATTGCAAATCACCCCATCAGGTCTGAAGGAGGAAAAACAGCACATGGGCCTGGGCCTTTTAGCATACCAAAGTGAATCTTACACATGATTATAAATGATTAGCATAATAAAAAAACATGGGCTACTTTCCTTTATCTGGGGAATATTGACTGATTTCATTGAAGGATGACTCTAGAGATTAATGTTTAATGCAGAGTTTTGATAGGGGGTTTCCTTGCATGTTGTTACACTGCTCTGAATGTAAATCTTGCCTTGCCTTTTCCAGAGGCCCTCACCCTACTCTGATGACACTCATGGTCCCTGTCTCAATAGTGGGTGATTTTTCTCTGTCTTATACCTCTTTGTACATCTTAAAGTTTTTGACAGTGAACAATATTCCCACTCAACATCAGAAAACAATAGGAATAAAAGGAGCAACCTTAAATCGCATTCACTTTGTATTAATGTTCTAAATGGACTCCTGGGCCTCAGTTTCTTTGCTTCAGTGGTTAGTTACCATCAGAGTCTCCTCCTCGGCACTGAGTCCCAAAGCTGTTCCGAGCGCTGCTGGAGATGAGCGTGGCTGCACAAAGCAAGCTCCCTTTTGTACTCTGCGTGACTCCTCTTGAGAGGGCCGTGAAGGGCACCTTACAGTATGGCTTATTAAACTCTGTCATGATGGAACCGAGTGAGCCAGCAAGGAAAGAGTTTCTAATACAACCATCCATGTATGCAGCAACATCTTTGTCCCTGAGGCTAATCCAGTTCCTAGTTTCCCTTAGACCCATAAGATGACCCAAGAAAGCTTGTTTGAACTCAAGATGAATCCTAAATAACTGTAAATGTTTATTATTCTTATCAAGCCTTGCATGTGGTCCCCTATTCAGCAGAGACTTAATCCACAAGGTTTGGCAGCTGACATATGAGAAATGTAATATACCTTTCTAAGGAGTTTTTATTTTATCATCACCTGCACCATTAGGTTCATGTGACTGAATATAATTAAGGTAAGGCTCACCCAGCTGATGATTTAAAATCCACCTATTCAGCTTTGTGTCCTTTCTATTTCTTTCCTTTCGCCCGCCTAGATAGTTGTGAAGCACAAGGCCCCAGACATCTTTAAAACTTGTCACACGTCATTGTTGTAGCATAAACGACTCTAAAAAAGTCCTGTTGCCATGGGGAAAATTCTGATCATATCTTTCTTTTCAACTAAAAAGCCTGCCTGGAGTATTTTTAGCAATAGACAGTAACATCTGTTTATTAAAGGTTGTTATTAATTTGTGCAAACAAATTTCTGTGGGTTTAAAGCAACTGTGAATCACAAATGTCCATGTTGGCTAGAAATTAAGAAGAAAACTGAGTTCCTAGATCATTTTCACTATGTGAATTCCTTCCAAATCTAATTACTAAAGGAAGCAGGGCAGAGAAGAAATACAGGTAAGCAAAGTTGGAAAAAAGGGGGGAAGAAAGGTTAAGCATTTTTCTTGGAATCAGAGAAATCTCAATCATGTAACAATGTTTTTTCACCTTGCAGAGAAAAACCAATTTCACTGACTTAAGAGAGATGCTTCAGAAGAGAATTGGGTTTCTAAGTCGGTAAATCTGCCTCTGGCACTCAGTTCCCACAACTGTAGGTGAGGCATTAGGCCAGCCTGGTGGATTCCATGCTGCGCCCAGAGGAGTGTGCAGGGCTCTGAGCATGAGGCCTAGGGGCAGCCTGGGTGCCCGCCCTCCAGCTCTCATCTGTTATATACATTAACTCCCATGAGATTTTGCTAAAAAGAAGTACAATTTAGGTGGGTGTGTGGGGGTATTGTTTATTAAGAAGAATTGAATAAGGGGACTTGGTTGATGGTAGCTATAATAACAAAATGCATTGTCTTTACATTTACAGAGGCTGACCCCATCAATTCTTCACATCAGTATTCATCACTTCTAGTCCTCACCATAACACTACAGGAGAGCCTGTATTATCTCCTTTTTATAGAGGAGATCAATGGTCCCACACCATGCAGTCGCTGCCCCTTCTCGTCATGATCTGTTCAGGATGGCACAAACTATAGATGAGTGAGTCATAAGGAACCCACCTCCATGATCAGCACCTCTATTTCCCCACATAGTTTCAATATTTTTCTTGCCTCCATCCTCTTTACCTACCTTACTGCTTCTCTCTCTCAACTAACTTAGTATATGTTCCCCCAGGACTGGTCCCGAGAGCCACTCCCTAGATGAACTCCCTTCACTAAGTATGAATCAGTGAGCTTCATCAGACCCTTCACCACTGACTCTTCTATTTATTCATCACTCACTCGGTCCAAAAAGATGTCAGTGGAGCCTTGTATACAGCAGCTGCAGAGACAGGCCCTGTCCCTGTGAGGTTCCTGATCTGGGTCCTTGGAGCACTACCTCCAGGCTTTCAACATCATTTCAGGAGCCTTCATGCAGACTTCCAAGAGCAAAATGATCAAGTCTGAAGTTCTGAATATTTTCCCCAGCAGGCCCTTTGTGTCTCCCACAGAGTTAAACTCTTTTTGAGCTATTGTTCATGTGGTTCCGTCACCAAGCAGCACAGCCATCCAAAACAGGGCCCAGATGTAATTGCATTTCTCAAATCATGGGAAGGAGATTCAGGGACTGTAACAATGTTTCTTAGTGTTCGCCCTTCTTCCCCACCACTTCTCTCCTGTCTATAACATAGACACATAATCCTATAATTGTCTATAAATATACATTCATACTTAAATATATAAAATATATTTCTAAGTTTCTCTATATACCTTTATATAGAGGTATAGGCCTCTTTCAGATATAGACATGTAGAAATAGAGTATATAGAAATAGATATAGATAGAGAAAATAGATATAAATATATAGAGGAAGATATAGACATAGACCTATAGATGTAGATTCATAAAGGATCTACTTCCAAATCCTATTCAAAGATCTCTTCTTATGCACACACCCACACCCACACACACACACAGCCCTCTGGTACACGGCCTTGACGTGAGATACCATCTCTTAAGATGCAATCTCTTTTCCATCTTTAAGGTGTCAACCTGCTCTGCCATCCTGAGCATTTCATTTATGAAATGGCCTGTGGTAGATCATAAATTAACAGTTAGAAATGTGAATTCCTGAAACTCTTCCCCAGTTCTAATAACAAAGTATTCTGAAAGTCAAGTCAAAGTTCCAGAATGGAAAGAAACCAATAAATAAATAAATTCACTTTTTGTGATATTAGTGATGGTCCAGGAATGACAGAGCCATAATCATGGCACCTTTAAATCTGGAAGGGTTATTAATGCTATTGAAACCAGCCCCCTCAACTTACAGATAAGAAAGCCAAGGACAAGAGAAGTAAAGTGACCAGCTCAAGGTCACACAGCCAGTAAGGGTCAAAGCCAAGGCTCAAATCTAGTCCGGAGTTCTTTACATGACCACAGAAATGCTACTTTCTAGCTCCAGTCTCAGCTAGAATTCATGTTACCTTTCGCTCTGTGACAGTCAATCAAGGTGGTCTTTCTTCTACCAACTAATTGCATTTTATGACACATCCTAAAAAGGATATAAATTGTTCTCACCATGTATCATTCAAATATCCCCTAAAGTTAATTTAAAAAGGATTTTCCATGAGGCCTTGCCCACCCCCTTCACTTTCCAAGTCTTAATTCTTCTATATCTAGTTTCCTGTTTCATAATAGAAGCCAACTTTACTGAATACACTCAGATTATGCTTGGCCAAACCAAGAGCTAAGTGCCAGTTCTAATATTTTTAATAGTCAATTTAACAATAACTTAAATGCACACCCTCAAATGGGAAACATTGATATTTTACTTTAAAACCAGCAAAAGCTATAATCCGGCAACCTAGGTGCAATTGTACCTTGATGTAAAAATATGAAAACAGAGTAATCCAAAATTGTCTGTTTCACAGTAGTCTACATAAACCAATTATGCTAAATTGTGTCTTTCTTGATGGAACAACTTCTGACTATGAAAACCTTTATAGACTTTGCTTCACCACCACTGAGCATGTGAATTTGGACAATCCAATCCTCTATGGACTCCCAGTTTCTTTTCTGTATATTAAGGGTAAGGAGGTCTAGAGCTGATGATCTCTGAGTTCCTTTTCAGACCTAAAAGGCTGTGCCTTGAGGTCTTAAACACTTCATATTGTGTAGGGAAAAAAGTGGGACCTTCTTTATATGGGCTCATATGCTAAAATGTAAAACATAACTCTGAGCATAAATCTTGAATATATTAGTTTTTTCCTACAGTAAAGTTGTTTTTGTGTTCTGAAATCCTGAAATTCATATCTTTTATCACAAACAGTAGAGATATATGTCCAAATAGTATAATAAGCCACTAGAAAAAACCCATGTGTAGCAGGACAACTACCTACCCTCAGGGAAGAGTATGACAAATGCTCTCCCTCCACTGAGAGGCTCTCTGTTTTTCAAAGCAAAGCCCTCCAAGAACTCTGCTCATAGCTTCTGGGAGGCTTGTTAGCAGGCAGAATCCTAACATGCCCCATCCTTTCCCCCAAAAATCAAAATGTTGGCTGGCAGTTTTAATAAGCTCCCCAGGTTATTCTTCTGCATGCTAACATTTGAGAACCACAGGCAAGGCTCCAATGAGAATTAATTTACCTTCAAACAGCAAAGTTTGACATCGTATCTCTTTCCCTATTTTCAGATCATAATGAATAAAATAAATGGAACAAGAAAGAAAAAAAGAGAGAGGCAAAGACGGGGATAGGGACAAGGACACAGAGAGAATGTGCCAAGTTAAAATGAGATTGAGGTTGTCTTTCAAAAACTTATAAACAAACAACAGACTGTGCAATGATGGACGTACGTCAAAGGGACAGTGGTGTCACTGAAAGAGCTCCCATGGCCAAAGCTGAGACAATTTAAGTAACAACCACAACAAAAATGAGTAGCACTGGATTAGAATACAAAATACAAAATAATATGAATCCATATCATTATAAATACATGAGTAAATAAATAAATAAATGGCGGATAGGCAAATCTCCCATGTAGAAGAATTTCAATTAATTTATGTAGACACTTCACTCTCGAGTTGATGGAGCATAATTTCCCACTGCTTATGTGTGGGATGCATATAATGACTTTCTTCCAAAGAATACAGTGTGGAACCAGAGATAAAAACAGAAACTTTACCATGGAGAAACCTGACAAACACTACCTCAGCCAATGATCAAAGTCAACATCAACAGGTAAATCAGGCTGAGGGCTGGTACACTTGATACGACATGATGAAAGTGGCACTTTAGCTCTACGGCTGTCTTCTTACCAGGCCATGGACCCCAGTCTGATCATGAGAGAAATGCCGGATGTCAAAACTGAGGGGCATTTTACAAAATATTTTACTCCCCAAAACTTCCCAGATCATCAACAACAAGGAAAGGCTGAGAAATTGTCACAACCAAGAATTGTCTAATGAAACGTGACAAAAAATGTAATGTGGTATCCTAGATGGAAATAAGGACACAGGAGGGCACTAAGCAAAAGCTAAGGAAATCTGAATAAAGTATGGAATTCTGTTAATAATATATTAATATTTATAGCAATTGTACCATATTAATATAAGATGTTAATAATAGGAGAAACTGGGTGTGAAAGTTCTGGTGTGGGAGCATATGACAAGTCTGTACAATCTTCACAATTCCTCTATAAATCTTCATTTTGTCCTAAAAAATGAAGTGATTTGAAAAAATTGTTCTAAATGAATCAGACTCTACATGTGAAAGCATTTAAAGAATAACTTTAATTCATTAAATTTTGCCTAATTCTTGAAGAGCTCTTTCAATAGGAATAAAGTAAGAATCCTACATTAGAAGGGAAAAAAAATAAGAACAACTGTAATGCCTCTTCAACCTGAAAAGCAGGAAAGGGTAATAGATTGCAAAATCAGATAAAAGTATTTCCTTTATATTAGACACCATATTGTAAGTGCACTTAAAATTGGCAAGGTTTCATGTTTATTTCCTTGATATCTGTCTTCCAAAGAGTTCCCAGCATGGGAGTGCCAATTAAAAAATTATTCATGTGAAATTTTTATTAAGCAAAATTTACTGTGAAATTACTGTCCAGATAATACTTTATTTCAATTTTATTGAGTTCTTTTCTAATTATTGAGCCTTTTACTTAGAGCTTCCAAGTATAGCAAATACCTTAGAAAGCAGTTTTTTTAGCTTGACCTTCTAGTAAAACTTTTTTTATTGAAGTATCATTCGTATGCAATCTTATATTGGTTTCAAGTATACACGCAGTGATTCAACAGTTACCCATACTATTAAATCTTCACCCCCACTAGTGCAGTTACTATCTGTCAACATAGGAAGACGTTAAAGAATCATTGACTATGTTCTCCATGCTGCACTACCATCCTCATGACCAAATTATATTGTGATTGAGAATTTTTGTTCCCCTTTATCCCCCCACCCCCACCCACTCCAACCCCTGCATAGTAACCACCAGTCACTACTCAGTGTCTATGAGTTTACTGTTATTTTGCTCATTTTGTTGTTTTGTTTTTATATTCCACAAATAAGTGAAATTATATGGTATTTGTCTCCACCTGGCTTATTTCAATGAGCATAATACCTTCTAGTTCCATCCATGTTGTTGCAAATGTCAAGACCTTTTTTATGGGTGAATAATACTCCATTGTATATTGTACCACACCATTTTATCCATTCATCTGCTGATGAACACTTAGGTTAGAGAGCAAGTTTTTAAGTAGAAATTACAAAACCCTAGTGGAATTGCATAGTTTTCCTTTGCTGAGATACGGCACACAGTAGGCACCTAGTAAAATATTGAATGAATGATTGAAATTGCTTCTTATTGCTTTATTCAGTCCACAAGCTAAGTTTGTCTCTTGATTATCTCTGAGTGTGATCACCACTTGGTTTGGTATCTTAGCTTTCTCCTAAATGCATCATCATCCAGGATAATCTTCACTGGAAAGCCTCATTATCGCAGATAGAGATTTCTGTACCTCTGGACTTGTGTAGCTGCTCGTATATGTGTGTAATTTAATTCCAGAAGGTGGAGAGAAAAGCTGCTATAGCAAATAGATTTCCTTCTATTATCTTAACAAATGCTACTCATTTAATGCTATATTATTGGAAAATAGAAATGGAACTCCCTCATTTCTACTGGGTGTCTATTGATGTTAATGTAACTGATATCAGTAAGCTTTTGTTGCATAACAAACCACCTCAAAACTTTATGGTTTAAAATAACCATTTCATTTAGCTCATGATTCTCTAGGTTATCAGAGTCTGATGGGGACTTTCATCCTATCGGAAGCTAGTTCATGCTTTCTCACATGGAAGATTCTCAGAACAAGGAAGAGCAAGCCTCAGTGCACAAGAATATCTCAAGCCTCTGGTTGTACCATGTTTCCTAGTGCCCTAATGGCCAAAGCAAGTCACATAGTTGAGATCATATTTAAAAGATGTAGAAATAAATTCCACCTCTGGATAAGAGGACCTGCTAAGTATTATGGCCATTTTGTTTCACTCTACCATGGCTCAGTCCCTGGATATAATCATTTCTATTCCTCCAGATTCAATGTCTGACTTCCCCAAGACTATTCCCAAAGTCTAATCCAATACGGTATCAGTCTCAAGATCTAGTATCTTGTCCAAATGTGGATGAGATCCTGGAGTGTGGTATCTTGGCGCACCTCCTCTTCATCCAGGTATCTCTGAACTTAAAGATGATAACTGCTTTTACACACCTAACAGTCAATGGAGGAACATCACATCCTTCAAAACTCAGCTCAGATTTCTTCTTTTCTAAGAGTGTTTTCTTCTTCTCCCCCTCCTCTTCCTCCTCCTCCTCCTCCCCACTCCCCCTCCTCCCCCTCCTCCCCCTCCTCCCCCTCCTCCCCACTCCCCCTCCTCCCCCTCCTCTTCTTCCTCCTTTCTCCTTCTCCTTCTTCTCTCTTCCCCTCTGTCTCTCACATTCTCCAGATCTTCTATATCAAGAGACGTTGGTCATAGATCTGGTTCTACCACCACATTATAACTTTGGGTATATCATTGCATCTTTCAGAGCCATGCTTTATTCATTTATAAAATTAGAAGTTTGGGTTCAATGAGATCTAAAACCTTTTGTATCTCCAAAAGACGTTTTTTTCCCTAAGCCCACAATGGTTTGAAATGGGAGGAAAACATGCAGCCACCCACAAATTAAACCATGCAGGAGAATATCCTCCTTGTTCTTGCCGACGTGGTTTTGAATTAAATCTGTCTTATTGCCACTTACATGCTTTTGTTACCCACCTCGAATCAAATCATTATCCATAGAAGAGTTCTGGCTTTCCCTTGATTTTGTCTCATTTCTGTTTCTCTTCCTAAGATGCCCATCACCATCCTTACAGATCCAGTAAGCACTGAAACCTTCTTTTTGTCCATTTCAGGTTCCAATCTTTCTCAACATTAACATAAGGAAGTTTGGGGTGCATTTATTTATTGAATATTTGGTGCATCCCGACTATGTGCAAGGTGATAGGAATAAAATGCTAATCAGAAATAGATGCAGTCTCTATCTCCATATAACTCTATACCAGTGGCAGACATAGATACTAATCAAATAGTGACATAAAGACAACTAAATAAAATTATGGGAGCCACTTCAAAGGTAAATACACAGATTACTAAATATACATATAAAAGAAGGCCTAGCCTAGTGTAGGGTTTCAGATAAGACGACACTACTGGTAGAAGCAACTTTTAAATTGAGACTTACAGAATAAAGATAATTTAGCCAGGCAGAGGAGAGAGTAATTGTGGAAGGAGAATATTATAAGCAAAAGGAATATTTTCCACCTGTGAACTGTAGGACCTTGGGCAACTTCCTTAAGCTCAGGTTCTGAGCCTATTTCCTTTTCTGCACAGTAAGACAGGAATAGTACCTATGCCACTGGGTTCTTAGGAGGTATGAGTTAGATTTCATTTGTAAAGTGCTTAACACAATATCTAAGACAGTAGTAAGTACTTAGTAAATATTTTCTACTGATGATAACAGTCTGGAGTTTGAATCCTGGGTTCGCCACTTAACCAGCTGTGTGACCTTGGGCAAGACAAGTCACCTTGGGTGGTCCGGCCTCCTCATCAAGATCACACCAAGGACCTGCCCAGAAGGTTGTTGAGAGAATTCTATGAGCTCCTATGTAAAGCATTAGTGATTCTTGGCACATAATATGTGCTACATGAATGTTAGCTTATGTAAGAATAAAGAAACCTCACAACTGTCCAATGAGGTATTTAGAAATTATTCTATGGCTTTTAAGGAAGTTGAGACTCAAAGGTAAGTATATGCCACACAATTTCTGATTCTAACCTCACTCCCCACGCTCTCCTCAAGCTCAGGTAAGAACTGCCTTCTCAGAATCTAAGGAACAGCCCTTGGCTAACTGACATAATAATATGACCATTGGTAATAATATCCCTTGGTTTTTTTCCAAATCTGTAAAGATGAATTTGCTGAGACGTTTCTGAGCTATGGAGAGATAGGTAGGAATTCTTGTCACTTTGAATTACTTGTGTCAGAATGTTTTAACTATAATAGTAAGCAGATTACACTTATTGACAGTAAATAAGTCTCAGATTTGAATATGAGCAATAAGATGTGCAGAGAAAAATGCACTGGTCCTTGAAGCATTCTTCACTTTCTAAAGACAAAATGAGAGCTTTTCAACTTATAAAACAAGTTGTCAAGATACTCTTATGATATAACAGTCCACAGTGACAAAGTACTGTCAGGAAATACCACTGCCAAGCTAAGACCCCAGGTCCGACTGACCCCAAATCCCTGTCCTGTCCACCATACCACTCCCACCAATGCATGCTGCCGCTAGAGGTCACTTGGCAATTGCTCTTTTATGAGCTCCTCGAAAAGATAAAAATAGGTAAAGGAGTGGCTGGTGAAAAAGCACTAAGATGGACAGAAACTTAGGGTTAGGGATGGCTTGAGGCTTTGCTGGTATATATCTGAAAGGGAACTCTGGTTCACATTTTCACAGACCAAAGAATTTCAGACCTGAAAAAAAAGATGTCACTAAGGCCAAACAAATCCTTAATATTCAGCCTTACCTTCCTAGTCTCTTTTGGCTTGGTTTCCATGGCAACCTATATTTATTGGGCAATTCTGAGTGTATTTGCTGAAGGCAAGTAATGACTTTTGCTCAGCCTAGAGGGGCGGAAAATAGTCTAGAGGGAGGTCATTTAGGAGAAGGTATCTTGTCTTATTTTGTGGGATCGCTTAAGCTAAAGTCCTTAAAAATAAGTGAATTCATTTCCTAAACTTTTTGGTTTAGCTTTCAGGTATTATATGAAAGAAAAATTAAATTAAAATCAATTAAAAGAAGAAGAGGAAGAGAGGAAAGTAAAGGAGACGAGAGAGAGAGAGAGAGAGAGAGAAAGAAGACGAGAAGGGGGAAGAAGGGAATAAACACAAGCGCCGTGCATGGTTTTCCCTGAAGACAGGAGCTGAATTCCAGCCATTTCCACGGCTAGCCTTTATACTACTAGAGCACTTGCCATCCACACCTCTCTCCCCTTCTGTACTCTGATTCCTTCTCCTATCCCTGCAGCAAGAAGAGAGAGGCGCGCTGTCTTTCAGGGAAGCCATGTGCCAAAGCCACATCGGAGACCTGGAAACCCAGCCTTCCCACCTCACCTGCTTTCTTTCTCGGCTGCGGGCGCTTGCTCCTTCAGAAATGAGTATCTCCACCTGTGAGCAGGATAACCCAAAAATACAGGGGACTGAATGCCACGTTCAGAGGTAACCTTCAATCAGTTCAGAGCAGGAGTCTGTGCAGAAAAACTCCATCTGGCACAGCTATGGTGGAACACTTCTGGGGAACATTCTACACGTTCCCCAAATGGCCCCAAATAGGGTTAGGCTCAGGGGTCCATAGCAGTAATTTTCTCATGTAATACCCTTCTGGAGCTTCTCTTGCTTCTCTGCCTCACTTTTCCCACTTCACATGTATATCCTGGAACTAGTTCCCAAATAAACAGTGGTCCCAAGCACTCATCTCAAAGTCTGCTTTTAGGTAAGTGGAGCTTAAGACACTGGGGTACCCCCTTCTTGGCATCGTATCTGGGAAATAATAGTAATAATTAAATTAATATTAATAATTTTTAATATTAATAATTAAAAGACTTTTTTTTTAGGATTACTGCTGTCTAACACCTTGTACTTCCCTAATCAGCCAAATTGAACCTCCCTGAGTTTCCACGTAGAAGTTTTACTGCTGGGGATCTGAGTTCTGTACAACCATTGGAAGATCTGTAGAATCAAAGGCAGGGAAGCTACAGCTAGAAGCATGTGATTCTCAAGAGCACACCCAGAAATTCCTGCAAACCTTATGTCTGCCACCTACTAGCCACCAATTTATAACTCCTGTTGGAGAATAACAGCTTCTCTTTTCTTCCACTTCACAAATATTATTTGAAGATTCTCATCTAGAGCTATAAGAATTTAGATGTAGAGGAAAGGATTCTGGAAGACAGGGTTCCAGGTCTCTGCCTGCAAAGCAGTGGGGGGTGGAGAAAAGAAGATGCAATGCTGAGATTATAGCAGAGAATCAGCACACACAGGTAGAATGGCCTGAAGAGCCAGGAGCCTGGACAAATGCTAACAGATTCTTCCTCACTAGAATGAATCCTTCTAGTGGCAAGGTTTGCTTGATTAGATGCTTAGCAGGGGAATAGCAGAAGGCCTACCTGTTTCTCCAGTTTGCTGAAGGAGGGGTAGGAAAGAAGCTCACAGACTCCAAGACAAAGCCCATCCCTTTCTGTAAAAAGTTACAGGCATTTGATGTCCAATGCTGCTGTGTTTGTGAGACACCCGAAGGACCTGCAGTGATTGAAACTTGGTGAAGAAAGAGAAACTAGATCCCAAGGAGCAGGAAGAGGAGAGGCTGCCTGAAGGGAAATGGTGCGAGGGGAGTAGAGAGCGAGCCAGGGACCAGGGCACCCTCTGAAGCCTGGGGTGACCCTGGTTGGGTCCAGATTCTTCCTCATCTGTTCTCAACTTGAGCAGTTTGAGTTGAGAAAGTTCTTCAGAGCTAAAATGGGTGCACTGTAGAGATGTCTAGAACAGATTCACTTTAAGCAAAAGTAGGTGAGGCAGCATCTGGGGCAGAAAGAGAGATCTCCGTCTCCTGTCATACGCTGACCAGCCACCTCTTCCATTGTTACGGAGCCTCTCAAACAGACAGTGACCCAGCGGGAAAAGTGACCATTTGATCTCAGCTCGAACTTCCCTGGAGGAATATCTTCTTGCCTATGTTTGTTTATCATTTCCCACTCATTCTTCCAGGCTGCTGTAAATGCCACCCACCTCTTCTAAGAAGTCTTCCCTAATCCCGTCAATCCCTAACCTGCACTAGCGAGGTATTATCCGTACATGTAAAACTCTCATCTTTTCTACTGGAGAACCAAATTCTTGGGGATGGACTAAATCTAGTTCACCCTTTTATCCTGCCCTCTGAGCATTATGCTGTGCATAAAGTAAGTGCTGAATATTCACTGGATGAAGGAATGAGCTTATTCGGCTTTTTATTATAGGTATGTGTGTGTATGTCTTTTCTCCTGTTTGAAAAAGACACGGTCTCTTGTTCTCTAGTCTACCCTCCCTGGACTTATGACCCATTTGTGTGCTCATTGTCAGCTTCTGATAATACTGTATTTAATCAATTGAATTAGAATCTGAAGGTAGTTTACAAAAATGATGAGTTTGATTTTAAACATGTAACTGATATCACATGAGGTGACACTACTACCATGAAAAAAAGAGATGCTGCTGCTGAAGTATAATTATTCAGTATATTGGGAAGGTTTATAACATCTCCTCTGTGATTTTTAAAAAACACAATTTCCTTATGAAGAGAAACATCTGCCTAGTTCATGCCTGAATGGTGACAAATTCTGGGTCGGTGAGGTTTAAATTAATGATGTTCCACTGTATTCAAGAGACTCAAGCAATGTGGAGTTAATTTTGGTCATCAGAAAAAAAAATTGTTTTAATTATATCGATTTGTAACAAACTTGGCTATTTGTAAAAGCTTCAGGAAGAGGCGGATAATTTCCAGGCTATTTACTTCATATCCTCTGAGGTTCAAAAAATTATTATGGGCCCACCAAATTCAATACTCTGCAGAAAACCATGATATGCATGTAACTTAGCATGCCGTATCGCTCAGTTTACATGTTTTCCTCAAGTCCTTTTCTCTCGTTTTCAGCTATTGTAACTTAAGAAAAAATAGCTGAGCTTGTTAAAGCTGGCTGAAAGGTTGAACTTTAAAAACAAACAAAAAACTCATTAGCTGTTCATACAGATTCCTTGTTATATGGCTGTTCAATTTTGTGCTTTTTCAAATGTCTTGAAGATCTGTCAAACACATAGTTGTTATGGTCATCTATTCAGTCATTTCTTAATCACAATTATTAGTAATCATTTAGCCAACTGGCAGAGTACAGAACAACACATTTCTGTTTGTTTCCATTTGGAAGGTAGATCATTTTCGTGTACTTTTATTTCAAAGTCTGAGATACCGAGGTGAAGAGGCAGATAACAATAATTTACTAGAAGTATGATCTGTTAGGGTACTTTAGCTTCCTGAGCCTTAGGTTTCATCATCATGGAAATGGGTATAATGATGCTTCCTGTGCAAGCACACTGTGCAAACAAGAATGACAGATTGTTCCCAGTCCCTGGCTTGAGCTATTTTTAACACCTCCAATGATGTGGAGTGGGCAAGTAGTAAAGTTCAACTCCACCTCCAAAAATAGCTAACTTATCTGAGCCTAATTTAAAAATCACTCGGCCTTTAATCATTTTCAATAATTGAAATAATTTTTCCTTAATTTTTTCCATTGGGTACTTTCAAGGAGAGCATAAGGAAGGGACAGAGGAAGGATATGGGAAGAGAGATGAGGCAATTTCATAGGGCCAGCCAGAGCTGGAATTCTTCACCTAAACATGGCTCGTTCAGACGAGAGTAGCAAGACATTCCTTTCTATAGGAATCATGATCCTTAAAAATACAGAGAATTTTCCTTTTATCAGTGTGGTGATTTAAGTCCAGAAAAGAATCCCTTATTTTCCACAAGACTGATTACGGAGCATCATCACTATTATTACTGGTCTTACAAATAATAATCAACATTAACTGAACCCTTACCTAGAGAGCGCTTGACCCATACCTCAGGTGCTAGGGTTAGCCTTTTGCTGACTTTATCTGATCCTCTCAGCCCGCCCTGTTTATTATTTTTTTTCACCTTGCTGATGAGGACAAGATTAACTTGCCTAGAGCCACACAGTGACAGACCTGAGATGAAAGACCAGATCTGTCTGAATAAAAAGCCTGTGCTCACAGCTTCTGCATTACAATAGTTCAGAAGCAAGTTTCCCCCATCCCATTCATAGAATGATCAGGAACACCGGTTTGGTTAAGAGGTCAGATACTTTGACAAGCAGTTGGGAGTTGGGAGGCAGAGGGGTGGTGGTACGGTACCCAAGGCTGGATAGATTAACTTCAGGAGTAAAACAAAGAACAACCAACAGACAAAAAAACACTGTGTAAATGACTTTTTAGAATTGTGAGTTCTGACTGAGTGAACAAATGTTCCCAGGGTGTTAAAGTAAAACAGAATATGCTAAAAACAGGTCTATTAAAATTAGTTTACATATTGCAGTATTTTTTTAAATGCTTTACAGACCAAGTCAGATAAAGTTTCTCTCTTACTTCTTACTACAGTCCTGCGTTTGAAAAATTGTCATCAGCTTGGAACACAGAATTTTAAACATTTTTTATTTTACACACATCTTTCAAGAATAATTACACTTGCCACAGCAAGCAATATTAAGCAGTTTTGTGTTTGTGAAGAATTTAATTTGACTTCTTTTAAATAAACTGAGGAAGGAAAAAGAAAACACTTCTTAAAGTACCTCTGTTGCACTTTTTTTTTGGTAACTTAAACTTCAGTAAGAAAAATAAAAAGTGGAGGAAAAAGTCTTTAAAACCATGTGTTTTGTTAACATTTCTTTTATAAGTACTGACTGTAATTGTTAATTAAATATACTTAGATATCCATGTTTGATATTTTTCAATAGCAGAAACATTCCTAATAATTTATTTCTTGAAAATAATTGCTCCTATGGTTTTTGGAATTATATAGTTTATTTTGTTTCCTAATATAGAATTTCAGACTACTTCAAACACGAAGAGCTCACAGGTCTTGGGGAAGAATGAGTTCACAGAAGTGCCGACTAGATGTTATTATAAGACACATTCCCAGGATCTGGTAACATTAGCAAACAGGCAGGAATAGAATTTTGCATGTTATGTTCCAACATTAATGCTTGGCTGCCAAAGATGATCACATGGGAACAGGTTCCTCTGCAGAAAAATGCTTTCAAGCATAGAAGATTCTTTGAAGAAGAACAGATGCCCACATGTAGCATTCATACTCACCAACAGCAAGAAAAAAAAAAAAGTATAAGCCAAGATTTTTATACCAAAGAAACATAGCTATACTTTTGTTTTGCTCTTTGTAGTCATTATTAAAAGAGAAATTATTTGGGGGTTCAGGTAAACCTGCTAAACCGGCCATATACTGAATTCTTTCATGAGTGCTTTTCTTAAGTTTTATGCTCCAAGACAGTGGTATACCTTAAAAATCTAAGGACAACGTCCTTCAGATATAATTTCTTGGGTAAGCCTTGTCTTAAATTCCATGCTATTAAAGATTATATCCACTAGAATATAAACTCCACAAGCTCACATTTTTTTTTTTACCATTTTGTCTACTGGTATAGCCTCAGCATCTAAGTAGGTACTTGATAAATATTTTTGAATGAATAATAGTAATGCCCCAATATATTTAGGCTCTTGTAACAAAATATATGCAGAACATATTAATTTGAAGGTCTCATTAAGGCAATAGCTTGGTCTCAAAGCCATGGGCACTGAACTATACCTTGGACTTCCTTCACAAAATTTTGCACATACCAGGGCCTTATCCAAATAGCAAGTTATGTGACCCAGGACTTTTTATTCCACTCTCTATGTAGCTTGCCTACACCAAGGGGAAAGTGTGAAGGCCCAAATAACCCATTTTGGGAAGGAATTCAACAGTTCTCCCCTATCTTAATATACAACATCGTTGGAACCAGGAACATCTCGCCTCACAGCCCACACACCCATATACCTTCTTCTGTATTGCCTGGGGCATGAAGCCATGATTCCTCCTCTTCCCTTTTTCCCTTGTAGCAACACCCACTGGTCTACCCACTGAGAGAGTTTTCCAAGAAATTCTGTAGAATTTGACAAGGATCCAAGATTTATCTAGTCTTACCCAGGATTAGGGACAAAGAACTTTATTTTTCAGAGCCAGTCACCAATTCAGATGTAATTTCCTTCAGAAGCCTTCCCCAGTTTCTTCTAAACTGGCTAAGTCATCCTCCTGTCTAGTCCCATAATACCTTGAACCTCTCTCTGAGCACCAAATTGTATTGAAACATTCAGTGAGTAGCCGCTTCTCCCACTAAACTGTAAACTTCCTAAGGGACCATGTCTTATTCCTCCTCAGCATTCATCATAGTGGTGACACAGTGTCTAGAATACAGCAGGTGCCCAACCAATGCTTGCTGAGCTCTGCTCCTTCTCCATGCTCTCATGCACTCATCCTCTTGGAATACTGTTATTACAAAAGTTCCTCTAATACCACGGGCAGCACTATTTGAAAACCATCATCCGATATTCTGTTTCAGAAAAGATGTCATCTCCGCTTTAAGAAAACTGTTGTCCACAGTCTCATGATGCACAAGAGTTGGTCAGGATCTTGGTTCTAGATTATAGAAACCCAAACAGAACTAGCGTAAGCCAAATGAGGAATTTATTGTAAAGATAATGACATGTTCTTTAGAGCCCAGAGACTCTATGAGTCTGGAATTCCATTATGGAATTATGGAATGGAATAGGCTAAACTGTGAGAATACATGTAACAGGAATTCAGACTGACATGAAACTCACGTCTCATTTCTATTCTCTGACCAGCCTTCTTTGCTTTTCTGGTCTACATGGAGCAAAACATGACTGCCAATAGCTTCAAAATGCCCATTTTTATACCCCTAGAACCCAAAGAAGACAGGCTTCAGTTCAACCCCAATACCCCTGGGAATGACTCCAGTTGGCCCAACTTCATTAAGTATTCACCTTAAATCAACCAAATGAAGCTGGGGGTGGGGTTCAAAAATATGCAGCTGGGGGTGGGGTTCAAAACTACAGCCAGGTTGTTGGGCAGACAGTCCCACAGATGCCCACCACATGTCCAAATTCTTTAGCTTCTAAGGAAACACATGGTCAGAATGGACTGTTTCAAGCGTATTTATGGTAGTTTCTACAAAATACAAAGTTTTAGAGCAATAATGTTCAAGTTTATTTCTAATAATTCATGGCACCAGTATAAATTCTGAAGTCAATATATGTTTTCTCTGTTTTAAAAATAAATTTTTTATACAATAATATTGACAAGGTCAGTTAGTATAGGCAAAACAGTTATAAAATACATTTTGAAAAGATATCAAAATCCTTAACGTTTTTTCTTGACATCAGACCTATCAAATTTCAAGAGACACCATTAACATTTTAGGATCAAGACAAAATTCTCAAGCCTGAATTGGCTTGAGAGATTCCACTGGTCAGCCAACATCAGTTCAAGAAAGAAGAAACATTTATGGCATGTTTTTTTGTTTTAAGTGCTCTGAAAAATGTTCATTTCAAGCACTCTTAGTATCAAAGAAAACTGGGAAAGATAAAGTGCATGAATGAGTCCTGAAAGCCACTTTTGAAAATAAAGCACATATAACATGAATCACTGAATATAATTCTGTTTCAAGGATGGCTATTAAGTCAGGAGAAAAACTAGATTTAGAAAATGTTAAGTTATTTGACTTAGCTTGTATTGATACTTGAGTTATTTCTGTGTTATACACAAGACAACCTTAGTCTCACTCAAAACACTACATGTGATAGGTGATTACAACTTCACCTTGTGTCTGAGTTCTCTGCCTCATGTTGTATATGGAGTCTACACTGCAAAAGAAAATTTACAAAGATTCTGGAAGAGAAGCTGCTTGGCTGACAGGCATAATGACCAAAGTGCAGCAATCTGGGGGCATCTTGCATGGGTTTTTGTAAGTGATCCAGCTAGTCAATGTAGAAAGTTCCATCTTCTCTGGGAATATTGGCTAACTGTAGATTTCACTTTTTCAGTTTTAAAAGAGTCTTTTAAAATATCCTATGGAGTTTAAGGGAGCATTTGACAAGATGGTCCAAAGTAATAAATGCTTAAGCTCATGACTTCACTACAACAATATTCACCTGAAAGCAATCAGAGGCACTGTTCCTTAGAATAAAAATGAGGATTTGGTCACAACCAGTCTCTGCCTGGGCTCCTCTGTGCTGTCACTGGTCACGACTCTGGGAAAAGCAGTCTTTCCAGTGCTATTATTCATAGTTTAGTGAGCATTAACAAACTCCAATTGACAGAAATGATAGTTTAAGGGATCAAACTTTGAACTTGGTTCCAATTCAGGCCCCACCAATTCCTAACTCTGTCTAGGTTAGATTATTTAATTTCTGAGGGCCTCTTTCCATATATGGGAAATGAGGATTATACTGGATGTCTCAGAGGTTATTGAAAGTATTAAAGGAAATAATATATTTCAAACTCCTAATTCATGGTAAGTGTTAGATAAATGGTAGGTTTATTATTAAGTCAATTTCAATTCCGAAGATTTCTCGTTTGACTAATAATCCTGGTGATAAAACTTAAGTGGAAGTTTATTAAAATTTCCCTTCTTACCTGGGTGCTTTTCTCCAATTGCCAAACAATAATAAAATTAATTATTATTATAAAAACAATAGTAAAAAAAACACAAACTAACATTACAAACAAAAAGTAAATACATTATTTAAAATTCATTTCTGCAAGCTCTTTTCCTGAGACACATTCTGTCCATTTTCAAATGAGCAAGGCCTTTTGTAGCTTGTCACCAGCCTGGAGGTACCTGCATAGCCTGGAGGAATAAGGAAAAAAGGAGCAAGCCCTTTAAAAGAAATGCACTATGCAATTTTTAAAAATCTTGAGCCAGCATTGTTTTCAATTCATTAGTGTTATCCTGGTAATAAGTTAGGAGAATATTATAATTTCTCAATAAGCATTTACTATATCCCATTACTCTGCTGTGAGTTTCTGGAAAAGGAGATTCTTTGTACTGCTGGGGGAGCTATGGAAAGTAATTGTTTTTTCTTGCTGGATGTGAACAAGGAAGTACACGGTCTTGATTGCTACTGGCCTGCTATGGCTTAAAGGAACTAGTCTCCAATGAAACCAACTCTTCGAACAGTGGAGAAAGGGAGAAAAAAGTTTCCCAGTGTGAGAGCCTCTGGCTTAACCAAGTGTGCAGACAATCTTCCCTCTGGACCACCAGTTCGTGTAAACCAACACATTTCCTTCGTTTTAAATGAGTTTCCTTGGCTTTGATGCTGTTTCAGCCAAACTACCTTGGCTGACTGAGCTAGCCATGCTCCCTTTCCTCCGCCGCAGTTGCTCTCTGCCCTGCTCTGGGCTTCAGGGCCTGCCAGTACAGACTGCACCACAACGGCTCTCTGGGCCTCTGGGTTCTGACTGAGCTTGGCCATTGGGCACCTGCTGCAGATATGAAGGCTGGAGGAGAGAAAGTTTGGGGCATTCTTTCTGCATTTCCTCCCTCTGCCTCTGCCTCATTTTGGTTCCAGGAGTGGCTCTTACTTCGGTCCACAGCTACAGCTCCTACCTGGTGGGCCCTCCAGCAGCTGGCCCTTCAGTGCCAAGGTAACCCTCCCCCGCCCTTCGAGGCACGGAAGAGAAGCAGCAGCCTCCTGTCATTGCCAGGTGCCAGGAGCCCCCACGTTCCTGTGGGGTCCTCAGCTGTGCCCTCTCAGTCCCTTTGCCAAAATCTCTCCATGGGATCCTGCTGGGATCCTAACTGATGCAACATTCAAAGAGCTTAGACCAGTGCTTGGCATATGGCAAATGCTCAATAAATGTGGTTGTTGTTATATTGTTCTTGTTACTTCCTTTTAACATAAAATGTCTAAACTAAAATACCTCTTCCGTGTGCCCAAAAGTGAAGAATTAGAAAGCAGATTGATCTCAGTACATTAGAAAAAGTATACAAAAGTCCTCTCTCCCACATGCTTATCAGGGTAGTGACATGCAAAAGAAAGATGTGAGAAAATCTTTTATTTGGCTTCTGATTCTATGAGAAAAACACATCTATTTTTAGAAGATGCTAAGCATAATCAAATTCCAATCAATGATATACTAGAATCAGTTAATCCCCATTTCACGAGGTAAATGTCATCTGAATAGTTCCCCATCTACCAAGTATCACCCTTACCATTAAGCAATACTAGTCTCTTGAATATCTTCATTTACTGAAGTTATGTCTTTACCCAGAGTTTCCATTTCTTCTTCCCTCTTCCTTTTTTTGTGACGTTTCCGAAGAGGACTAGGAAAACAAAAAGTTAGAATTTAGTATGGGCCTGTTAGTTCATGTGAACACAAAATTAATCATCAAGAGGGCTTATGACCTTATTTCTAGATGTACAAAATGCATAAGTTCCTTTTTTTTCTTAAATATTTTGTGTCCTCTCTTACTCTTTTTTCCTGGCTCAGATAGCAACAGGTAACAGTGTGGACAGAGTAGAGTTATCAAACAGAAAGGACATGGTACCTGATTATGGATGGAGCTTGGTTAGCACAAGAAAACTTACTAAGGTCAAGTCATTTTACAGAATAGACTGATAAGCATTATTTGGTGTGTAAGTAAGAAATAGTACAGATTGGTAACAGACATAAGAGAACCAAGAGAGTGAGAGTAGCCTCTGGATATGTTTACTAAGCTTCTAGACACATTAATTAAGAAATGTGTTTGATAGTCTGGACTGCAGTCTAGTTTTCTTAAAGTATAATTTAAAATTAATGTAATAAAATAGGCATTTCCCAGCTCTGGCCCAAACTGGGCATTATAAAAATTCATTTTTGCCCTAAAGTACATAATTTTTTAAAATATACCTCCAGTTTTATAGCTAGAAGGAATCCTATAGATCATTTGGTTTGATTCCTCTCATTTTACAGAAAATTAAAGTTTAAAGATGTTAAGAAATTTGCCCAAGGTCTCAAAGATAACGACCGAGCTGGGACAAAAATAAAAAAAAAACTCTAGATTCCTGGTAGTCATGTTAAGATTTTTCTATTAAGAACATTGTGAAGAATCATGAAACCCCCTTCTGGTATATACTATTGCCCAAAGTAAATGTAGATGTTCAAGAGGCTACACTAGCTTCTCAAGAAAAGAAGATAGCACCTTTAAAAAAATGCCTTTTTAGTATACTATATTGGAGTCCTGGTCTGATAAAAACAAACTGATCCATTTGCAAAAGAAACTAAGGTAAGAACTGTGCCAAGCCACTCTGTTTCAGAGTAAAAGCAAGGCGTTTCTTGGTTCCTAGAGTTGTGGTACTAATGAAAAGTAAAGAAAGGAAAACAGTGTAATCATCTTTTTAAAATAAAGTCATACTTTTAATGTGCCCAAGAGAAAAATTGTTTTTTGGTTTGTTTCTATCTTTCAAAATTATTATGTCATGTTACAGTTTTAGAAAATAAAAGTTTTATTTAGCCTATTAAAAAACCCACATAAAATATGACTGACTTTAGGACTAACTAGTTGGCAAGTTTTTTTGATATAATTGACAAATAATATTGTATTAATTTTCAAGTGTACACCATAATGATTTGATATACGTGCATATTGGGGAAATGATCACAATTCGTTTAGTTAATATCTGTCACACATATAGCTACAAAATTTTTCTTCCTCGTGATGAGAATTTTTAAGATTTACTCTCTTAGCAACTTTAAAATGTACACTACAGTGTTATTAACTATAGTTGCCATGATGTACATACCATTTCCAGGACTTAGTTACAACTTTTGACCACCTTTACCCATTTTTCCCACCACTCCTTTTCAATTAGGAGATTAATAAAATTTGGTTTGAAATTATACTAATTGAAAACTTCTGGGAAGATGACGGTGTGAGCAGGGCGGCGGAAATCTCCTCCAAAAACCATATATATTTATGAAAATACAGCAAATACAACTATTCCTAAAAGAAAGACCAGAAGACACAGTACAACAGCCAGGCTAGAACTGCACCTGCGGGGACTCAGCACCTCATGAAACGGGTAGGATAAGAGGCCGTGACCCAGCGGGACACAAGCGCTCCCCCACCCCAGAGCACTGGAGGGAGGAAAGGATTCAGAGCGGGGGAGGGAGTGGAGGCACAGGTCGGCCAAATAACCAGCCCTGGTGATCTGCGCCGGGAGCGCTGACGCACATCACGTGGTGTATCGGAGATTGGAGAGACAGAGGGGCAGGATCTGAGAGGGTTGGTGCGGCCGGGTCCTCTCAGCCGGCTCCCTGAGACAAAAGAAAAGCGTGTGCTTTTTTAAAAGTCTTAAAGAGACAAGGGCCTGAGAGTGGAACAAAATAGACCCAGCACACTCAGCCCAGCAGGCTGGGAGTTCTGGGGTATTTTAGACCCCTTGGCTGGCGACTGGGAAAAAGCAGCCGCACTCAGACTTCCACAGAAATCAACAGCCTCCCATTTGTTCCCCCCCACGCCGGCCGGCACCACAAACAGTCCAGCGGAAAAGAACAGTAGAGCAGCGGCGCAACCTACAGCATCCTCACAGAATCTACTCCCGGCAGACTTTTTTCTTTTTTTTTTTAAGTCTTAAAGAGCCCAGCTGACACATGTGGCGCCTACCAGCAACCACTTCTATTGCAATGAAAAGACAGAGGAATATGGTACAAACAAAGCTTAGCCAGACAACCCCAGAGAGGGAGCCTGATGGGATGGACATGCACAATCTTCCTGAAAAAGAATTCAGAATAAAAGTCATAACCATACTGATGGATCTACAGAGAAATATGCAAGAGCCAAGGGAGGAAATGAGGGAAGAGAGGAAAGGCAATGCAGAAATGAGACAAGCGATTGACGGACTTAGCAGCAGACTGGACGAGATGCAAGAGACTGTTAATGGAATACAAATCAGAGAACAGGAATACAGAGAAGCTGAGGCAGAGAGAGTTAAAAGGATCTCTAGAATGAAAGAATGTTAAGAGAACTGTGTGATCAATCCAAACAGAACAATATTCGCATTATAGGAGTACCAGAGGAAGAAGAGAGAGAAAAAGGGATAGAAAGTGTCTTTGAAGAAATAATTGCTGAAAACTTCCCCATGCTGGGGAATGAAATAGTCTCTCAAACCATGGAAACCTACAGATCTCCCAACACACGGGACCCAAGAGAGACAACACCAAGACACATAATAATTAAGATGGCAAAGATCAAAGATAAGGACAGAGTATTAAAGGCAGCTAGAGAGAGAAAAAAGATCACATACAAAGGAAAACCCATCAGACTATGATCAGACTTCTCAACAGAAACCTTACAGGCCAGAAGAGAATGGCATGATATATTTAATGTAATGAAACAGAAGGGCCTCAAACGAAGAATATTGTATCCAGCACGATTATCATTTAAATTTGAGGGAGGGATTAAACAATTCCCAGACAAGCGAAAGCTGAGAAAATTTGCCTCCCACAAACCACCTCTACAGGATATCTTAAACGAACTGCTCTAGAGGGAAGCACTCCTACGGCTAAAAAGATGTCACCAGAGAAAATAAAATCATAGCAAAGAAAGCAGACCATCCAAATACTAACTAAAGGCAAAGAATAAAACACCTAGTATATAAAGAATGGAGGAGAAAGTATAAGAAGGGAGAGAAATAAAGGAACATCAGACTGTGTTTACAATAACTTAACAAGAAAGTTAAGTTCGATTGTTAGATAGTAACGAAGCAACCCTTGAACCTTTGGTAGCCACGAATCTAAAGCCACCAATGGCAATAAGTACATATCCACCGATAATCACCCTAAATGTAAATGGACTGAATGCACCAATAAAAAGACCCAGAGTAATAGAATGGACAAAAAAACAAGACCCATCTATATGCTGCTTACAAGTGACTCACCTCAAACCCAATGATACACACAGACTAAAAGTGAAGGGATGGAAAAGATATTTCATGCAAACAAGGGGAAGAAAGCAGGTGTTGCAGTACTTGTATCAGACAGAATAGACTTCAAAATGAAGAAAGTAGCAAGAGATAAAGAAGGACATTACAAAATGATAAAGGGGTCAGTACAACAAGAAGATATAACCATTTTAAACATATTTGCACCCAACACGGGAGCACTGACATATGTGAAACAAATACAAACACAATTAAAGGAGGAAATAGAAAGCAATGCATTCATTTTAGGAGACCTCAACACACCATTCACTCCAAAGGACAGATCAACTAGACAGAAAACAAGTAAAGACACAGAGGCACTGAACAACACACTAGAACAGATGGACCTAACACACATCTACAGAACTCTACACCCAAAAGCAACAGGATACACATTCTTCTCAAGTGCACATGGAACATTTTCCAGAATACACCACATACAAGGCCACAAAAAGGACCTCAATAAGGTCAAAAATATTGAAATTCCATGAACCAACTTCTCAGATCACAAAGTTATAAAACTAGAAATAAATTTTAGAAAGAAATATAAAAGGCTCATAAATACATGGAGATTTAACAAAATTCTCCTAGATAATCAATGCGTCAATGACCAAATCAAAACAGATCTAAGAATATTTAGAGACCAATGACAACAATAACACAAAGGCACAACTTCTGTGGGAAGCAGCAAGGCAGTTCTAACAGGAAAGTATATTGCCATCCAGGTCTGTTTAAAGAAGGAAGAACATTTCCAAATAAATAGTCTAAAGACAAAATTACTGAAATTGGAAAAAGAAGAACAAATGAGTCCCAAAGTCACCAGAAGGAGGGACATAATAAAGATCAGAGAAGAAATAAATAAAATTGAGAAGAATAAAACAATAGAAAAAATCAATGAAACCAAGAGCTGGTTCTTTGAAAAAATGAACAAAATAGATAAAACCCTAGCCAGACTCATTAAGTGAAAAAGAGACTCTACACCCATAAACAGAATCAGAAATGAGAAAGGAAAAATAAAGACGGACCCCACAGAAATACAAAGAATTATAAGAGAATATTATGAAAATCTATATGCGAACAAGCTGGAAAACCTAGAAGAAATGGACAACTTCTTAGAAAAATACAACCTTCCAAGACTGACCAAGCAAGAAACCGAACAACTAAACAGACCAATCACCAGCAACGAAATTGAATCGGTAATCAAAAAACTACCCAAGAACAAAACCCCCGGACCAGGTGGATTCACCTCTGAATTCTACCAGACATATAGAGAAGAAATAACACCCATTCTCCTTAAAGTTTTCCGAAAAATAGAAGAGCAGGGAATACTTCCAAACTCATTCTATGAAGCCAGCATCACTCTAAATACCAAAACCTGGCAAAGACCTCAACAAAAAAGAAAATTACAGACCAATATCCCTGATGAACATAGATGCAAAAAGACGCAACAAAATATTAGCAAACTGAATTCAAAAGTACATCAAGAGGATCATATACCATGATCAAGTGGGATTCATCCCTGGGATGCAAGGATGGTAAAAACATTCAAAAATCCATCAGCATCATCCACCACATCAACAAAAAGAACAAAAACCACATGATCATCTCCATAGATGCTGAAAAAGCATTTGACAAAATTCAGCATACATTCATGATAAAAACTCTCAACAAAATGGTTATAGAGGGCAAGTACCTCAACATCATAAAGGCCGTATATGAAAAACCCACAGCTAACATCATACTTAACAGTGAGAAGCTGAAAGCTTTTCATCTAAGATCAGAAAAAGACAGGGATGCCCACTCTCTCCACTGTTATTCAACATAGTACTGGAGGTCCTAGCCATGGCAATCAGACATAACAAAGAAATACAAGGCATCCAGATTGGTACAGAAGAAGTCAAATTGTCACTATTTGCAGATGTCATGATATTGTACATAAAAAACCCTAAAGACTCCACTCCAAAACTACTAGAATATCTGAATTCAGCAAAGTTGCAGGATACAAAATTAACACACAGAAATCTGTTGCTTTCCTATACACTAATGATGAACTAACAGAAAGAGAAATCAGAAAAACAATTCCATTCACAATTGCATCAAAAAGAATAAAATACCTAGGAATAAACCTAATGAAGGAAGTGAAAGACCTATACCCTGAAAACTACAAGACACTCCTAAGAGACATTAAAGAGGACACTAACAAATGGAAATTCATGCCATGCTCTTGGCTAGGAAGAATAAATATTGTCAAAATGGCTATACTACCTAAAGCAATCTACAGATTCAATGCAATCCCTATCAAAATTCCAATAGCTTTCTTCAATGAACTGGAACAAATAATTCTAAAATTCATATGGAACCACAAAAGACCCCGAATAGTCAAAGCAAAACTGACAGGAGGAATAAAACAGGGGGAATTATATGCTCCCTGACTTCAAGCTCTATTACAAAGCCACAGTAATCAAGACAATTTGGTATTGGCACAAAAACAGACCCACCGACCTGTGGAACAGAATAGAAAATCCAAACATTAACCCAAACATATACAGTCAATTAATGTATGATAAAGGAGCCTTGAATATACAATGGGGAGATGACAGCCTCTTCAGCATCTGGTGTTGGAAAAACTGGACAGCTACATGTAAGAGAATGAAACTCGACTACTGTCTAACTCCATACACAAAAGTAAACTCAAAATGGATCAAAGACCTGAATGTAAGTCATGAAACCGTAAAACTCTTAGAAAAAAACATAGACAGAAATCTCTTGGACATAAACATGAGCGACTTCTTCATGAATATATCTCCCCAGGCAAGGGAAACAAAAGCAAAAATGAACAAGTGGGACTATATCAAGCTGAAAAGCTTCTGTACAGCAAAGGACACCATCAGTAGGACAAAAAGACATCCTGCAGTATGGCAGAATATATTCATAAATGACATATCCGATAAGGGGTTGACATCCAAAATATATAAAGAACTCATGCACCTCAACAAACAAAAAGCAAAAAATTCAATTAAGAAATGGGCAGAGGATATCAATAGACACTTCTCCAAAGGAGAAACTCAGATGGCCAACAGGCACATGAAAAGATGCTCCACATCGCTAATCATCAGAGAAATGCAAATTAAAACCACAATGAGATATCACCTCACACCAGTGAGGATGGCCAACATCCAAAACACAAACAACAACAAATGTTGGCGAGGATGTGGAGAAAAGGGGACCCTCCTACACTGCTGGTGGGAATGCAAATTAGTTCAACCATTATAGAAAGCAGTATGGAGGTTCCTCAAAAAACTCAAAATAGAATTACCATTTGACCCAGAAATCTCACTCCTAGGAATTTACCCTAAGAATGCAGCAGCCCAGTTTGAAAAAGACAGATGCACCCCTATGTTTATTGCAGCACTATTTACAATAGCCAAGAAATGGAAGCAACCTAAGTGTCCATCAGTAGATGAATAGATAAAGAAGAGGTTGTACATATACACAATGGAATATTATTCAGCCATGAGAAGAAAACAACTCCTACCATTTGAAACAACATGGATGGAGCTAGAGGGTATTATGCTCAGTGAAATAAGCGAAGCAGAAAAAGACAAGTATCAAATGATTTCACTCATATGTGGACTATGAAAGCAAAGAAAAAAACTGAGAGAAAAAAACAGCAGCAGACTCACAGAACCCAAGAATGGACTGATAGTTCCCAAAGGGAAAGGGACTGGGGAGGATGGGTGGGAAGGGAGGGATAAGAGGGAAAAAGTAGCAGTACGATTAGCACACATAATGTTGCAGGGGTGCAGGGAGGGCTGTACAACACAGAGAAGACAAGTAGTGACTCTATAGCATCTCACTACGCTCATGGACAGTGACTGTAATGGGGTTGGTGGGGGGGACCTGATGAAGTGGGTAGTTTAATAACCATAATATTGCACATGTAATTGTAGATTAATGATACCAAAATAAATTATAAATAAAATTTAAAAATTTAAAAATTAAAAAAATATATAATAATTATGCTCAGTGAAATGACAAAAATTTTGTCTCATGTTTTATTATAAACAAATCCTTCAGTGTAAATGATGGCAAACCTCAAAAAGTGATTTATTTCAATCAAAGTGAAAAATAGGAAGGAGGGAAGGAAGAAAGGAAGAAGAGAGTGAGCAAGACACAATTCCTCAGATGTACTTAATATTAGGTTTAAGAATACTTACTGACAGCATGTGCAGACACCAATCACCAAAATGATAAAAATGACCATAACTGCTATTAGGCAAATCACCAGAATTTGCCCTCTGTCTCCTCTTAGGTAAAAGAGGTCGACTCTCTCACACCTTGCCCCTGTGTAACCTTCATCACAGCTATAAAAAAAAAAAAAGAGGTAAAAAGTGCAAGAATTTTAGGAATCTCTGCTATTTCTTTTTTGAAGAAACTAACACTGTTTTCATTACATGGAATAACAAAGGACACAATTCCTTTAAAAAACAATTTAAGCAGTACACTATTCTGTCCACAAATAATTTCACTTTCTTTGTTGAAAGCCTGTCATCCACTGAGGACTATTAATATGTCTAACATAAGTAAACAGAGATAATAACAATGTACTGAAATTTAAGATTCTGAGTTGGATAGAGAGGGGACGACAAATGCCCTCCACAGCATTCCAAGTGCTTCACGACCCTCTATGATGAAGAATTCAAAATGCCTAGGATTTCCCATTTCATTTTAGGGCAATACGAACAGTTTCAGTGTGCCCAAGTTCTTTTAGCATAAATTATTTAAAAATCATACTGTTTTCTATGATAAAACATAGCAATATGTGTGAAAGTTCATAGAACAGCGCCTAACACATATTAAACTCCATACATGTTATCAATAGGATTCCTCTTTCTCTTTGTAACTCCTACCCATCAGCCTTACTGTTGTGGAGGTCCCAGATGAGGTAATGCTCTTCTATTCACCACCTCCCCAGCTACGTTTCCCCCAAAACACATGGTCTTGTCCTCTTCATTCCGACTCCTGGAGGCCATGTTTTCTGATCTGTACACCATTCCCTCTGCTCTTCTCTAAAAGGCCCCCTTTCTCCATGGCCTTCATAAAGTGCAGTGACCAGGAATCTACCAGTCTCCAAGTGGGACTATCACTTTCCTCATTTTCTCAACTCTGTATCGACACAGCCTTAGGGTTCACCTCAACGCAGCAGATTCCCCAAGTCTGAGGTGACAGTTATGGGCTATGTTTGGCCAAGCCGAGAATTGTCTGAGCAACACCCCACAAGCTAAAGGCTGAGTGACTTGGGCACCATCCATACTGTCCTCTGAAGTGTGTCAAATGCTTCAAAGTATGTAAGTAGTTTGTCTGAGGACATTTCAAAACCAAAATTATATGTTGTAACATCGGTTGCTTTGCATGAACAAATATTCTTCCTTTTTTCTCCTCAGATTCATTCAAAACACAGATACTGGTCATACACATGAGGATGAAATGAAAGATGAAATTATGCTTCTTGGACAGATTTCTGTGTAACCTTGTTTTGTTTGTTTGTTGTTTTTAAAGAGAGAGTCTACTGCTAGACCATTCTATAGTTTATGTTTGACAAGAGCCAAGACAGTTAATTCCCATGAAGCCTGTATTTTTCAAGTAAGAAGATCCCTTAAAGCCAATGTTGTAGCTGATGCAATACTTCAAAAAACAAACAACAAGAAAACTAGCTCAGTACAGCCATCAGTTGGAAGGTAACGCTAAAAACAAGCAAAGGAGAAAAAATACCTAATACCATCTATTGCGAAAGGACCCCAGAAAATATGAGGGAAAATTGCTCCTGCAAGATAGCTGGATATTTTCATTGCAAGGTCAGAATAGCAGAAAAAGACCTTAGAAATATCCTGAGATATAAAAAAAAAATCTCTTGTGCATAGGACTGGACTGGGAAAAAAATCACTTTTAATTGCATGTGTGGGAGAGAGACATTTTTATTGAATTATATTAAAATGAATTTTTATTGACACTGAGAGGTTTTTTTAATTGAAATACTGTTGATATACAATCTTATATTGGTTTCAAGGGAAGGAGACTTTTTAAAGAGTGTTTTTTTAAGGTCATAATTTAAATATTACAGATATAGTCTCTTCCAATTATCTTAACTGTTTCTCTAAGAAATTTACTAAATATGGCACTTTTAAATGATAATATTGCCCATAAAATACACAGCAATTAATTTGCTGCTCTTTCAGGATGTTTTTCTAATTACAAGCTCCAGGTTCAGTGGCTTAACCATGATTTACTTACATTCTTCAATAAGCAGTGCTTCCTGCAAGTTATAACCCAATAAAGCCATGCTGGAAGGTCACACCTTTTTATGTGAATGATGGCTGCTCCCATGTCATTTTACTTCCCATCAAACCAATAACGTACTGGCTGATGGTCATTTCAATGGGAGAGGAAGAAGCAAAGGGTGCAAGAACCGAGTAGATGTTTATTAAATGCTGAATAACTGAATAAATGAGTCTTTATTTAATAAACATCTTAAAAATACAATTTTAAATAATTTTTCAAGATGCCCATGATCCTAGAGGACTCTGCAAAACAGAATTGGGAACACTATTCTGAAATAATCACCAGATATTGTAAAAAGAGATTTGTAAGTATTAACTGAATGGATCCTTTTAACAACCTTTGAGGTAGGTGCTATTATTAGCCCATTTTACAGATGGAGAAACAGAGGTATAGAGAAGTTAAGTGGGTGGGGTTGGGATTCAAATGCAGGAAATTTGGCTCCCAAGTTCATGTCCCAGCCACATGTAACACTTCTTAAATGAACTGTGCTGCATAAACAAAAATCATGTAACTGGAAACAAATCAACCCCACTGCAAGAATGTACTGAGAAGACTAATAGGTGATTTGAGTTATTGGAAACACACTTTGTTTTTTATGTAAAAACAGGAGTCCACAAACTACTATAGTCCCAAGCAAAAGCAGGCATTTCTGTCTTCCCAACGTAGCACAGTCACCAACAGCAAGACAATTTTGCTACACCAAGTCACCTAAAAGGTCAAACCTAGCCTGACTATCTCCCATTCATCTCAGTGGTGCAGTTCATGGAATATTTACCCTATGCTGGGTACCATGATAAGTATTTTTGCTTGATGCATTATTTTGCTTTCCAACTATTTAATGTTATAATAATAATAATAATATTATAATAATACCCCCTTTTTTGATGATAAAACTGGGTCTGATAACTGATCCATTGTTAATACTTCATAATTGATGGAAAAAAACTTAGGTGTATCTGATTCTGAAATCTGTCTTCTAATGCCTATGCTATTCCATCTTCCACCAGTATCTTTTCACCACTAAGAAGGTGTTCATGGTTCAGATTAAGGTCTTGGTTTTGACATTTAGATAGCATTAGATGGACCATGAGAAAGCGACATATTCATTTATTCACCAGCCATTTCCTGAGCACCTAGTAAACTCTAGGCACTGTGCTTGGCACAGAGATACAAAAATGAAGTAGCCATGAGCCCTGCCCTTGAGGTGCTCAGCCACAGAAGGGACAATCAAAGAAACCAACAGTTATGCCCCAGAGGAAATGCATTTCCATGGACGTGTGACAAGTGTGAGAGGAAGGACATCTAACTACACCTGAGTGTGTTTGAGAAGAGGAAGACCCGGCAGGGGACCAGGAGGAGCTGACGCTTGAGTTGTGTCATAAAATATCAGTCAGAATATGCTTTCCGGACTATAAAAAGAGCTTGTGTGACAAATCATGAAAAGGGATATTGGATTTTAGAGGAACCTTGGGGAATATGGTGAGAGATATGGCTAGAAGGTTAAGCTAGGATCAGAGGAACTTTGGAGGCCAAGGATGGACATGAAGTTTATCCTCAGACGTGAAGGGGACAAGCTGCCTACTGATCTGAGGCAGACAGATTACATACTGTGGTCTTTAATTTGGGAGGCAGCAATAATAAACAACAAATCTGCAGACATAAGGACCAGTTAGAAAAGTATACTGGGTCACAGAACATTAATATTTTTAAAACCCAATATGTTCTCCCAAGCCAGTGAGCAATTAAAGGAAATTTCACTTTTAATCAGCGCTATCTTTCCCAGCACACACACAATTTTCCTTATTTCCATATATTAGCAATTCTTATTCCCCTCTAAGTAATATCCATGTATATTTATTTTTTAATTTAATTTAATTTTAATTATAATTTAGGAAGTCCATGACCTTTATATGTTCCTGTAAGTTAGGGTTTGGAATCACTGTTCTGAGATACTTATGGAAAAAAACATACTGGGTAAAATATACAGAAAAACAAACATTCCATGAGCTTCAGGTCAAAATTAAACTTAAAAATTATCACCTGGCTCCTCTATGCATCAAGGTCTCAGACAGTATTTAGAGGGACATGTCTTCAGAAGAAAATGATTATTTTAAAAATGCAAAAACGTCATTGTGCCTGAGTAAAATTAAACTTGGACTTTTTAATCTACCAAGAGTTGAAAGAGCACTTTTCTCCCAATACCCTGCTGCACTGAACAGGCTTTGCCAATCTCTTTTATAAACAGGGCTTATTTCTTGGCACTTTAATTGACACCTGCAAAAGTAGCTTTTAATTTGGCAGAAATTCCTTCATATTTACATTAACTACAAACCACCTAGCACATGCCAGAAGAATTCCTTTCCATTCACACCACCTGGGAGATCGAGCTGAAAATCATCCTTAACACTGGACAGAAACAGTTTTCCTCGCATAAGGCAGTGGAGGACACGGCCCCGCCTGCAAGCGGATCTGGACTCTGGCACGGTCGTTATTTCAGGAGGAAAGTGTGCGTCAGTTTCTCCATAAGGAGCTGCCGAACAGGCCCCTGAACAAGTGGCCGGGAGAAGCAGCAGGCAGAACTGAGTTCTGACAGATGGCTTGGTTAGCTCAAACTTTCCAGTCCTGTCAAGCCCCGGGCCGGCACCATCCTGCACCCCTTTCCTGCTGGCTCAGGGCGCTTCACTTACACGCAGGAGGGTGTCTGTTCGGCCACCACGAAGCGGCATCTCCCTTTGATGCAGTAATGCTTGTATTGCTTGGGGCACCGAGAGAAGTGGCCTCTCCGTTTTGATTGTGTGGTGGTGGCTGAAAAACGAGAGAAAGGTCAATAAATCAACTCACTGTAAATACATATTTGTAAGTAGAATCATATTTCTATCTTTGCTGCCAGTTTTTCTGTAGAATATACTCCAATCTCTGAATTCTCCTCTCCACACAGGGATGAAAGTCAGACTGTCATGGCCCCAAACAGCTCTAGAGTTTGAGTAGTGGGGAACGTGGTGGGAATGTTTCCTATTTGAATTAAAATTTGTGTCAAACCTACCTCTTCAGAAACACTGATGTGGTTTAAAGGCTAAAGCATAGTGTGGTAAGAGAGAAGGCTACATTCTCTCCATGAAGGTGATCAAAGCCATGGGGCTGATGGCATTGAAAAGAGAGAAGGGCTCTTTTTTCCATTCCTTTTCTTTTTTTTTTTCCCCCTTACATTTTTCTTAGGTTTTCTTTAACTTCTTTCTTAAAGTATACTCATCATTATGCTTTATATATATTAACTCAGGCAATGCTCCTAACAGCTTTGTGCGGTAAGCCCCATTCTAATCTGCTATTTATGAATGAGCAAAGCACAACAAATAGCTAAGTCCCCCTCCAAGATCACACAGCTAGGAAGTGACAGAACCAGGACTCAAACCCAGGAGCTCTTGCCCCAGAATCCATGCTCCCGGCCATTTCACTCGGAAGTGTCCCCAAGCCACTGCTTAGCAGGTAGCTGTCATCTGTTCTCAGCCGATGCACCCAGAAGTTGTGCTTGCCTGAATGGGACAGGCTCCCTCTCACTTGACCCCTGGAAGATTTCTCTTGCCCTGAAGAAGGTGGAAAGTACTGGAAGCATCAGATGTAGGATTTCAATCCGGCACTGACTCCCTTGTCTCACCTTTTGGAGTCTTGGTTGCCAAACTTTTCAGCTGGGGACAGTAATATATAACAATTTATCCATGGCTTACATGTAGTAAGTTTTAATAAATAAGGATCGACAAAAGAAACAGCACAGAAATGCTAACCAGCTGTCCCATGTGTTGACTCACAATGGACATGTGCCCACACCCAGAGAAAACAGCTAATCAGCCAGCTCCAGCCCAGGGCTGGACTTCCCACATCCTGGCATGGAAACAGCTCACAGGATGGAGACACTTAGGGAGCCAGGTGGACCAGGATGCTCACTTCAGAGGGGCCTTCCACACCAGCTCTGGTATGGCACCTGGCACCCAAGAGCATTAAACAATCCTTTATGGAGAGCAATGACTACTAAACTTCTGAATTAATATTATGAAATGAGTACATAAAATTGCCAAGGGCCAACAGCAAAAGGAGTCGCAAAGAGCTCTGGATGATCTATATACAGCAAGCCTGTGATGGTCACAGAGTTTCAGCGGGTGGCAGAATGTTTCTCAAGAACAGGCTGACCTAGTTTTGGTGGGTGACTTGATTACCATGCATGCTGACTGCTTGTATGTGCCAGACATTTGCTCCCATGCATGCCAATCAATGGGACTCTTAATGAAATTTCTCCCAGGAATAACTGCAAAGTGTCTCAAAGGCAGAGGTCTATGTGTTCTGGTAAATAAATTGGTTATCTTCCATTTGTTGAGTACTTTCTATTTCCATTGGGAAACACCAAAAGAATAAAGGATAGCCTATCTAACTACCTAAATCAGTACAACAGAACAAATTAGAGACAGTAATAAGCAACCAACCAGCAGAAACACCCACGGCAACCATGAACACTGGTGAGGTACACAGGAAACAGCGGGAGTGACCCTGGGTTAGGAGGAAGGAACTTGGTGCTTTGTTTTCAGCTCTGCCTTTTCTCAGTCACAGGGGTCCAGGCAAACTAATTAAGCTGCTTGGGCCTCAGTTTCCTCATTTGTGAAAATGATAACATCTACCTTAAAGAGCTGTTGAGAGGCTCAAATAAAGAATGCATGTAGAAGTTCCTAGTAAAATGCCTAGGACAACAAAGTCCTCAGAAAATGAGCTTATTCTTAAAAATTCTGACAATTCTAAGAGAAATCTTGTATTACTACGAAGAGCGCTTATCTAACTAGAGAACGTTTTCTGGAAAATGCAGATATTTTTTAGGAGGTGCTGAGCAAGCAATTGAGTTAAAGGGGAATGTCAGGAGCAAAAGCTCAGGGCCAGGAATATGCATGCCTAATGAAGGGGGTGGGAGGCAGATTTAATGGAATCGGAAGAGACAGGAAGGGGAGCAGCCAAGGATGGCCATGAATGAAAGTCAGGGGTAACAAATGTCAGTAGGCTGAAGCGTTTACACTTGAAATTCAAGGCAAGAGGGAGAGAGAGCTGAAGAAGTTTCTGATAGATTAAATTAAATGGTATATGTAAAAACTCAACTGTGAAGCATTTTCTCAATGCATCCGACAAGAGAGTGAAGCCTGGATTAGAGCAGGAAGATGCCAAGGGCAAGGAGAAAACCAACGTATAGCCGGGCCATGTAGACATAGGTGATGTGGGCTGGAGGCAGAGGAATGCAGGTCAAGGAGATGAATTTAAGAAACAATAAGACTTAGTGACAGATCCACTGTGATCCAGAAAGATCTTTCCTATTCTGCAAAGCACACCTGACTTTAAACGTAAGCCATATGGGTCAGTATCTTGAACTTAACGAATTCCTCTAAGTTGTTGCGCCCCTTTAAATGTAGCTGGCCTTTCCATAAACAGCACACCTCAGAGCCTGATACCAGAAAGTGCTGTACCCAGCGGCTGCTGGATGCACCAATTTGATCAGCCCCGGTTCACCCAAGCAGCACAAATCCATGCTGGGGAAATGGTTTCCAGGCCCTGTTTTGATGGCTCACAAAGCTTTCTCCTTTGCCAAATGAGCATGCTCTTAAATATTCCCAGCATTATTTGGATTTAAAAACCCTTCCATGCCAGCAAGCAAAAAAATTACCAGTGATTTCTCTATGGAACTTTAAAACCTGGAAGAAATTAAATCACACATACTGCCCCCCAAATCCAGACGGGACTCTTTTTTCTCTAATGGAAATGAAAAACCTTACCAACATACCCCCTTTCAAACTGCACCTAAAATGCCAGCTGCTTTCATCTAATATTCATCAAGATCACGTTACCTGAACATTGAACAACTGACATCTAACATTTCCTGCCTATCATGAGACCTGATGACAGAGGGCAGGGGATGGCAAAATCTAATCTCCCATTCCAGAGATGTCTATCAGTAAGGAAAAGTTAATCCCATGACCAAAGAATTAGTCCCACTATCTCTGCTGAGAAGTGAATCATGTGGTCTTGAAAATGTAACAGCAGTGAAGAGTCTCCTGATACTGGGGGTAGTGGAACTTAATTGATCTTTTTTCCTCCCACCTTACTCTTTTCTAACCCACATGCCTAAAGCCGAAACCTTTCTCTGGGAATGAGTCTGTCCCACAGAGGAAAACAATATCTGTTAGTGGGCCACGTTGTGACACAATCTCATAAGTGGATGGGCACCACAGGTAATATATCTCAATCTCTTCATGACATGCATATTCCAAAGATTCTAAAGCCAATTAAGTAAGAAACCACAAGGGTCACTGCAGGTCAGTGTATGAAAAAATCTGAATCTAAGAGTTAGTAGAAGGGATCAGAAGTAAGAACTCTTTCTTTGATCATGTGGGCAGATAGACAAGAAGTAGTCATCTTCCTTGGGCCATATGGATAATGAGATGTGATGGATTCTCATGTGCCAAACTAAAGTGGAAAAATACCACAGACATTCAAATGATTTAATTTAAATATGGAATTTTCCCCAATTTGATGGATGTTTTGATGAAAGAGCATAGTTCCCTAGTCTTTCTTGTATATCATTCTAATTCTCAAGGACGAGCCAAAACAGGCTTTGGGATGCCTTTGTGTTTACAGCTCTTCAGAACTGATACGTTAGGTCTATTTTTCATACAGCCTTCACTGACGTATTCCAATAGTGCTCTTTACAAATATATTTAATGATGATTTTGTAAATGATAATATTAGCAGCTCTTCTGAAATCAATTCTAAAGGTAACATATGGTTATTATTACAATGCTCTTTTGTAATGCTCATTACAATGTTTATAACTGCATAGTATCTCTAACCCCTTCGTTAGATAATAACTAAATCTCTCTGTAAAAGATGTAGAAGGGGGTGCTAAATTTTGAGATAAAATTCCCACAGTGTTAACAAGGAGAGAGAGCAAGGCAAACAAATACCTACAAATCCACTTCTCACACAGATAGACAGCTGCCCTAAAACGAGGGAGACGCTAGGGCCTATGGAGCAGAGACCGAGGCTGTAAGACCCTAGGCCTTGGCTTCCGGGCATCTTCCCAAGACGGGCTTCCTTGTTTTACAACCTTCTTAAGCCAAGAGGAGAGGAAGAAAGTTTTATATTTTTTTATGTTAATTTTCTTTCTTATCTTGCGAGCTATCTCCCTGAGACAGGGTAATATAAATTCACAATGCCCTTGAAGAAGTGCAAACTTGGGAAATGTATTATATAGGATTCCCATTTGTCTTACATCCAATGCCATTTCCTACAGAAATGTGAAAGGGTCACTACTCCAGGAAAAGAAAAGCAGGTCTCACAGATGTACTTGCTAACCCTCCTGGGCTGCTAGAATATGCTCATACAGGGGGATAATCAGACCAGCTCAGTGAGGCTTTTAGCCAGGAAGGCTATGCCAACCACTGAAAGCTTACAAGAGTGGGCCTCCCCTGAGAACTGCCCTTTTCCATCCTACCCTTTTAAAAGAAGAAAAAGAATCCAGTGTTGAAGTGTGAGTGTATCTGCCTATATTAAAATTATTCCTAGCTGGGGGCAGGCAAATGAAGAACAATGGACAGGAGAAAACTTGTATTTTCTTTAGTTTTCAAGAATGTATGCTATGGAATTCTTATGGGGATGATGCCTCCTTCACTTATTCTCCTTTGCTGGTTATTCCTCACTATCCCCAACCTCTAAATTTTTAATGCACTGGGACTCCCTGCTTTCTCATCTCTTCTCTCCACACTTCCACCCTGGGTGTTCCTGGCTTTAAACACCTTTATGGTAACAATTCCCAAATTTATGTTTCCATCCTAGATCTCTTCCTTCAATGCCAAGTGTCCAACTAACATCTCCACTTGGGTATCTAACTGGCATTTCAACTTAACACTTCTAAAATGGAACATCTGACTGTCCCCTTCAAATCTGGTCTTTCCTCATCTCAGTAAATGGTATTTACATTCTTTCTGTTATTCAGGCCAAAAATCTTGGAGTCATCTTGAGGTTTTTTTTTTACTCTATATCCAGTTCACTAGAAAATCCTATTGCTTGTATTCAAAATATATGCAGAATCATCCTTCCATCCCACCACACTGGTCTAAGCCCATCATTTCCAGGCTGGAAGTAGTCTCCATGGCAACAACCTCTAACTCGTCTCCCTGCTCTGCCTGAGCCCTCCCTCCCAACTGTCTAGCCTACACACAGAAACTAAAGTGATGCTATTAAAACTCACTCTCAATAAAAGCTGACAGTCATATAATCCTTAGCAAGTCTCTTTGTGACACTACCTATTACCACTTTTCCCCAATACCTCTCTGACTTCATCTTAGACCATCTTGTTCATTGCTGTACCTTTGGTACCTAGAACAGGGCCTGCTGCATAGAAGGTGCTCATTAGTACAAATGGCAAACCAAAAACGGAATGCTTAGATATTGGGGCTATTTGAAAATAAAATCATAAAATCAGTTAGAAACAGAAACAACTCCAAAAGATTATCAAATTCACTTCTTCATTTTACAGGTTATAAATGGAGTCTTTGAAAGCTTAAGTGACTTGCCCAAGGTCACAACAGAAGGCTTAAGTGACTTGCCAGTCAACAGAAACAATCTGGCCCTGTTTCACAGTAATTTCCCTTCCAAGAATATTTTGTCCTTATTTGGACTTTACTTTCAAGCAATTACTCTTCAGAATCTCCCTCATATATCCAGCATTTGAATCTTCCCACATGGTTCTAGCAGTTTAGCATGGTGAATAACAACACACATTCTAGAGCCAGTCTCTCCAAATTCACGTCAGGCTATGCAGCTTACTGTGTGACCTTAAACAAACTAAAACTCTGCTGCACAGGAAAGAAAAAATCAACTGAAAAGGCAAGCTATAGCTGCTATGGAAAACAGTATGGATTTTCCTTAAAAAATTAAAACTAGAACTACCATATGATCCAGCAATCCCACTTCTGGATATTTATCCAAAAGAATTAAAATCAAGATCTCAAAGAGATCGTTGCACTGCCATGTTTATTGATGCATTATTCACAATGGCCAAGATGTAGTAATAACCTAAATTTCCATCAGCAATGAATGGATTAGGAAAATGTGGTATATAAAGACAATGGACTATTATTCAGCTTTACAAAAGGAAATCCTGTAATATGTAACAACATGGGTAGACCTTGAGGACACTATACTAAGTGAAAAAGCCAGTCACAGAAGGACAAACACTACATGATTCCACTTATATAAAGTATCTAAGTCGCCAAATCCATAGAAGCAGAGAGTAGAATGGTGACTGCCAGGGGACTTGGGGAAATGAGAAGTTGTTGTTCAATAGGTATAAAGTTTCAGTTATGTGAGATGAAAAATTTCTAGAGACCTGCTGTATAACACCATGCTTATACTTAACAATATTGTACTATACACTTAAAAATTTGTTATAAGGGTAGATCTCATGATAAATGTTCTTGCTATAATAAAAAACATTTGAAAACACATTTAGGATGATGATGAGACAGATTCTGAATACTGCCAATCATTGGATCATGGAATAATCCCCAAAGAAATTGTGAAAATGACATCATTAAAGACATTTGAAATTCGACTAAATAAAAACACACAAACACGTAAAGTTGGCCTTGTTCTTCTCCCTACATGAGTGACAAGACCCACACAGGCATGAGCTAAGACACCACTGGATTCCACAGCAATCTCCAGACCACCCATTAGGGTGAAGAAAGAAAGAGGAACACTGGGCTGGAACTGATGACTCACAGCAGGACGACTTGCTCAGCATGTTTCTGGCTCAGTTACAACTTCCCCAGGGTGCTAGAAAAGGAGCACTTGGCAAGTCCCTACACCCCCAGCTTGGAAAAGTTTCCAGGGAATACAGGAGGCTCGTCTCCATTCCACCCTCCTTTTAGAATTGGCCTGAGTCTTGTTTTGTTTTGTTTTGTTTTAAATCAGAAACAATCCCTGTAATAGACCATACCGTAAAATCTGTAAAGGACAGATAGAACCTAAGACCAGGGGTCAGCAAACTATGGCCCAAGGACCAAATATGGCCCACAGCCTGTTTCTCTAAATAAAGGTTTACTGGAATGCATCCACAGCCACTCATTTGCATAATATCTATGGCTACTTTCACAGTACAATGGCAGAGTTGAATATTGCAATAAAAAGGGCATGGCTCATAAAGCCTAAAATACTTATTACCTGATCCTTTACTGAGGCTGACCTCTGCCTTAGACTAATAACTTTGAGAATACTAATTCAAATATCCCCAAGGTAAAATATGTAAAAGTCATTGCCTTCCTCACCTATTTGAATTTATGGAATAGAAAAAAATTTCATTTGAATAGAATATGCCAACTTTCTATGTACTTAATCCATGATATCACACTCTGGAATCTGGAGCACATATCTGCAACACCTAAAATAGTATAATGATTAAAAATGGAAACACTAAAATCAGAAATACCTGAGTGTGAATCTCATATTTCCTATTTCCTAGCTGTGTAACCTTTGGCAAGTTACTTAATCTTTCTAGGCTTCACCTTGAAATACAGCAAAAAACATTATCCAACTTACTGAAATCTTGCAAAGAGTGAATGAAGTGAATGAATTACTGTATGTAAAGGACTTAGCACAGTGCCTGGTACATTAGTATATGCCAAAAGACTATCTAGTTTTATGGTTACTATACTATCAAAAATTAAAACTTAGAAAGATCAGTCTTCCAAGATTGAATATGAAGCTGATAAAACACAGACATGTCACTTGTTAAACATTACCTGTGCAGTTTGCTCCAGGATCTCCACAGAGAAGGCCCTCATTTTCCGGACTTCTGGTTGAATTCCCATCTGCCACAACACAGTGGAGGATCACTAGACCTTCAAGTTCGAAACAGAACCAAAACAAACATGAAAACTTGAAAATTTCCTCAATGTGAAAAACTCTATAAAGGTCATGACCTGTTTGTGAAAATAACAAGCACATGGCTTCCATTTCCAAGACATTCTCCCACAGCAAGGTTGGGGCAGGTGGGAGAAGGGAAGGGGGTATAGTTCACAGGCTAGCAAATCTCATTTTTTAAGCTCAGTGCTAAATACATATTTTTCAATCCAGCATCACTTACATCTAACTATGCACCTTAAGTGGGGAGACTCAACCATAACCTATGATACAGACATCATAGAAGCAGAAAAATGGGAGTTCTCAGCCCCTGGATGAAAACACTGATCAGTTTCCAGGAAGAATGGATGATGACCCCTTGTGGCAACACGCTCTCTCCATTCTACACAGATGCAGTGTTTGTCAGTGGGCTTCCTTTGGGGGAAACGTGAACTAGATACTTAATTCATGGGAATTACTTTAAAATTTCAGATTTCTACAGCTAAGAATCTCTGTCTGAGAAGGGCAGGCCTCATGGAAAGGTATGTGAGAGAGAAGATCCTAGTTGTGTTGTGCTTAGAACAATTTAGAAAACAACATGTAGTCCTTGTATGGACCTGATTAAAACAAACCAATGTAAAAAAATCACTGAAGAGCTAATTGAGCAATTTGACACTGACCAGACCTACAGCAGTAGTAAGGAATTGTTGTGAATGATGAAACTGTAAAAATGATATTGTGGTTTAGGTTAAAAAAACAGAATTCTTGTATCTTAGAGATATATATTTAAATACTTACTAATAAATAAATGGATCTAAGATTTGCTTTAAAATAATCCAAGAAGGGAAACACATCCCGTGCTCATGGATAGGAAGAATTATATTGTCAAAATGGCCATCCATCCTGCCTAAAGAAATCTACAGATTCAATGCAATCCCTAACAAAATACCAACAGCATTCTTCAATGAACTGGAACAAATAGTTCTGAAATTCATATGGAACCACAAAAGACCCCAAATAGCCAAAGCAATCCTGAGAAGGAAGAATAAAGTGGGGGGATTATGCTCCCCGACTTCAAGCTCTACTACAAATCCACAGTAATCAAGACAATTTGGTACTAGCACAAGAACAGACCCATATACCAAGGAACAGACTAGAGATCCCAAATATAAACCCAAGCATATATGGTCAGTTAATATATGATAAAGGATCTATGGACATACAATGGTGAAATGACAGCCTCTTCAACAACTGGTGTTGGCAAAACTGGACAGCTACATGCAAGAGAATGAAACTGGATGATTGTCTAACCCCATACATAAAAGTAAACTCGAAATGGATCAAAGACCTGAATGTAAGTCCTGAAACCATAAAACTCTTAGAAGAAAACATAGGCAAAAATCTCTTAAATATAAACATGAGCAACTTTTTCCTGAATGCATCTCCTCGGGCAAGTGAAACAAAAGCAAAAATGAACAAATGGGACTACATCATGCTAAAAAGCTTCTATACAGCAAAGGACACCATCAGCAGAACAAAAATACATCCTACAGTATGGTAGAATATATTTGTAAATGACTTATCCGACAAGGAGTTAACATCCAAAATACATAAAGAACTCACATGCCTCAACACCCAAAAAGCAAATAACCCAATTAAAAAATGGGCAGAGGATATGAGCAGACACTTCTCCAAAGAAGAAATTCAGATGGCCAACAGGCACATGAAAAGATGCTCTGCATCTCTAATTATCAGGGAAATGCAGATTAAAACCACAATGAGATACCACCTCACACCAGTTAGGATGGCCAACATCCAAAAGACAAATAACAAATGTTGGCAAGGATGTGGAGAAAGGGGAACCCTCCTACACTGCTGGTGGGAATGTAAACTAGTTCAACCACTGTGGAAATCAGTATGGCAATTCCTCAAAAAACTCAAAATAGAAATACTATTTGATCCAGGAATTCCACTCCTAGGAATGTACCCTAAGAATGCAGGAGTCCAGTTTCAAAAAGACATATGCATCCCTATGTTTATCGCAGCACTATTTACAATAGCCAAGAAATGGAAACAACCTATGTGTCCATCAGTAGATGAATGGATAAAGAAGATGTGCTACATATACACAATGGAATATTATTCAGCCATAAGAAGAAAACAAATCCTACCATTTGCAACAACATGGATGGTAGAAGGTATTATGCTCAGTGAAATAAGCCAGGTGGAGAAAGACAAGTACCAAATGATTTCACTCATCCATGGAGCATAAGAACAAAGCAAAAACTGAAGGAACAAAACAGCAGCAGACTCACAGAACCCAAGAATGCACTAACAGTTGCCAAAGGGAAAGGGACTGGGGAGGGTAGGTGGGAAGGGAGGGAGAAGGGGAATAAGGGGCATTACAATTAGCACACATACGTGGCAGGGGTCATGGGGAAGGCAGTATAGCACAGAGAAGACAATTAGTGACTCTATAGCATCTTACTATGCTGATGGACAGTGACTGTAATGGGGTATGTGGTGGGGACTTGATAATGAGGGGAATCTAGTAACCACAATGTTGCGCATGTGATTGTATATTAATGATACCAAAAAAAATAATAATAGTAATCCAAAAAGGGAAGAGAGGTGCAAGGTAGTGAGGCAAAAGTATAGATGAAACAAGATTGGCCACATATTGTAATTGTTGAAACATTCAGGGGGTTATACCAAGGTTCAATATGCTGTTCTTGCTGCTTTTATATATATTTGAAATGTCTGGAAGAAGTTGGAGAGGGGGAGGGGAAGCCAGTGGAGAACATTTAGGGAGAGATAAAATGGGTTGGGAGTTAGCTGGTCTTGCATTCATGACCTGTTTTGCCACTTTCCAGCCATGCACCTTAGCAAGCTTGTCAGTTTCCTCACTGGCAAAGTGGAAATGATTATCTCTTCTGCAGAGCATTGTTGTGAGGATTCAACCAGGTATGTATGCAAGCACTTAGCACAATGCTGGCATGTAACCAATGCTCAATTAAACTACTCAGCATTATGTAACTGGCAGAAATAGAATAACTTGCCCACTGGTTGTATTGAAATTTAAACATCTAGCCAATAGTTTCTAACCTTCACAAATTCTCTAATTCAATTTAGTTCAATAAACATCCATGAGCATCCAAAAACACAGAAGTGGACAGGACATGCTTCACCCTCAAACTGCTCCAAAGCTTCTAAGGCAGGTAACCAGTCAACCAATTAACCATAACACAAAGTAACAGTATTGTACCAGATAACAATAGTATCTAGCAAGTTCAAAGGCCAGAAGAGTTTTCACAAAGACCTTTTCAAAAAAGAGATTCTTTTCTATCAAATTGGAAAAGATTCTTTTAAAGAAGTAAAATGAGGTGGTATCTAGCATTGCAAGAGAAATAGAAATTGAAATCCACTGGTGATGGATAAATCTGTACTGCTTTTCTGAGGGACAATTTAGTACTATATGCGCTAAAAGGGAGAAAGAAAAAAAAGTGTACAAGTGCTTAAATCCATAAATCTTTAAATCCCTAGGATTTCATTTCTAGTAATTTTTGCTAAGGAAAAAATTCAAGATATATAAGATGATTTAACTACAAAAAGTCTGTATGACATGGGGTATAAAATATCAGAAACTGCCTACATATATAACAATGGAGAACTGATCAAATATGTGGAACCATTTTCATGCAATAAAATGGTATTTAGCCATGAAAAATGATTTTCAAACATTAATAGAACATTTCAATATATTCCTAAATAAGAGAAGTGAGCTATAGACAAGTGATGTAGTGTGATGATCTGTGTGTCTGCATGTATGTGTGTGACAAGTGTAAAAGATATCCACATGGATAGAGAGTGATAAAGGGGGGTAAGCAGAGTTGCTCACAATGGTTAAAGACTTTTTCCATAATCTTCCTTATTTGCATTTTCTCATTTTTCTACTAGCATATTTTCTTTGTTACAACAAGAAAAAAGGAGCAACTCTCAAATTTAAAAAAAAACAATGCAATTTGGCCACCACATTTCTAGATTTTTTCAGATTTCATCCCAATACCTGGCCCCATCCTTTTACACCTAGAATAAACCAGAAACAAACAGTCATTTAGGGCTTCTGAAGCACAAGAATTGCATATGACTCATCTTTATAATCCTCGTATCTAATACAGAACACAATGGATATCCAACATACATTGAAAGAATAAATAAATAAATAAATAAACAAACAAAACACCCTTCAAATTAAAAAATCCCAATATCAATTGCTAGTGGATAATTTCAATCAGTTTCTTTATTATTATAAACCCAGTTCAATACATGGGCTTTTCTCATGGGCAGAATCAATAGGGCTTAATTCTAGAATTAACCTGTTTTAATGATGGGAATTAAAAAATAAACACTAAATCTCACAGTGATTAAACATCTGTACACTGAGGATGAGAATAGCTCCTTTTCAAGGTTGTTGTAAAAATTAAGTAATGTAAGAAAAGGCAGATGGTTTGGCATATAGTACTCGACTTTAAGTCTATTCGCCCTCCTTCTCACTGCCACTTGTAATCTAACCCACCATTCTCCACTGCTTTCCAACAGAGGAAGTCCTCATTCCATTGAAACTCTCCCCAAGCCCCCCAAACATTCTGGCACATTGGGGCCTGTGCCCAGAATCTCTTCTGCTAAAGCTCACTCCACATGCTGGGATCAGCTGGCCAAGAGATGCCCCTAGAGAGGACCCTGGGTGGAGGCATCCTCACGCAAGGCAGAAACCAAACACACGGTGCATTGCTTCTCTACTGCCCACCCACAATCTTTAGGATAAGCTGATGGCCATGAACCGAATCCGGCCTGAAGAACTGTTTTTGGTCTGCATAGTTTTCAAATGTGAAACAAGACAGTTCACATTAAAGCTAGATTTTTCTGCTTCCATTGAAAACACAGACGATCTGACAACATAGGTCTAAAGCACCTTCATTGCAACAACTAGCTAAGTAGCAGGCAACCCCTTCAAATGCCACAGACCCCATCAGGCTTGGGATCCTCATTCATTTAACTGCCTAGACCCTGACAGGCACTTGAGCTTGTGATCTGTATGAAATGACTTGGAAATCAGAGAAATGCCCACAAAAGTATCTATTCAATACTAAAAGCTGCTTCATGGAGTAAGTACACCCCTGTTCTATCCATAATTCAACAAATACTGATTAAGTACTGTGTGCTTGGCAGTGTGCAAAATGCTGAAGGTTCCAAGGTAACAGATGTTATCACTAACCTAAAGGGACTCCCGTTCTGTCAAGGAAGATGGACCCTCAAATCTTTGAGGTATAATGTAGTGAGCACAGCAGTGGTGGTAACACAAGAGTAACACAGGATGGAGAATCAACTCTGCCTAGCAGCAAGACTTCATAGGGAATATGAGGATTATGGTGAGTTTTTAATGAAGAATAAATGATTTTTTAAAGTACCAATTAATAACTTCAAGAAAAAAATTGTGTAAGAAGGCTAACATAATCATAGTATATTATTTGTTTCACTGTTGGACAATATTTATATGGTAACAGTAATATAAATACTGATAATTTAACAAAAAATTGGCATAAAATCAGGGCCAGTAATTAGCTCACATATACCATTTGGGGAGACTGGCTGTGATTAATCAGTACGTGTAGGTGCCAGTTATTAAGAGTCTTGAGTATGACCCCTACAGTAACTATACTGGAATTATGAAAGAAACTCAATGTAAAGTCTAAATTCCATAAGTCAAGAAATAGTATTACAAGCAAATTATTTAGCAAAATGGAGATGAATACAGAAGAAACACCTAAGAGTAAAACATGATTGCATCTAGGGAGATAGAGAGGCAGGAGGGCATGGTGCAAAGATCTGCTATTTGTTGTTATAAACCTTTTAGTAGTATCTTATTTTTTTAAATCTATGTATATTTATTACATTATTAAAATAAAATTAATTTTTAAGGAAAGGATAAATATAGTTGTAATTAACCAGGGCATGCTGAACAAAAGGGACAACGTGTAAGAAGATAGGGCACGAATAGCACTTGCATAGCTTGTCTGGAGGGTGGGTGCGGATTGTGATGGAAGATGAGGCAGGAGGGCAAGCAGGTAACAGATGGCCCGAAAGCTACCTCATTTACTTTGGATTCTGTTATATGGCTAAAAGGGGGCCACTGAAAAGTTTTAAGTGAGAAACAACATAATCATCTTTCTTTTTCAGTTTGAAAAGGTTACTTTAATACCAGTACAGCTGATTCAGACACACTTAAACCAAGGTGTGGCACTGGGTACGGAGAAGAAATGAGTATGAGAGATACTCACAAAGTAAAATAGAAAAGACTTGGTGACTGGTAATATAGGGTGGGAAGTGAGGAAAAAGGAATCTAGGAAGACTCCAGAGTTTGTAGCTTTAGTGAGTGATGGGATTGGGGTACCAATCACAGCTGTAAGGAATACAGGAAGACAAAACAGGTTGAGGATCGCTATAGACTGAATTTTTTGTTGAAATCTAATCCCTAGTGTGGTGGTGTTAGGAGGTGGGGCCTTTGGGAGGTGCTTGGGTCATGAAGGAGCCCTAATGAATAGGATCAGTGCCCTTATAAGGGACACTGCCCCTCTACCCGACCAGGCCTGGAACTCTAGAGGGAAGTCAAAGCTACAGGTTCTATATTTGGGAGTCATGAAAAATAAACTGATATTTCATGTCATGGGGGTGAGTCTCCCCAAAAAAAAGAAAGCCATGAGAAAAGAGAAAGCTCATTAAGGACAGAACCCTGAGGAATACTAACATGACAGAGGGACAGAAAAAGAAAGGTCCTCAAGGGACTGGGAAGAGCAGCCACAGATGCAAGGAAAGAGAGTTTTTTCTGTTGCAATTCAATCGAGAGTATAAAAAATTGATGGGGAATCAAAGATAGAACTGAAACATATGCAGTGGATTTGCAACCAAAAACCATTAGTAATATCTTGCTAAAGAAATATTAGTGGTATGAAGAGAAAGCAAATAATTGCAGATTTCTCTTCAAAGACATTGTACTGAGAAAGGGAAGGATAAAATTAGTCAAAATGCACAGGAAAAAAGAGAACGGTATTTGGTTTGTTTTTGATGTGAGAAAATGGACAGGAAGAAGCCAAAGGTAGAGGAGAGGCAAAAGGTGGATTCCCAATAAAGGCAGAAAATGTTGGGAGTTTAACCCAAAAGGCAGGGCCTCTTCTGCAATGTATAATTCTTTGCAAAGTTAGCAATTCTGACATATACAAGTTTATTTTGAATGGATGAAAGTCTTTAGAAAATAAGAGCTTAAAGGTATTTTATGTTCTATACACCTCACCTCATTATTCAAGGAAATGAAAGTTCTGGTTTAAAATGAATGTGAAACACAGAATCCAAGAAGAGACTAGAGATTACCAAAGGGAAAGGGGGTGGGAGGGTAGGTGTGGAGGAAGGAAAAAAATATATACCATGGAAATAATAATAATAAACTATAAAGGTAATGAATGTGAAACATCTAATGGGTTTCTTAACTTTCACGCTACTGACATTTTGGCTGGATAATTCTTTGTTGTGGGAGGATGTACATCATAGAATGATTAGCACTATGTCACAATAAAAAATGTCTCCAGACATGGCCAAATGTCCCCAGGAGGAAAACTGCCCTGGCTGAGAACCACTGCTATTCTCTCCAAGCTGTTTTAATATTTTTTATCCAAAATACAGCTTTCATTTTTGAATCTAGTGCTTTAATATAAATCAACTGCACAGCCTTAAAGGCTCAAATTTTTACTTCTTAAAAAATTTCTTAGGGAATGTACTATTATCTGGTGGGAAGATCATCAAACTCAGTCACTAATTCACTATGTGACCTTGAGCTAATTAAGAAATCATCCAGACCCTTTTCCTCAAGAAAAATTAGAATCATAGGTTCCCTGCCCATCCTGTAACCTAACTCATGACAATCAAATAGAATAATATAGTAAATGAATTTGTAAAGGAAGATACATTATTAAAATAATCATTATCTTTATCAGAGAATATATGGATTGTATTTTAGAGAAAATGAAAGAAAATAATGCACTGAGATGTGGAAAACATAGTAAGATTTTCATTCAAAACAGCCACAAATTACATTAAAGTTCAGAATTAATGAGAACCTTAGCAATACTAAAATCTCCTACCTAGCAACTCTCAACTCCCCTAAAATCATCTGCTGGGAGAGTTCATCAAGCCCACCTGTAAAATTCCAGTACACAGCCTTCACTCTCCTCTGAGGCATCCCATTTCAATGAGACCATTAATCCATTCTTTCAATCACAATCATTCATTCACTCAAAAAAATTATTAATCACCTATTTCCAAGCTCTATAAATGCTTCTTTATGTTAAGCTGTTTTTGCCTTCCTGGAATTTTACTCCGCTCATTGGATTCATCTAGAATAAGTCTGTTCTGTTTTCCATGACACACTCTCACATATCTGAAGCTAGATATCAAGTCTTCCTGCAAGGATTTCTCTCTTCAGGCTAATCATCTTGGTTCCTTCAACCATATTACACCAGACATCATCAAGCCCTTCATAAACTTTGTCATCATTCCCAAAATCCACGGTTAAAATGAAGTGCCATTTCACGTGGTCCGGCAAAGACTGAATTAAGTGGGGCACATATTTAACAGGCACATGTAGAAGTCAGGATGTCTAAGAAGATGTCCTAAATCATCAGGATACAGATAAATGGGAATTGTGTGATAATATCCTATTTCTGGTAAAGCAACCCCATAGCATATCAGCCTGTTTGGGCTGTCCCATTAAATACTGGAGTTTTATTCTGCTTAAAATAAAATGGAGCCCCTAAATCTCTTGTACTGCTGGGAAGCAGTATATTGGAGGGTTTGTGTTTTCTTTCATCATTCTTTTTGTTTCATTTTTATTTTTCATCTAAAAAATGATTTTACATTTGTCTCTTTTAAATGTTATTGTGTTGGATTTCACCTATCAAATATTTCACAATCTTTTTTTTTCTTATTCTTTCATTCAACCTATTATCCATACCTCCCTGCTTCACACAACATGCAGAATTTCTCAGCTGCATTAAAATAATAAAAACAAAATAATGTTAGATTGGCTGTATTTGCTAAGTGACTGGAAACTGAGTACCTATTTCTGAGGTTAGTTTTTACATAGCAACTCTACTAAAAATTAAAGAAAAAAAGGAAAAAAAAAACCAATTCTATTTTAGTGAGTCAAAGCTCCATTCACTTTTATGCAGTTTGAGATGCTCAAAGTAAAAATTACAGAATGTATTAAAAGTATTCTCCCTGTCAGCCAACATGGAGAATGAAGTCAATGAGACCAATACAGGCACTCAGAGAGACACAGCCTGACAAGGAGTATGACCTGCTGCCACAAAGTTACTACTAATGCTGAGGCAAGCTGTATACCAGCTGGGTCAACTATTTAAAAAGATCAAATGCAACCAACCTAAATGGTCATGTATGTTGAATTTGCCTCATCTCTGAGCTGAATTTTCCATTTTCTGAGCCAAGTACATTTTACATTTAAAAAATAAATCTAACACTATCACAAAATGCCCATTCATCTATATCCTGATGATTTACGACATCTTCTTAGGTATCCTAACTTTAACTGTGCCTATTAAATCTAAAATGATTTCCTATGATATCATATCGATCGTATTTTAGGATTTGAACCACACTCCATGTCCCATTAGAAAATCCAACCGTAAATCAAAGGAGACATTACAGTCTATGAACATAAGCAGAAATTGGAAAACTATTACCCAGTCAAATCCCTGAAATTTCATTTATAGTAAAGGGAAGCAGTACAGATTAATGGAAAAAGGAAAGGTTTGGAGTCAAACAGAACTGGATTTGAATCATGCGTGTGCCTTTTTTTGTAATCATTAGCTTTGTAGTTATGAATAAGTTACTCAATAGTGAACCTCAGGGTCCCCATCTATAAACTGAGGCTCATAATATGTAACTTATGTGGTGAAAATATAGCTATGTGCTTACAGAAAGGGAAAAAATAAAATATGAAATATAAACCTAGGCGATGCCTAGCACAGGGTAGGAACTCAACAAAATAGCAGCTATAAAAGACCTGAGTTAAAAAAAATTCTACTGACACTGGTAAAACAGTAAATTCTCAATGTCATAATGGATATTGACAAATTTCTACATTTGTGTGATTTGACTTGTGTGTAAAACATGTCTATGAAATTAACTACAGAAGATAAAGACACATACATATACTTACTACATTTCAACAGTGTGCTTATATACATATGCATAAGCACACTTAGACAAAACTATATGTTGGTCTTTCTACATGCTATTTCTTTCCAGTGTTTTTTTTTATTTTGCTATCATAAATGTACAATTACATGAACATTATGGTTACTAGACTCCCCCAATTATCAAGTCCACACCACATACCCCACTATAGTCACTGTCCATCAGCGTAGTAAGATGCTGTAGAATCACTACTTGTCTTCTCGGTGTTATACTGCCTTCCCCGTGTCCCCCCCACTACATTATATCTGGTAATCGTGATGCCCCTTTTTACCCCTTATCCCTCCCTTCCCACCCATCCTCCCCAGTCCTTTTCCCTTTGGTAATTGTTAGTACATTCTTGGGCTCTGTGAGTCTGCTGCTGTTTTGTTCCTTCAGTTTTGCTTTGTTCTTATACTCCACAGATGAGTGAAATCATTTGGTACTTGTCTTTCTCCACCTGGCTTATTTCACTGAGCATAATACACTCTAGCTCCATCCATGTTGTTGCAAATGGTAGCATTTGTTTTCTTCTTATGGCTGAATAATATTCCATTGTGTATATGTACCACCTCTTCTTTATCCATTCTTCTACTGATGGAACTTAGGTTGTTTCCATTTCTTGGTTATTGTAAATAGTGCTGCAATAAACCTAAGGGTTCATATGTCTTTTTCAAACTGGGCTGCTGCACTCTTAAGGTAAATTCCTAGGAGTGGAATTCCTGGGTCAAATAGTATTTCTATTTTGAGTTTTTTGAGGAACCCACATACTGCTTTCCACAATGATTGAACTCTTTCCAGTGTTTCTTTTTTTTTTCTTTGCTATTATTTATGTACAAATACATGAGCAATATTATGGTTACTAGACTCCCCTATTATCAAGTCCCCACCACATACCCCATTACAGTCACTGTCCATCAGTGTAGTAAGATGCTGTAGAATCACTACTTGTCTTCTCGGTGTTATACTGCCTTCCCCGTATACCACACCCACTACATTATCTGTGTTAATCATAATACCCCTTTTTTCCCCTTATCCCTCCCTTCCCACCCATCTTCCCCAGTTCCTTTCCCTTTATCCCACCCTTCCCACCCATCCTACCCAATCCCTTTCCCTTTGGTAACTGTTAGTCCATTTTTGGGTTCTGTGAGTCTGCTACTGTTTTGTTCCTTCAGTTTTGCTTTGTTCTTATACTCCACAGATGAATGAAATCATGTGATACTTGTCTTTCTCTGCCTGGCTTATTTCACTGAGCATAATACCCTCTAGCTCCATCCATGTTATTGCAAATGGTAGGATTTGTTTTCTTCTTATGGCTTAATAATATTCCATTGTGTATATGTAGCACATCTTCTTTATCCATTCATCTACTGATGGACACTTCAGTTGCTTCCATTTCTTGGCTATTGTAAATAGTGTTGCAGTAAACATAGGGGTGCATATGTCTTATTCAAATTGGGCTGCTGCATTCTTAGGGTAAATTCCTAGGAGTGGAATTCCTGGGTCAAATGATATTTCTATTTTGAGTTTTTTGAGGAACCTCCATACTGCTTTCCACAATGGTTGAACTAATTTACATTCCCACCAGTACTGTAGGAGGGTTCCCCTTTCTCCACATCCTCACCAACATTTGTTGTTGTTTGTCTTTTGGATGGTGGCCATCCTAACTAGTGTGAGGTGATATCTCATTGTGGTTTAAATTTGCATTTCTCTGATGATTAATGATGTGGAGCATCTTTTATGTGCCTGGTGGCCATCTGAATTTCCTCTTTGGAGAAGTGTCTGTTCAGGTCCTCTGCCCATTTTTTAATTGGCTTATTTGCTTTTCGTTTGTTGAGGCATGTGAGCTCTTTATAATTTGGATGTCAACTCCTTAACGGATATGTAATTTATGAATATATTCTCCCATACTGTAGGATGTCTTTTTGTTCTATTGATGGTGTCCTTTGCTGTACAGAAGCTTTTTAGTTTGATATAGTCCCACTTGTTCATTTTTGCTTTTGTTTCCCTTGCTCCGGGAGATATGTTCTTGAAAAAGTTGCTCATATTTATGTCCAAGAGATTTTTGCCTATGTTTTTTTCTAAGAGTTTTATGGTTTCAGGACTTACATTCAGGTCTTTGATCCATTTTGAGTTTACTTTTGTGTATGGGGTTAGACAATAATCCAGTTTCATTCTCTTACATGTAGCTGTCCAGTTTTGCCAACACCAGCTGTTGAAGAGGCTTTCATTTCCCCATTGTATATCCATAGATCCTTTATCATATATTAATTGACCATATATGCTTGGGTTTATATCTGGGCTCTCTATTCTGTTCCATTGGTCTATGGGTCTGTTCTTGTGCCACTACTAAATTGCCTTGATTACTGTGGCTTTGTAGTAGAGCTTGAAGTCATGGGGCATAATTCCCCCCCACTTTATTCTTCCTTCTCAGGATTACTTCGGCTATTCGGGGTCTTTTGTGGTTCCATATGAATTTTAGAACTATTTGCTCTAGTTCATTGAAGAATGCTGTTGGTATTTTTATAGGGATTGCATTGAATCTGCAGATGACTTTAGGCAGGATGACCATTTTGATAATATTAATTCTTCCTATCTATGATTATGGGATGTGTTTCCATTTATTGGTATTTTCTTTAATTTCTCTCATGAGTGTCTTGTTTTCAGGGTATAAGTCTTTCACTTCCTTGGTTAGGTTTATTCCTAGGTATTTTATTCTTTTTGATGCAGTTGTGAATGGAATTGTTTTCCTGATTTCTCTCTGCTAGTTCACCATTAGTGTATAGAAATGCAACAGATTTCTGCGTATTAATTTTGTATCCCACAACTTTACTGAATTCAAATATTAGATCTAGTAGTTTTGGAGTAGATTCTTTAGGTTTTTTTTTATGTAAACGTTTCATGTCATCTGCAAACAGGGACAGTTTGGATTCTTCCTTACCAGTCTGGATGCCTTTTATTTCATTGTGTTGTCCAATTGCTGTGGTTAGGACCTCTAGAACTATTTTGAATAAAAGTGGGGAGAGTGGGCATCCTTGTCTTGTTCCTGATCTTGAGAGAAAAGCTTTCAGCTTCTCACTGTTAAGTATAATGTGGGCTGTGGTTTTGTCATATATGGCCTTTATTATGTTGAGGTACTTGCCCTCTATACCCATTTTGTTGAGAGTTTTTGTCATGAATGGATGTTCAATTTTGTTGAATGCTTTTTCAGCATCTATGGGGATTATCATGTGGTTTTTATCCTTCTTTTTGTTGATGTAGTGGATGCTTTTGACGGATTTTCGCATGTTGTACCATCCTGGGTTGAATCCCATGTGATCATGATGGTTGATCTTTCTGAAGTATTTTTGAATTGGTTTGCTAATATTTTGTTGAGTATTTTTGCATCTATGTTCATTAGGGATATTGGTCTGTAATTTTCTTTTTTTGTGGTGTCTTTGCCTGCTTTTGGTATTAGAGTGATGTTGGCCTCGTAGAATGAGTTTGGGAGTATTCCCCCCTCTTCTACTTTTTGGAAAACTTTAAGGAGGATGGGTATTAAGTGTGCACTAAATGTTTGATAAAATTCAACAGTGAAACCGTCTGGTTCAGGAGTTTTGTTCTTAGGTAGTTTTTTTGATTACCAATTCAATTTCTTTGCTGGTAATTGGTCTATTCAGATTTTCTGTTTCTTCCTGGGTTGTATTTTTCTAGAAAGTTTTCCATTTCTTTTAGGTTACCCAGTTTGTTAGCATATAATTTTCATAGTATTCTCTCATAATTCTTTGTATTTCTGTGGTGTCCATAGTTATTTTTCCTTTCTTATTTGTGATTCTGTTTATGTGTATAGACTCTCTTTTTTTCTTGATAAGTCTGGCTAGGGTTTATCTATTTTTTTTATTTTCTTGAAGAACCAGCTCCTGCTTTCATTGAGTCTTTCAATTGTTTTATTCTTCTCAATTTTATTTATTTATGCTTTAATCTTTATTATATCCCTCCTTCTACTGACTTTGGGCCTTATTTGTTCTTCCTTTTCTAATTTCATTAATTGTGGGTTTAGACTGTTCATTTGGGATTGGTCTTCTCCATATTTTTTTGTTAACTCCTTTTCCATCCTTTTTGTTGTTGTTTTTGCCCTCCTATTATATACCAGCATCATCATACTGTCTTAGCATTCCCACAAACAGAACATAATTCTTTAATATATTTCCCTTTCTAAATGTATTTGCTTTCAAGGCAGACTTGTAAGGAAGGAAATTGGTTAACTGTAATGAAATACTCTAGAATCAAGTCCCTCAACCTGAGTCTTCTATAAAGCAGAGCCTGATACAGACTAAGGGGTTCTCACTTTACTTGGGAGGTACAGGCTCTGAACTGGGAAAATAGGAAAAAAATGAAATGAAGCAAAAAAGGCAAAGCCATGCAGCTTGTGGCCCCATCACCAGGCACAGCATCGAAGTGCACCACAAGGACACGGTGACATTTGATGACATGTTCACTCATACATGGGCTATGTAATGGACCCCAAAAGGAACTGTGTCTTGAAGTAGTCCATGGAAGAAAGAGTGAAGGAGGACTTTATGTGCCCCAATCACTTTCATCAGCCCTCTCCTGGGACAAAATTCTCCCCATTGAGTACTACCTACGTCAATTTCTGGCCCCTTGATGAGTGAGAGGACAGAACTTATGCCCTGAGACATTGTGTTGTATCGAAGTCCAAAAAGAGGAGCAACCTGGAATGGTAGAGGAGCTGAACAAGAGACGAATGGGGGAGCTGAAGAGCTTTCAAGAGTGCACCATGTTTGTGTCCCAGCACAGTGAGGACTTTGGGCATCAGGGCATCAAGGAGAGCCATGTTCCAGGACAAGGGGGGATTTTTCCAAGGTCTTTCAAATCACACCATCTAGAGAACTGCCTATTTTATAAAACTGAAAGACAGGCTTCTGGATTTTAAGGGCTAGGAAGGGGAACAGAGACAGGGCAGAGAAAAAATTAGAGGGTCTTCCTTCACAAATAATTTATGTCCATTCAAAACTAGGAAGGTAAAATAACTACTTCTTTCTCCAATGTAAAAACTATTCCAAATCATAGAAACAGTATCTTGGTGTTTAAGAAAGGCTAAGAATGATGTATAACACTTTTCTTAACTCATAAAAGTACCCCACAATCATATTTTTAAAGCCCAAAAAGAGAAGTAATTTAACGGCCTGTCACACATGTACTAGCTCATATATCTGAAAACTGTCAACACTGCAATAAAAGCTTTGCCAGTAAAGCAACCTCTTTTTTTTTTGCCATGACCATTATTAAATCTGTGGCAACAATGAGTAAATTGAACGAGAACCCTATCATAACCTACAGCTAGTTTCCTAGAAATCACCAGTTGTCAAAACTTGACTTTCTGATTTTCATTCCTTTAAAATAAGACCAGACCAAACAGTCAGATATTATAATACTTTAAATGAAAAGCTCTGGGCTCACCAAATTTCCATAAGAATTCAAAGAGAAATGGCAAAGGAACCAAGGAAAAAGAACAGTTTGTCATCAGGGAGGATTATCTGATTGCAAAGTGAGGAGGCATAGTGGAGTTGGCCTCTGGATCTGTGATGACACAGCCTGTGACCCATGAGGAAACAGTCATCAGACTTTAATAATGGTAAAGAAAAAGGGTTTCAGAGTAGATGCTTAGCCAACCTGAAAAGCCCTAAAATTTAGGCCCTTAAAATGAATTAAGGGAAGCAGCCCAACTTCACATTAATCCATTATTAATCTCTATTAATAAAATTATTTTCAGAGACCAGAATTATAAAGAAAAACAAAATGTTAGGCAGTATATTTTAAGTATCAGGTATCTAGAAAATGAATCCTACTGGAATTTCAAAAAGAGGCAATGTGTTAATCTAGAGAAACTGGAGGGAAAAGTTTTGCAGAAAAAAATTGGGAACTAAACTAGACCAAAGGCAATGCCATAGAAATGAGCTTGGTGTGCTCACAAGACAGTGAGTAAAACTGTCCAGCTGGAGTGAAGGATTATACAAAGAAGTACTAAGAAACAAGGCCTTTCTTGATGTGTGTAGTGTGACTGTGAAATAATTCAATTGATTTTCTACTGTGACCTATGAAAATAAGACTCATTTAAGAAATAATCACACCACATACTTCCAGTTGAAGCTCTGTAATGTCTGTTTGCCACATCCTGCAAGACAGATTCCCAGTAAAGAACCCGACTCATCTGGTGGTGAGTGAGGTGGGGCAGAAATCAGTAGAAAGGAAGGGGTACATTTCCTCTGTTAGGCTTCTGCAAAGGCAAATGGGAGGGTAGCTTATTATTCTCATATCTTGTTTCATCCTGCTTGTAAATCATACTTCCAATCACTCTTCTTACCCTCCATTTAGGATAACTGTAATTTATCTAAATATGATAAAAGAATTTTCTCACATAAGTTTTCCATCAGGATAGCAACGTTAGAACTGTGTCTCCTGAAATAATACTTGAAATTTTTGTCAATATAAAATGTATCAATTACGGTTATGCTAGGGTTTTTTTCCTTCACAATAGGATCCCAGTTGATAATTATTATCCTAGTAGATGGTAAAATACAGAGTGTACTGTCTTTAAGGTAAAAATCGAGCTTGTGGCATAGGATTGCTAATATATCCCAAGATATTGTCTCATCACATCATATGAGAAGCACATGGTTTCTGCATGACATCATTGGTGACATTAACCTTGGTATCTCCATTCATAAGAAAACATGGTCACTGAATACAGTTTAGAGGAAAAACTCAAATAATTTTATTTTTCTAAGTTCTTCAGCATTAGTTAACGAGGTCTCCAGGTGTCCTGCCTCTTCTTTTCCCAAAGAAGGCTGCTGACAGTGTTAGATTGAAGACACTATCCTCCACGCCCAAAGCATTCCCAAGTACAGCGACAGTACCCTGTACTCACAGAGACACAAGTATCCTTGGTGGTCATCTGACCCTGCACAGCTGCCATAAGTGCCACCCACAGCACAGGCATGGGAAGCTCCCCACATCCCAAGGCATCTGAATCCATTGTTTTAAAGCTCTTCTTGGGAGAAAATTAAGGTGAGAGCTGCCTTTCTGGAATTTTAGTTCATTAATCCAAGTTGTGCCCTGAGAACTACACAAACGAAACCTTTGTTGAGACAACTTTTCAACTATTTGAAATTGGTTCTCACAAACCAAAACTCTCTTTCCTACCCACCCTCCTACCTTCCGCCCTCTCAGTCATGTGTGGGTGTGTGGGTGTGTGGGTGTGTGTGTGGCTTCTTCAATTACCAGTGATGTCCTGACTCTGATCTTTTAAATGCACCATGATTTCCTCATAGCTCACTCTCCAGTGGCCTCTTCTTAAGCCTCACCTCTTCCATCTCCACAATACTTGGTATGGTTGACCTTCCCAAATCTTCCATCTAAAATCTGCTCCACTCTTGACTTATCCTATTCTTTTCACCCAACTCTGCCGACCCTTTTTTGACTCCCACACCACATACAGGCATGCCACCAATACTCTAGTCTCAGTCCTTTTTATTTCAATTTATTTTTACTGTGGCAAAATACACATAACATAAAATTTACTACCTTCATCATCTTTAAATGTACAGTTCAGTGGTGTTAAGTACATTCAGATTGTTGTATCCATCTCTAGAACTCTTTTCATTTTGTGAAACTGAAACTCTATACTCATTTAACAATAACTCCCCAATCCCTCCTACCCCAGCCCCTGGCAATCACCATTCTACTTCCTGTCTCTATGGTTTTCCTTTCATCTCCTTTTTAATAATGCCATTCAATCAGAATTCCCATGGACTCGGTATTTGAACAAATTTACTGAGGATTTATTGTGTGCTAGACACCGCTAGATCCTGAAATTATAATCAGCTAAATGATTCATTTCTGTTACCAGCCCTATTTTCAAACCAGCTGATAGTTAGATTTCCATCCAAATTGGCTAGTCATTAGAATTTCCTGTAGAGCCTTTTTTTGTAATTACTTTTTTATTTTGTAACAATGTTAACAATGTTGCAAAGTACAGAACATTCCCTTAGACCCCTTACCTACTTCCCATTTCCTCTCTTACCATCTTAACATTACTGTACATTTATCAAAACTAAGAACAAAGGTTGGTATGTTACTATTGACTAACCTCAAGACTTTATTCTGATTTCATCAACTTTCCATTAATGACCCTTTTCTGTGTCAGGATTCTTAGTCTCTTCTGGCCTGTGACAGGTTCTCAGTCTTTCCTTGTTTTTATGACCTTATTGACAAATTTTATGAGTATTGATCAGATATTTTGTAGAGCATCCTTCAATTTTGGGTGTGTCTGATGTTTTTATTATAATTAGACCAGGGCTATAGGTTTTTAGAATTTTTTACAATGCTCACTAGAGGTGAAGTGTTCCTCTCATCACATTATATGAGAGGTAGATAATATCTAATGACATCATTGGTGATGTTAGCCTTAACCACATGGTTAAGGTAGTGTCTGCCAGTTTTCTGCACTCTAAAGTCACTATTTTTTTTCCTTTTCATGCTCTTTGGAAGCAAATCACTAAGTCCAACTTACACTCAAAGGGAGCAAGGAATTAAACTCTGCCTCCTTCCAGGGGAGTCAGGGTGCCTACATACGTTATTTGCAATTATTCTGTAAAGGAAATTTGTTTCTTCTCCCGGAGTCTTTAAAAATTTAAATTCATAAAGACTTATCAACTTGACTTGAGTAGGTCTGGGGAGAGGCTGACAATCTGTACTTTTTACATTCCTTGGGAGAATAATCAGATTTGGATCCACTGCTCGATTTGAAGTCAACTTCAATATTGCCAAATATTCATAGGGCATCTGAATGTCTCAAAAGCAGTTCATATCCCACCCCCAACATAAAAACAGTAGCTCTCTTTCATATGATACTATAAATTCTTTTTTTTCTCTCAGGCTTGCATTCTTGAGACAGCTTTATCTCTTTCTCCCTCCTTACCTACACATGACCTGTCATTACATTCTCTAAGCTATTGCTTAGAATATTTAATTTATTCCTTTCTCTCCATTGCCTTGGTCCAGACTTTCTGGGTTACCTCTTCCACTTCCTCTTTACTTGCCTCTTAGTCTCTCTTCATCTGATACATTCTTTACACTAAAACCAATCTTAAAACCACTGGATTCCCTATATTACTCCCCCCTTTAAACACCACAATAGCTACCCATGAGCCATTATTATTCCATTCGCAAGGAGACCTTCTGACTGAGTTAGGGAACAAATGATATCCTTAAGGTTAGACAAAGATGCGCCATAGAATAAGGTGGAGTTTTTAGTAAGAAGAATAAAGTTCACTCTTGGTTTTCTCCAAGTGTTGTTATGAGGCAGTTCTCTTGAATTTGTCCCCTTGGTTTAGCCTCTCTCCAAGTGTTTTTGCTGCTCCAGATAGGCCAGCGGCTACCTCCTGATTATAAGTCACCTCAAACCTTAGAAAGCCTAGATGTACATGGTTAGGGACCCAGAAAATAGAATCCTGAAGCAAATCACCCAAGTCAGCCTCTAATATGGACTTAAGCAAGGGTGAGGTCAGCTCTTCACCAAGCTATAGGATACACAGTAAAATGGAGCCAGGATAGTTCTACCATATTCAGTCAATTTCCCCAGGTAGGAAACCATATAATATTTTAAAGTCAAGAGTTAACATTTAATTAAAAGCATGAATGTATCTAAATTACAAAACCTCCTGTTTCCAATTCCTAGGAAATCCTGAAAAGTGTCACTGTATCAGGAATTCAAGATCCTGACTGATATCCTTATTCTAGAAACCAGGTCCCTATACACTCAGTATTTCCCTCACTACCATGCAAAATTAGCTCTTTGTTCTAGATATTTGATCTCCTCACTCTCTGCTGCACAAAAAAAAAAAGTACTAGTTAATTTGCCCACCTTTTAATTTTTCTCCCAGTTTTCCACCACCACCATCATGGAACAACTAATTCAAGTCCCTACGTCCTTAGTGAATGTTTCCAGATCACTTCAGCCCATAATAAATTCTCCTTCTCTGAGATCATATTTAGTCTATATTTATGTAATTTAAACTTTGGTAAGTATTGAACTATTATACAATGTTTCATTAGTGATAAACAATTTTACCCTATATAACATAAACTGTTGGAAACATAGTGAAGTTATACTTAGATAATTCTCCTTAATGTTAAACACAGTATTAGACACACTTTATAACAGTTTTAGATACACTTTAAAATAGATGTCTTACTCATTATTATGTGTTTTAGAGATAAACACATAATACTTTCATAAAAGCTTAGTATATTCTAACAACCCACCCAATATGATTCCATGGGCAAGAGAGCTGTGCATTTGGGTAAGTTCATGTTTTGCTGATGGTGGTAGTCAATACTGAAGTTTCATGAGCAAATCTTATTCTGTCAGATCAACCTACTCAGCAAAACCAGACTCAGCTACCATCTCAGCAAGGAACTGTCTAAAATAAGTCATTGTTAGTGAATCCGAAGACATTAAGATGGAAAACAAAGAGTTGTTGGAGAAGATCAAGTCTTCTTAGGTTTTGATGATGGAAGCCAGGAATGTGTGTGTGTGTGTGTGTGTGTGTGTGTGTGTGCGCGCGCACGCGCGCGCTAAACTGCAAAGTTTACATCAAGGTCTTTGTGATGCAAAGGAGAAGCTACTAGTCTAGGAGGACTTGCTGGGCTGGTACACTCAGATGCATTCATTCAACAAATATGTATTGGGTGCAGATTACGTACAGGCACTGTTCTAGGCATAGAGAATACAGCTGTGAACAAAACAGACAAAAATTCCTGCCATCATGAGCCTACATTCTAATGAAACTGTTCAGAGCACTGTTGAAAACATGGTTTTTATGGGGCAGACTTTTGCTTTTTTCCCTTTGCTTGGTGAATATTACCACAATTTCCTTTAATCAAAATACAAACACTAAGTGGCTTAATTAACTCCAATTGGCTTAATGAACACAATGATTCTATTTCTCCTTTTTAGACAATACCTATGGAATCAATTAAAAGTTATCTAAATCTTCACAAAATTGAGGATATTAATAATATAGTAAACATTTATTTGCCAGTTATTCTGCTCAAATCTTTTCTTTCATTATCTTATTTTATCCTCAAAATAATCCTGTGTCCCTCGATAACAGGTACTGCTATTACTATTTTCATTCTATAAATAAAAGAATGAGGTACAGGGCAGGTAAGTAATTTTTCAATGGTACCAGCAATTATTATGGAACAACTTAAAATTTATGCATGGCTATCTGCTCTTAAAAAACTGAAAAAAATATTTTATCAAAAAGCCTTTCTAAAATAAGTTATTTTTCCATTTTTCTAATATTTAGAAATGAATTTTGACATCGTGTTATCATTGATTCTTCCACAATGGCAACTTTACTTCTTTTTAATTAAGGTAATTATTTGTATAACCTAATTATAAATAAATTAGATAACCCTACTTTGATGGGATTACCTAAAATTTTTAAATTATCTTCTAAAATTTCATCTCTCTCTGCTAGTGCAGGCTGACTTTTGTATATGATTCATCTTAAGATGTGGGGTTTGGTATCAGTCCCAAGCACATGTTGTAAAGTTTTTCATTGCATAAAACTAGGACCAAAATCAGGGGATGAAGAAGAATCTATAGAGATATTTTTAGAATGCAGATATACATTTTGCTCTTGCAGGGTTATTTTTTACATTTTCTCCTTTCTAACAAGGCCAGTCAAAACACAATTCTTTTGAGAATTTTTATCTCTTGTCCATTGCATAATTAGTGGTAGCAGGAATTTAAGAAATAAAGGCAGGAGAAAGTTTTCATCAGTTGGTATACCCTTATTACATTCAGGAAGTACCCAGTATCAAAAGACCTACAAGTTTAAAAGATACTGATCCCCAATTAATTAGTTTTTCTGTGCTTTCCTGTTATCATTGTAATAGCTTATATTTCTCTAGAAATTACTATGTTCTGGGAAAATTTTAAATGCTTTATGCAGTAACTCATTAATCCATATGATAGCCTTGGGTCTGTCACTATTAGCTTTTATGGATGAGGAAACTGAGGCCAAGAGTATTAAAAAGATTTGCTCAAGATTAAGGAGTTGGTAAGCTACAGCTCCAGGGGGCTCATGCCTAGATGGTCTGGCTCAGTCTACACTCCTGACCACAATATCACACTGTCTCAGGATATGTTCTTACCCATTCTCAGTAGAGGCCTGTGAGTCCATTCGGGGAAGAGAAAGCAAGTCATCCGCTCCACCTGCCCTAATGAGTGTCCCCTAAATGCTACAGTGCTGCAAGTGGTCCAGGGAAGTGTAATAGTCACCTGACAGGTCCAGGTTCATTTAAGGATTTATTTAAGGTCAGACCAGGATGGCCAAAATGATCTTAGGCACGGACCAAATTAAAACACCGGATCTGACCAATTCCAGCTGTTCACTATCAGCTGGGATGGCCTGGGCCTGGGATAAGAGCAGGCAGCTTTCCCAGCTGGGATGAAGAGCCAGCAGTTCAAGAATCTGAGGCATAGACAGAGCCAGGAATGCCACAGATATGTGCAGGCAAAAGGAAAGCAAAGGTGTTAGGAAACAGCAAAGATCAACCTAACGGCTTTTTAAGTAAGATAGAAGAACTAGGTCCCTCTTAAATGTAATGATGGGTCATTGCACTGCACTTGGTGCCTATCTCCCTGTCTCCTTCATTCGCAACAAATATTTATTTACTTGATCTAGGCACTGTCACCCCACCCTTGTAGTTCATGTTCATAAAGCCAGAACTCTAAACAAGTTACTGAATGCCTTTGTGCTTCAGATCTTCTTCTCTAAATTGGAATTATAATGATGCATAGCTTGTGTGTTAGATGGATAGTGTTATATGCACGAAGTGAGTTACTATGTTCTTAGAATAGTGCCTAATATGCTATTCTAGTTCATAACTGCTCTGCTATTATTTTTTGTATGAAGATCAAATGAGATAATGGTATGAAAGTGCTTTTTCAATTGCTAAGGTCCCCAAAATATAAAGAGTTATTTTGTTGAGATTCTATAGGGAAGATCAGGCAGATATCTGAATACATAGCAACATCTTATATCAGTCACCCTAGGAGATGGGACCAGCCAAGGGTTAGAAATCCAGAATGACATCTCAGTGGGAAGGTGATCATGAAACAGTCTAGTCTGGATCTCCTGAAAGAGCCTCATTCAGCTCTGAGGAAAATTTCCTAGCCTTGCTACACAGCTTTCTAGACTAGGAGGCAGAGGCAAGCTGTCCTCTCCTGCTCTTGAAAGGCTTAGACTGTGTGACTCACCCCAAAAGCATGGAGAACATGGGTCTGTGTATCACATGCTTAAATCTAACCATCAGGAAATCCAGAGAATTGATGGTTATGAGATATTTATATATAACGTTAGATTAGTTAGGAATTCCTCAACGCTAACAAGTTCAGACTGCAGTCAGCCTCAACAGCAAATCTATCTCATATTGTATAGGACCCATCAAAGGTTTTGATTCTATTTAGTACCAAACAAAACCCATGAATTTAACAACTGGGTTCCCCCTAGCTAATGAAACACATGAGTGTTAGAGAAAATTCTAATGATAGAAGAGAACAAATCACCTCACACTTCACAGAATTCAAAGTGTGTTTGTAATGAGCCACTAGAGAATGCTGAGTCCAATTCCCTTCTCTCCCTACTTTAAACATTTATTGTAAAAGCCCATATTTTGACTGATGAGATCTGCTCTTGAACCAAACACGTGAGGGACACGTAGCAGTTCTGACTCTCCAGTACAGAGCGTAAGAAACAGAAGTAAACTTACTACTTGCAAAACAAAAATCTTTTTGTGGAAGACTCTCTAGCACTTGCCGGAAGCAAGTCCCAAGTAAAAAGAGACAAAGAAACATGTTCTCCTACAACGTTTCTGAGTTGTGGACATATTTTGCTAATAAGAAATAGAACTCTTTTCTTCACTGAACTGTTGTGTTTCTAAAGATGGCATTTTGACCAAGAGTCACTTGCATTCATTCATTCAATTAACTAATATGTTTTGAGCTCCTACTGTGTGCCAGCACTCTCTGCATCACCTCAAAAGTAAATAATACTAAATGGATGAATAAATCCCTGATTTTGCTAAGAGGGAAATGTTATATTAGTAACTTATCCTGTTAACAACCAGCTCAGGCACTGATATAAGAAGGCTGAACACAAATATGGTTATAATGGTCATCATTATTTTGGAATCAGTGCCTCTAGCCTATAGTCAGGTGAATAACACATTATATATCCTCAAAACAATGTAAAGGATGAATAAAAATACTTCATGGCTATTTGCCTTGGCCTTGCTGATAATCAAAGTAGGCTTATTGCCTAATTGATGAGAACTAAGATTAAATACCCCATCTCTCTCGAACCATCTAAAAAAACTCTCATTTCTTTAAGCTCTAGCAATTAGAGATTCAAGCTCCCAAGATTCCTGTTTTAAGGTACAAATATGCCTGAGAAAGCTAGCCATCATTAGCAATACAGAGCAGACTCATTTTAATCACACTGCTTTCCTCTTAAGTTTTACTTTGGAGCCTCCTGGCCTGCTGGGATGTGGCTTCTTTGTGGATCCAAGGGCCTGTTACAGCAGTTTTGGAAGTGCATCAGCATCATGGCTTAGGCCTAAACTGCATGCAGCCTGGATTCTGGCTTATCTGGACCCTCCTGGGAAGGTGCTGATCTTAATGGAGAAGCTTCCAAGCATAATTAAGGGATCAGAGGGGTGACTGGGTTACAGCCTGGTGCCTATCCCTCTGCCTGATTCCTGACCCAGCTTCCTAGTGACACTCGCGTCTATGTCCCGGCATGAGCTGGCTACAAGAAAACAGAAAGAAAAAGGCAAGATAAGGTTTTCCTACTGGGCTTTCTGCAGATGTGAGGAACACAGGGGTGCTGGCTGAGCAGTGCCAGCTGAGAAGGTGCCAGGGCCAGGGGCAAGGGCCTCTGGGACAGACACAGATATTCTGCAACCTCTGTACCTTCAACTTGAGCAGAGAACTCAGCAGGCCAAGCATTAGCAGGGGCACCTGCAGTGGACACAGCAAAGCATGCTGACAGTACTGGGGTCTTCCAGAATTTGGGGGAATTTCCACACGGCTAAGAATGAATGGAACAATAGCAAAAATTGATTTGTAATAGTTGTTAGTGTGCAAGTGTGGCCCATGAAATCCGGGATTTTGAAGAGGAAAAAAAAAAGAAACTCCAAATGCTCTTCTAAGCCAAAATTACAACTGAAGAGGCAAATCCTAAAGCCTTTCATTATTGGCACCTTCCAGTATTTCATCTGTACACTGGGAATTTTACTTGCTTCTGCTTTATAACTTGAAAGCTAGAACTCACATCTAGAATACATTCATATCCTCAAGGAGAACTTAAGACCAACTTATAAACATTAATGTATTCAATTTTAATAAGGAAAGAAGTATATTTTTAATCTTAAAATCCACTCATTGTTAAAAAGGTAACCTTTTTTACCTTTTTCACTGGTTATGATTTCAGCTTTAGTTTCACATAGCAATTGGACGAAGGGGAGAATTTGAAAAAAAAACAGAACTCAAAGGGAATAATCCAATTTCTTCAAGATTAAAAGAACACTTTAAACAAAGTTACTGCCCCTTCACCATATTTCTCAAAGAAACAAGCACCCATGATTCTGTCCGTGGGGAGAGTTTGCATGAAACAAAGATCCCATTACAAAATAAATGAAGTTAAATTCTGTTGTAAAAAGATCTTCTCCTGAGCTTCCCAAAATAATGTTGGTTGAGATCATTTCAATGTGAAGTTGATAAGGACCTTAGTCTCATCTAAAGCAACCCGTTTATTTGACAAATGCGAAAAACAATGCCCAGAAAGTTGTCATTTATAGACATCTCAGAGTCACAATGTCTGCTCAGGGCAGTTCTCAAGGCACTTCACTGTCACACATGCATACATATCCACACACACACATGCTAGTCCATCACACAGCTAATTGCTCACATTCTTTTCCAAAAGTAAACAAAATAACATGTGACTTAAATTAGGAATGAGACTTAAAAGTTCTGTGTATGAGAGAAATAAGACCACTTTATGAAACACGGATGCCAACAAATTCCATCCTAGAAGAAATGGAGCTCTTAGAGGATCCAGAGACTGCATTTAATTCCCTAATTCCTTAAACTAAATATTCAACAGGGCAGTTGTACATTTAGGTCACCCTGCGTGCACAACAGCACTGGATTAGAGTTTTGTTTCTTTTTTCATTTCTGCCTTTTAACAGGTTTTGAGGAAAAAATAAAGCAGTGTGATAATAAAGGAGGAAGAACGTCCATCAACCTGGAATAAACATTTCTTCTGGCCCATCACTCCAATTTGGCCCTAATTAGCTCATGCCTGGATTATACCTACAAGACAGCCAAGGAACTCAGGTCCACGCCTCCCTTCTCCTCCTGCACTGCACCCTACTGCCAGATTTATCTCCTCAAGTCATTGTTTGCATTACATCTCTCTCATATTCAAGACCTAGATGGTGTGAGTTTAACTGTTTATTGATTCATGTCCAAATATTTTAATCTGGCATTTGAGGCTTTTCATAATCTATCAGCCTCTCATAAATTCTACTTTCTGGCAGGCTGACTGCCTGTCTTTCCAGTAAAACAATCTTATTCTCATTCCAACTCTTTATTAAATGTTTTTCCCCTTGTCTATCATTGGCTCCTCTTCCCTACTATTTCAAATCCTACCCAAGCTTCAAGTCACTCCTGCCCTCTGTAGAGCTTTTCCTCACTACTCCGTCCCTCACTCTTGAACTCTTCCTTCTCTGGTTTCATGCATTTCTTTTATTTTTTCACACCTGGTATGTGTTCCTACATTCAACAGAACAACTTTTTGGGTATGTGTTCCCAAATTCAACAGAACACGTCTTAGGAATCTCATGAGCCCTCTTTCCACCTCCATACCCATATACTCTATCATCTTGCTGACTGTAGCAGATTCTGAGTAAATACCTTGTTGGGCAATCCAGACAAGGTGGAGGAAGAGAATGCCTGCTTCATCCAAGTGATGCAGGCAAAAGCAATGAAAGAACTGTTTCTGGGTCCAACTCTCAGGCCCATTGCTCCTCTTCAGACCCCACACCAGTGCACTGCTAAATCGTTTCTGATGGCTTCCTCTGCTGGCTTTGTTAACCCATTCTTTTCTTTCCAACCATGGTCCTAAGTCTGATCCACTTCCAACCAAGATTCCAACACCTTTTTAGCCACACCTCTTACTCCAAAGACACAGCCAAATGAAGATTTCCATTTAGATTTCACCTCTTTTCCTTTCATAAGAAAAATCCCAGCACTTCCCAAGCTTGAAGGCAGGAGTGATGGCATGTAGACACATAAGCCTTTCTCCCACATTAATGCCCAAGCCCAGGAAGAGTTCTACCCCTCACCCCAGCTAAGACCACAAAATATTGCCACTCCCACCCTTTGCCCACCTCAAAATGACCCTGACGCTGAGAGGATGCCTTGGTGTAGTTGAATCTTCCCACTTAAAGCCTTCCTGCTACTATCCCACCCTGGAGGGGAATGGGTGCCTTGCTTCCAGCTGCACAAAATTTCTGAGCACCTGCAGTGCCAGTACCCCCTCTGCCAGCGCTGACTCCTCAGGAGGTGAGGAGAGCCTCTAGCAGTCCAGACATCCTGCTCCTCCTCTCACTGGTCACTCTTCTTTCCCACCAGTGACCACACCCAGTGGTCCTTAATCTTGTAACCCAACTTCAACCTTTCTAAGTGAAGGGAAGTTTTCCCTCCAGCAATTTCCCCTTAAAACAGGAAAAACTGTATTCCAAGAAAAGCATCTCTGTACTTCTCTGCTAGCCCTCTGTAAAAGATGTCCTTTCTCTTTCCTTTGCTTCCCTGTCAGCAAAAGAGATTCAGGTCTCAGAAGTGCTTCTTTGTACGGACAGCTTCTCCCAGATGGCCCAGCAAGAAGCAAGTATAATTCATTCCGAGCCATAGCCATCTTGTCTCTCCAGGAGTCGCCCCCTCCTACCGCTCGCACACGCCCAGGACATACGCACACCTGGCAAATTGCCCTCCACCTTGCTGCACACTCCAGGCCCGGCCTGCATCTTAAGCCAAGGAGTTCTCTTTCTCATCCGCCTCCCAGGCTCCCCCTTTGGAGGATTTCCCTCTCACCCCCGCCCCATGCGCGGACACGACGCCCCCACAGCCCCATGGGCACGCGCGCCCTGTGCCCCGGGCCCCTCTCCGTGCCCACGTTGGCCGCACCCCCAGCGGGGCTCGCGGGATCCCTTCCGCCTTCGGGCTGCCCGACGCGCCCAGACACAGCCCCAACAGGTGCAGCCCCAGGTGCCCGCTGCCAGATTCTTAACCTTGCCGGCTCCTCGTTGTCAAAGTTCTGAGACCCTCCCCTGACAGCCCCAGTGGCGCCCTCGGGTCCAGATGTCAGCGAGGATCAGGGTTCTCCCTCCCGGCGACTCCCTCCGCGAGACTTTTCTCCTGGGTCTCCGGGACCGGCGCGGCCACTTACCCAGGGCGAGGGCCAGGAGCAGTGGCAGGGAGCTGGCGCCGCTGCCCGGGGCGGCCCGGTCCATGAACCCCGCGCTGCGGGGCCGGGCAGCCCCCCGACGAGTCTCCCGCCAACTCCTGCGCCCCCTGCCCGGGCCACCGGCGCCCAGGGAGTGCCTGGAAACCAATCCCCGAGCCAGCAGGAAACGAAACTATTCCTCAAGCTGGCACCCTGGCCACGGGGCAGACAAACACCCAGGGCGGGTAGCCGGCTCCGTGAGTGTCGCTGGGAGGAGGGAGCCTCCTATTTATCCCAGAAATTTCTGCACACACCCCACCAGCAAGGCGCAGGACTTCGTGGTGGAAGCTTCCACGTTGTTCCCACCCAAATTACCCTACACGCACACCCACACTCAAGGACACATTCTGGCTGCCCTCGGGCCAGCTCACCCACTCCCCCTGCTGGGTCTCACCTGACTCTTCCTTTGCCTCCCCATTGGGGAGTAAACAAGGTATGCAAGGAGCAGAGAGAATGCACGTGCAGGGATGACGCGTGTGCTGGGGCCGTAGCCCGCGCTAAACTCCTGGAACCCACTGAGGGGCAAGCGGAGACCTAAGGCGTGCTCTGGAATCGTAACTTCCCTCCTTTCAGCCAATGACTAGTGTCTTGGAGGGACCAGAGTCAGCATTCTCTGTGGTTAACCTCAGGCATTTGACAATTTACAGCCTTTGTTTTACATAATTTTTTTAATATCTGGGAGTTTTGGCTCACCAAGAGCTACTCTAGAAATTTCATTTCTATTTTATTTTTCCATTTACTCAGTTATTCATTATATTTTCATTTATTTAATTTAATTCATTGACTCTGTTGGATCTGTAGAAATAACGAGAATGCTTTTTGCCTTGGCTTGCCAAACTCTATCTCTACTTTATGGAGAGGTGGAATATGATGGTTCTGCACCAAGCATTTTCTGGAATACAAAGGCGTTCTCAGCTTCCAAAGAAAGAAAGCAGCATCCCATGTTATCTTACGTGATTAATATATTTGCCGCCCAAATAACTAAAGGGTACAGCTGTTTCCATGCTGATCTATATTCCTCCTGCAAGATCAATGTGTGTGATCATGCCCCCTCAAGTACAGAAGTTGTATTTCTACAGCTTCCAATAGTCCAATAAGCATTCATTTACACAGAAATGCAGTTCAGATGCATGTCTCTTCCTCCCCATTGTTTAAACTAAACAAATTATTATGCACTTTTCTGCCACAAATGACTTTTCATTTCAAAGCCAGTTCCCATTATTTAGTGCCCCAGGCAATCAATATATCCAGAGGAATCAAAATCAGATGTTAATTTTCAGAATTCCATTCAAGCCTCTATATAAACAGCTCATAAAGCACTGAGAGAGATCAGGGATGGGATTTAAAGTCCAAGGTTGTGGGATAAAAGTTACTGCACCCCCAATAAAAGGACAGGAACCTGGGAAGCTGAGGGAGTGGCATCATTTTCCTCCCTCCTTTTTCTTTTCCCATATTCTCTCCCTGCCTCAAGATCAGACCCTAAGGCATCTTTCACTCTGAAATGGCACCCTAGCCAGCAGTTACCCTGTTATACCAAGCAGAATGTTGCTTTTTATATTTTCCTTTTCTATAGATATTAATAAAAACTAAAGCACACCAAAGCAAAAAACGCTCAATATTTGTCAAGTATTGTAAAGTGCCAGGACTTTCTTATTGCAATACGTGTTCATCATTCATGCCATTCAAATGGCAAATTAACTTTTTCAGGCCACTAGAGTATGAAATAGTGTAATTTAATATACTAAATAGGCCAGATAAATTAATAACCTTTCTTAAGAGCTTTATTTACTGCCAGAAATAAAATAAGCACTCCGGAATATATGCCTTCCCAATTTCCTGGCACTGGATGTCCAGTCTCTTCAAGGTCAAGTGGCTTTCCTCCTCCTCTCTTCCTTCCTCCCTTCCTTCTTCTCTTCATCATCTTCCTCCCCCTTTCCTCAAGTCATTCACTCATGGGGGAAGGTAAATCTGGGATCCAACCGCAGACTTTGGAAGAGTGGAGCATAAGAATTGACCTTTCTGGGGCCTCATTTTTGTAACTGGGGTGTGTCTCAATACTTCAGAGGATAAGCTGAGCTGTTACTAAGAGAAGAATAGCTCAAAACTAGCTGGGAGTCACAATGTAGGACTTGTATCCACTGTACCCACCCAGGGATTGTTTAAATGGTGTCTTTTATGTGCCCGCAGTAGGCAGGTAAAACCAACCTTCCCAAACCTGGTCAGAGGCTTAAGTGGATGCCTTTAGAGGGCCTTACCACACCAGTCCTTTCTCTCCCCACACAACAGCCTCCCCAGGGATACTCCGCCTCCTCCCATCACACAGGATAAGCTTGTGGCTATTTGTGCAGCACAACATACAGACACACAAGCGATGGTAGAAAAGAAAATTCTGGAATGTATTCATTCTAGGTCAGCCTGCATTCTCCAGATTATTACTTAAAGGCGTTCGGGAGTATTGTAAGATTTCCTAGTGGTCATTAACATTATTTAATTCAATAGGAGTGGGTGATTGAATTGAAAAGAAATATGAACAAGGAAAGACTCTGTTAAGAAATTATGTTTTCATCGTAATTATAAACATTATGCATTGTAGATTATTAAAAATTAGCAGTATAATACATGTAGAGAGTTTCCAAATATTCTATTTGAAACTATTGATCACAAATTATTCACCTCTCTGTGTCTGTCCTCATCTATAATAATGTGATGTTTGTAATGGTGTGCACAGTTTTTATGATTCACAATGATATGTATTTCTAAGGCAAAAATCTTCTATATTAGAAATTATCCAGCATATTATAGTTGTTATATTATTATTAAAATCTATTTCTAGGCTGCCTTTACTAACCCTCTCTTGCTCGCAGTCACACTGGAGGGAAGAAAACAGCACTGAGCGAAGCTCTGAGCCTAGAATTCCACAGATTCAGGCACTGTTGGTCTTCTTCATATTCCCCTAGATCCCCCTGACCTTATTCTCCCTCCTTTCATTCCTCCTCCGTCCACACCTCTCTTCAGGGACCAAGGCAGCATATAACCCAGGATACAATAATTTATTAAACAGTAAACAGACAGTACTATGTTTTGAAGGCCTAAATAGATGAGCTATATAGCTTCCCAAAGTCCAAAGAAATAAATTAATCTTTTAAATCAAAGAAATTAATGTTCAATGAGCTCACAGCAAAGTAACTAACATATAACCCCCCAGGCTTTACATGCATTCTGTTTTCCTCGAGTTTCTCAGGAAAGAGAAATGGTGGAAGAAGTAAGAAGCAGGAAGCAGCAAACTAGGGAAGGACAGGAGGCTTGAGCTTGAGATCATTCATTTATTAAAGATCTTCCATGGAAGCAGAATAGTATTTTAAATGAGTGAAGTGGTAAAGAAGGTGATACTTATCTCTGTACCATGATCATTTCTCACTTTTCCCTTGTTTTAAGGTGAAAATATCAAGACATTTTTTAGTACTCTCAATATAATCTAGTGACTCTTATGATTTCCCCAAACAATTCAGTTATGTCTTAACCTAACAATCCATAGAATTTAAGCTTTTTTAGAGATAACCATGTGTGTTCCTTTAATGATACCTTAAAATTACTTTCATATTTCTCATTGTTTAATTTTTTCTGAAAATTTTCTATAGTCCAGTAACATACACCTGCCACCTGTCTATAGATACAGTATTTTAAAAGCACCAAAACTGATATGAAATGCTCACAAATAACTTAGCAGAAAATATGATATAATGCCTGCAGAATATCTGCTATTTTTGTCTTGTGTCTTCCTAGTATACTCAGTTTTTATTGTCCCTATTAATGACTTTGAGAGGTCTTTAACAATTTGTCTTCAGCATTACCATCTAATAATGGTTCACATAAATGTTATTTTTGATATTCAAAGAATTGTAATTCACAAATGCAAAGAAGTCCAAACCACAGGAAACAAAGCCAATATCTCTCTTTAAATTTGTTGCATTTAGATTTTCTGCCTAAGGAGAAGAGGAAGAATGGATTTTGGGGGCCATAGAGTCTCTGCCACAGCTAGCAAATGAAATGAAAAAGAATATATGTGTGAATATGTATTTTCAGGATAATAACACTGATCTACTGGTTTTTAAAAAATTATCTTCCACCAGAGAAAATGATGCTCTTTCTAATCTTGGTTCAAGGATGAAGTTTTAATCAGATAATGTGTATGAAAATGTGTTTTGACAACTATAAAGTTATACACAAGTGTGAAACATTACAATTATTTCTCATTTCAGCTTCATATATTGAAAATACAATATTTATCCCTAATAATCATAATTACTTTATAATTTATCAATTCTAAGACATATATATTTTTTGATGCTTTAACATCTTTGTCATCAGGATGCACCTTTGCTGTTATTAGAAGCACTTATAATGAAGTTGTCATTGCTTGTGAACAGTTTCAAAAGCTTAGAAGAAAGTCCTGTAGACCAAAGTGGAACACCCTTTTAAGCAATGCTATGTCACCAACACTTTTAAAGGCATAAAGGAAAATATTGTGTAAGAAACAAAAATACCGATGATTCAAAGTTGAAAGTGGTTAGGAAAAGTAGTACTGGGAATGGAAAAAGTCTTTGAAATATATTAGCCAATTTATTTCACTTATTATTTATTCTTTTTTATGCAAATGTAATACTTTTATTTATATAGAATAAGGACCTATGCCTAAATAAGTCTAAAATATCTCATTCAACTAGTACAAAATTTAAACTCTAATTAAGTTGGTCATAGTTTAACCTTTTTAATTAAAAAGAATTTATCCTTACAAAATATCTTGTGAACATATATAAATGGCACTCTATATTAGATAAAACATGGCACTTTGGATTCAAAATTATTAACTCCTCAATAACCCCTAGTCTGGGGTCAGCATTGTTTCAGCAAAGCAGGCTGGTGACTCAGGTGTGTAATTTCAGAGGTCTCCAACAAAATGCTCAAATGCCTTTCTATGGTTTGCTAAAATTCTCATTCACTAAAACTATTTTTTTCCTGTGACTAAAGGTCCCAGGGATGCTTACAAAAAATCTGAAGTTGTTACCTGAAAGAGCTAATACAATAAGACATTAGTACACTTTACCATCTTAGGGTAGATAAGCTAACTTAGTGTAAAAGGTAGGCAGTGCCTTAGTGAGATCTGGTAAGTAATTTCTGATTGCTACATAAAGCGTCATTAAAGACGACTGGCTAAGACGTCAGGCTCTAAGCTAGGTCGGCTTGTTATGACAAAAGAAGAAGAGAAGGGAGAAGGATCCCAGGAAAGGACAAGATGGGAAGAGCCAAGGCAATCTTCGTTCACCTCACTGTGTTTAGGGCCCCCTTTGGCCTTCAGGATCACTTTCTTCCTGTTCTCCACTTTCGTAGAAAAATCTGTAGAATTTCATTGGAATACAAACCTAGGTGATGCAACACTCTTCCTAGGGTAGAGCTGAACCTGGGGTGAGCCAGCCTTTCTTCTCTGCCTCATATTCACACAGGTAAAATCTGATTAAAATGAGCCTTGCTAATATCTGCTACTCATTTTATAAAGCCCCCTCTATGGAAATAATATACAAAATCTATTTGCATATCTTTTCATTTAATATTCATCATAACCCTGTGAGGTATTATTTCCCCTAACGTAAAGATGAAAAAACTAAGACTAAAGTTAAGTTAAATCATTTGCTTAAGGATACATAGTTAGTACCTGGTTAAACAAGGTGTCACTCTTACAGCCTATGATTTAGAATGCTAGACTTTTCTAGCATAAGATCAGGCCTCCCTTCTGGGTTGTCATGCTGTGTGCGTAAAATAAGATTGCAGGGAACATAATACAGGTAATTACATACATGCATTCTAGAGGGTGATGCTATATATTCTGACAATGGAATCCTCCAGGCCCTTGAGACATTTTCCTTCCTCATCTGAGCCTGAATGTGGGAGGTCTACATTGGTGTTATGACATCCTGCCATTGCAACCACAAAAAGAAGGTATTAAACCTCCTTAGAAATCTTACACCAACTTTATGGACTACAGCAAAAAGGTAAGACTCTGCACAGCTGGATGATTCTGGGTTTGAGATGTTCTAAATTCAGATAACAAAAATCCAGAGGACCTTTCAGGAATAATCACAATGACTAATTCTTCCTCCATTAAAATCAAAATTTCTGAAAAACCTGTAAGAAAAGTCTAGGAGGCTTGGTATACCTTCCAGTTTCTAGACAATTCCCTGGTCAACTGAATTGTTGCAGTAATTAGTTACAGTTATTAGTAACCATTTCATTACTCTATTAGCAAATTTTCCTGGAGAACTTACAATGAGCCAAGCATAATGAAACTGAAAGATGATACACCCACCTCCTTAGTACCTAGGTCACATCCTGACCTTGTCCTTGAATTTTATCAGATGGATTTCAAGAAGCAGCAAGGAGACCAAGCCCAGGGTTAAGAGAATCGTTTCCCCTCGATACAGGGCCTGGCCTGTCTGCCTCCTTCCCTGTACCATATCCTGGTCCTGTAATGCCTCAAAGCCCTCTCCACACAGGTGCACAGTACCATAAACAGAACAGCTCCACTGACCTATTGCTCCTCCACCTACAGCTTCACCTCTTACTGCAGTGGCCCAGTTGTGAAGCTCTGAGGACTAGATTTTGTCCATAACTCACATTAACACACCTAACCTTTGGAATGAAGTACAGAGGAATGTATAGAGCATTCCCCAGAGATTAATGTAAGTGACCAACACTTAATTCATGAGAATTATAAAAAATTCCATGAGAAATATAACTTGGAAGAGTTTTTAGAAAACACTGTCTTATATGTGCTAATGTTATAAATATGAAAAGTAAGTTTAAAAAAGTAAGGGGGACAGTATACTGCAGTCCTGAAATTTAAATATTAAGGAAGGATTCACCCTTAATTCAAATCTTAGTACTGTACTTTTTCAGCTATGTGACTTTAGGCTAGTAACTTAACTTTCCTAAGCTCAACTTTTCACATTTCTAAATTGAAAAGTTATAGCAGAACCTGCTCAGAGTTCTTAGTAGGTTTAAGTGGAAGATTTCATATAAGGCATGCAGCATAGTGGCTGGGCGTAAGTACTAAATATTAACTGTTATGATCATAAGGTAGCTTCAGAGTTATCCCAAGATCTGATAGGATTGTAGCAATCATTGGAACAGGGTAATAGAAAGAAGCAGATTTGTTAGAAGAGGAGGTAGAGATGTACACCCCTATTGGAATCTCAGGTCCTGCAATCAGACCCTATGAAAAATGGTAGAAAGTATTAGGGGTAGGAAAAAGGGGAGACAAAGAAATAGAAGTAACATTATTATGGGAATATCTTGCAAACAACTGGCCAGATAAAGAATATTTTCCTAACCCACATATTGGCAAAATTGTCCAAAATAATTTTTTTTCTGCTCTTGTCCCTATATTCCAGTTCATCAAATAGATATTAAATGCTTAACCTGTACCAGACTTTATGTTAGGAAGTGCTGGGATTATTCAAACGAACACATCAGATATGAGAATGCTCTGCCTGTAGTATCTTTTATCCCAATGTGGACACTTATTCTGGACGAGGTGAATGTTCTGGCCTACGCTGTCTACTCCATAGATCCGCTTCACAGGTTACGGAGGAATTTTTTCAGTTAAGGGTATCATGAGTGCTTCATTTCTCTGTTAGAACAATAACAAAGAACACTTTTGACTTATTGTGTACAAGGCACCATTCTAAGCAGTTTATATACACTAACTTTTTTAATGCTCACCAAATATATTGTGAATTAAGTATTATTGTTATGCTTATTTCACAGATAACACAATTAAAACAGAAGTTAAGTTGCCCAAAGCCATATAGCTGATCTGTGACAGGACTGTGCTATTATATGCTCAAGCTCTAAATCAGGAGCACACTTGTTAAGTCCTATGACCTAGTAGTAAATCATTGACTATGACTTTAAGCAGGACCAAGTAGTGGCAGGTGAGGTCAATTTTCTAGCCACCTGCTGGAAGTCTCATTTGTGAACAATAGTGTATCTAATGAGTTCTTCACTTGACTTCCTGAAAAATTGTCTCTTCAAAATATAGAGGAAAAGATGGGGGAATTGCTGCTTTAGATGTAATTCTAATTCACAAGGGGAAATTGGTTGGAAAGTTAAAAGCAAAATAAAACAGAAGAGAAAAATGACTGTGACCCTAGCCACATAGTTATTAGTTATAGCTACATAAGGGAAGATTAGAGTGAGCCATGTAGCTTCAATTGAAAGACAGGCTTTGAATGACCTATCAAGAGAGAAACAAGCATGTTGAGAGGGCTTGATAAGCTAAAAGGGTGAATGTTTCAAGAGAGTTAAAAGCTCTCAAGTGATTCCAATTATGTATTTATTAACAGTTTCAGTTACGGATTACATGAACAATGGGCCGGGGAGAGTCACACAGTCAAGTGCAGATAAGAGTGACTGTCAGACTCATGAGAGCAGCATCTGAAGAGGCTGAGGTGTATGAAAATGACTTAGGACCATGAAAGGGTTGCCCTAAATGAGTCTGTAATTAAAATATCTAACAGAGGCATGACCAATCACTTGTGCCAATGGCGCAACAAACATGAGACTCACACATACACACATACATTGTTAGTTTTTATTTTTAATGTGATTTAATTTTTTCTGCCATGGAGAACAAAAGGGGGAGAAAGAGTATCCAAAAAGGTATCAAAATCCAAGGTGAGTGCAGAATTCCCTTCTTTTTCAAGGTTGAATAATATTCCATTGTACGTATGTACCACATTTTCTTTCTCCTTCATCTGTCAGTGGTCATTTAGGTTGTTTCCATGTCTTGGCTTTTGTGAAAAGCACTGCCATGATCACGGCAGTCCTAATAGTTCTTCAAAATCCTGGTTTTGATTTTTTTGGATAAATACCCAGAAGTGGGATTGCTGGATCCTAGGGTAGTTCTAATTTTAATTTTTTTGAGGAACTTCCATACTATTTTCCATAGTACTTTCCCACCAACAGTGCACAAGGGTTCCAATTTCTCCACATCCTCACTAACAATGATTGTGTTGTGTTTTTTTGGTAACAGGCATCCTGACAGGTGTGAGTTTCTGCAGTACACAACCACGTGGATGAACCCAAGGGTATAATGCTAAGGGAAATAATCCAGTCCCAGAAAGACAAATACTGCATGGTTCCACGAACAGGAGGGATCTAAAATAGTCACGTTTATAGACTCAAAGAGTGGAGTGGTGATTGTCAGGGGCTTGAGAGAGGGAGAAATGAGTTACTAATCAAAAGTTTCAGTTAAGCAAAATGAAAAAGCTCTACAGATCTGTTGCACAACATTGTACCTACAGTCAAAAATAATATATTTTACATAATATATTGTTCAATAATACATTGAAATTTTTTTAAGAGGGGGTAAATCTCATGATATGTTCTTACCACAATAAAATAAAATTCAAAAAGAAAAAACCAAGATGACTATAGATATTTGAAGAGTGTTCCCAAATCCTCTGATGAATTTAAGTATTTTGATTCGTATGAATTATATTCCAAGATACTGGAAATAGGGCTTAGGGCAGAGGAGGAACTAAGTAATCTATGTAAAACCAGTTCCAAAATACTGAAGATAAGGACAAATATTTATAGCGATCCCAAAAGAGAAGAGTGTATATATCCCATAAATGATAGGTTGACAAACTTAGCCAGACTGGTGAGGGTTCTTGCCTCTGTTTCATAAAAAGCAGTTCTGTGTGGTTAGCCTTAAGCAGAGAGAACAGAGACACAGAGGAAGGTGGGAAAGTAGCTTGCACTGTAGATTTCTTCAAATATTTGAAGAGTTGTCACATAGAAAATAAATTATAACCATACTGCTCAGTCCTTGTGGTTTCAGCAAGGACCTAAGGATTACAGGCAGATAAATCTGCACTCAATATAAAGAAGTTCTGTCTAAAATGCTAATGAAAGAATAAGTTCTTTTAGGAAGTAATGAGTTCCGTGGCCTGGAAATGCTCATGTTGTATATTGTAACAGAAATTCAAATAATTCTGTCTCACTCCTAACCTGGAGACTCTGAGATTCCAAGATTAGATGACCTTTTCAGCCATAAAATGCGAATATGACATGTCAAGATTTCTTCATTCAACACAGTTTTTAAATGACAGAATGGTTACTAAGAAACCATTTCTGCTTAAATCTGCCATGAAACTAGACATTTAAAAATGATTTAAGAAGCAAATTAACATACAAATGGCCAAGAATTTCCCATATTTTAGACAATCTTCAATTTGCAACTTAATTTAAAATTTAATTTAAAACTAGCACTTTTGGTTTACGGTCCATAGTATTGATATGCTCACTTGCTCCCATAGAAATAAAAAATAAATACTAAAAAAGTATGTATTACAAATCATGGTCTATTGGCCTCATAAGTGACACAATTTAACAATTTCTGTGTTCTTACCCTATCAGCAACTACAAGCTTATGTAATTATCAAATTATTTAAATGTGAGTCACATAGGCTAAATTTTGATATAGCCCCAAATCGCTGTCTTTAAGCTATCTAGAATATATTTTTAACTGTATACCTGAGAGCACAAAATGGAGATTGAACATAGTGGTATGAACATAACAGTGCATTTAAACTGGGTAAATACCCCCATGAACAAAGAAAGCTAAAGGAAGGATTCTTTTTAACTATGCTCAATACCCTAGAAGATGAAGGGTAAGACTTGAAATGTAGTCTAGACTGAAAAGCTGTTATGAGACTTCGAGCCATGACAAAAAATGGCATTTGTAGATCTTAATAAGTTCTAACTGCCGTATCCGTTTCTTCAGGCAAACTGTCAAAATGGTAAATTAAATAGAAAAGTGCCCTAGAGTGGGTAAATAACTGTAACACTCTCCCTTCAAATGTTCATAATTCGAGGTCTTAGTTTTTCATTATGGTACATACCTTTCATTTATTTAGCATCTTCTTCCAAAAAGCCTTGGGAGCATCTATTCCCATTGCTATCTCTTTTGGTCTTCATTTCATAAATAAGGCATAAATGAGTTTTATAACACAAGTCTTGACATTACAACCAGAATCAAGGTCTTTTACTACTGAAGTCAATACACAGTCTAGCACACTATATCCTTCTGCCACCTCAGTGCTGACAATTCATTAATACAATCCATTTTGAGTCAATACAGACTTGCAAACTGTCCTTGCCTGTCATCCGGGGGATAAGAAAGAAATTATGCCTCTCTTTTAGAAATTTACTTAGCAGAAGATGATAGTATGGTAAAGAAATTAAAATACTTATTATAAAAACCTTCCCTCAACCCTCTTGATTTTTGTATTTCCAACATCTCAGTTTAAGTATATACTTACACTGCAGTTATTTTCAACTCTTTCCTTTATTATAATCTGAAGTACTTTTCCCCATGAATCAAAATCATAGCTCTGCAAACAATAAATGTCTCTCATGGCTTTACAGAGAAAATGTTTCCAAAAGCCCTTTTGTGCAGAGAAAAGATTTAAGCTCTCTGCACCATCTTAACGGTCACTTACGCAGGGCCCTGCTCAGAAAGAAGGAAATAAAATAACTAGAGATGGCAAATATTACCTTCTCTCCGCCCCCCACTTCACAGCCTGATTGCCCGCTTCATTTCCAGTGCTATCACATTAACTTGGACCCTTAGCACCTCGTGCCTGGAATAGTCTTGTGATTCTCCCAACTCCAATATTATTTCTCTGCTTCAGTTCTCTCATTTGTAAAGCAGAGAATAATAATGACTCCTCTTTCATTGGATTCTTGTGGGAAATAAATGAGTGCACATATAGAAAGTGTTTAGACTGGTATCTGGCACAAAGAAAACACTTAGTAAATGTTAACCCTGTGTAAAATTTTATCCACACTGCAAACGTGATCATTCTACAGTGAAAATCTGGATATATCCAGAATCTACCACTTCCCATCTCCTCCACTGCTACCATTCTGGTCCACGGCTTGCCTAGCTGATCGCAACAGCTTCTTTCCTGGCCCTTCTACTTCTGCTCTGGACCCTACGGTCTGTACTTCAACTGAATAATCCTTTTGAATTTTAAGCAGGATCATGTCACTTCTCTGCTCACTCTTGCAGTCTCTTTCTGTCTCTCTTTCCCTAATGTCTGTTCATCTCACTACAAATATAAACCCAAATCCTTAAAACAGTTATAAGGCCCTGCATAGTCCACAACCCCCTTTGTTACTACCCTACCCTGACCTCCTCTCCATCTACACTCCTCCTACTTGACTTAACTGCAGCCCCTTAGACCTCTTCAGGATTCATCACAACAGCAGGCCTGCTCCCACCTCATGGCCTCTTCTGCCCCTGACACTGTCTCTCCTCTCCCTGTGACACTGTCTCCCTTCTCCACCATTTACTCCTTTGGTTCCTCCAAATCTGGGACCACCCTGATTTGTATTTTGAACTGCAGCTCTTCTCCCTAGCACTCCTGGTCCCCTGAACCTGCTCTGTATTTTTCCATAGCATAGTTTTGTGCCGTGCTATAGAACTTACTTATTGTTGATATATATTGTTTCCTATGAGTAGAAAATAAACCACAGGAGCAGAGATTTTTAATTGTTCATTTGTTGATGTGTCCCTAATGCCTGAAGAGTGTCTGCCATGTAACATATCCTAAGAAATACTGAGAAAATGAATGAATAAGTGTGTTGCTACCCTGCTGAATACCCTTTTATATTCCCCTGCTGCCAGAGGTCAGTGTAGACTGCTTAGCCCAAAGAGAGTTCTGGCTCAGCAGCAAAGTCACTCTAATGGTTTCCCTGGTTTCTGTGACTGTCTTCCCTGACCACATTATAGGCAACATGCGGGCAGACAACCTGCTTACAGACCCAAAATTTTGCACAGTGAAAACCAGGTCATATGGGTCAATGATACTCAGTATATATTCTTGTATATTCATAGGAATGAGTGAAAGATATCCGTTGAATTTTGCTAGTTCCAATACTGTCTAATAGCAGAGGACAAATTAGAAAATAAAGTGCCTCCAGGCCAACAATTCTGCTTATGTGCTTCAAAGAAACTGGAGACTACTGCTGATCTTTCAAGGGAGACAACAGAGGTGAGGCAGAATACTGAACATGGACGAGGGCCAGAGGCCAACCAGCAGCACACAGAGATGTGGAGTGCCGTCTTCACACCTGTGGGTGGAGGCACGGAAGTCCAGGAAGGGTCCCTATGGACACAGGGACCTCTGGGTCTCTCCTGAATTACATTAACTCCAGGGACTCCCTCTTGAGGGGTGGGGGCCAAGGGCAGGACAGTCACATATGACAGAATTACTTCAAGGGGCTTCTAGTAATGGAAGCTAAATAAAATGTTGAGGTAGGAACAGGGAGAGAAGCCAGACAGAGAAAACAAAAAGAGAGAGAAAAAGAAAAAAAGAACTGCTGCTTTTACTTTCCACCTAAACTGCCCGGTCACTGCCCTGGCTGTCATTAGCCAGATTTCAACCTGCATCCTTTCAATGGGGACACTCCCTGAGTACGAGTCCTATAAATGCTTTTCTATTGCTGCCCTTTTAACAGTTCTTTCAAATACCCTCCCCTTAGTCCATTGATCATGGACCCTCTTCTTGGTTCAGGCATTTTTCCTTGTTTTGTTATCTGTTCCTTCAGCCAGGGTCACACATCATGCTAAGGTTAATTACTTCATTAATTCCTCTACTTTCCCGACACGCAGGATTACTTTTATCACCTATGTTCAAAGATGAGTTGAATTCATTACTAAGATTTTTGTGTGTGAAGGTCAGTTAAACTTCAAATGGTAGGCCAAGAGATAAGGAAGAAGAAAAGCCCACAGTGTTACTGCTGAAACTTCTCTCCAAAATGTGGTCTGAACCCTCGGTTTATCTTGCTGAGCTTATTATAACCCACCCTGGGCACAGCTGTTTCCCCCACCCCAACCTTTCCAGCAAAATACACATTTGCAGCATAAATAGACCGGGAGAATCCTCTGCTCCCTTCCCCTAGGGCTTCCTTCACATCCACGTCCAGTCGATTAATTCATTCAACAGTCAGGGAAAAACCATTCACTATGTGCCAGATACATTGACAGGCTCTGGGAATGTCATATTAAATAAGACTGTTCTCAGAACATATAGCATAATGAAAGAACAGAAAAATAAATAAATAAATTTTGTAAAGTACAATAAATAGAACAATTGCAGCAATAGGAATAATAATAGTTGCTGAAATTTATTAAATTTGTACCATGTGCCAGCCACGCATTACTTTTCATGTCTTAACTCATGTATTTAACTCATTCATGTATTAAATCAAACAACCATATATGCCTATATAGGCAGATACTACTATTATTCTCTATTTTGCCGGTAAAAAAGTGAAACCCAGAGAGATTAAGGGTCAAACCCCCATCTGAACCCAGACACGTACCCTGAGGCCCTTCTAGTAGACTGAGTAGCCTAGAACTCCATCCTTAACCCCACCCTAGATACACATACATACATGTTACCTCTGTCCTAACTTGTTGGCAACCATTTCTGTGGCATATACTGAGTACCTGCCATGTGCCATACACTATGCTGGATATACAAAGAGCCTGCAAAAACATTAACTGTTTCAGTGGAGCACAGGGCCATGTAAACATACAGCACTAAAATGGTGCACTTGGCAATATAAAGAGAAGGTATAAATAAAATGCAGAAGAAGGCAGGAGGTGGACATGTTATCCATGGCAAGGATTAAGGAAGACTTCTCATGGGAGGAGACTGCACACCCAGAAGTGGGAAAGACTTCTTGAAAGACATTCAGGCCAGAGGCAATCCCAATCACTTTTCTCTAGGCAAGTCTCTCCTCAAAATTTTCTTCAGGAAGCCTCCTTAATTTTTGTGATGGTTAATTTCATGTGATAATTTGACTGGACCACAGGGTACCAGATATCTGGTTAAACATTTTTGGGGGGTACACATAGATCTAAGTGTTTCTGGATGAAACTAACATTTGAATCAGTAGACTGAGTAAAGCAGATTGTCCTCCCTGATGTGGGCCTCATCCTACCCTTCGGAGGCCTGAGAAAAATAAAAGGTGGAGTAAGGGAGAATTTTCTCTCTCTGACTGACTGTTTTTGACCTGGGGCATCAGTCTTCTGCATTTGGGTGGAACTATACCACAGGTTCTCCTGGGTCCCTGGCTTGCAAACATCAGACAGTGGGACTTCTTGTAATTATATGAACCATTCCCTATACTAAATGCTATTGGTTCTGTTCCTTTGGAGAACCCAGCACAATCTTTTTCTGATCATCTTTTTCCTTTATTCCCCTGGCATGTATATGCCCTCAGCAATACATCAAGAATTTTGATGCTAGGATATGAGCATGTCTCTATGTGAGCATGGTGAATTCTCACAGGAAGAAATCACATAACTAATACTCTTTCCCTTTGCTGCTCCCACACCTGGCAGCTGCAGGCAGGAGGCCTACTCTTCTTCAGTTGTGTGCCTCTCCAGCAGCATTGCCAAAGGTCATAAGGCAGGTTCAGGGAGATGTAGGCAAAAAGTCTTCTATCTAGGGCAGCCTCTCCAGCTCCGGAGGCCCACTGTAGCCAGAGGCCCAGACAAATTCTAGCCCACTACAAGATTTGCATACTATCATGGGCCTGAGATGGCCACAGAGGGCTCAGATTCTTTAGCAAGAAGAATCTGTGCTCAAATAGAATATAAACTCTGAGAAAGAGGATGAGGTTCACTCATTTTTGAATCCTTGTTGATGGAACCCCCAAGTTCCATGCTTTCTCCACACTAAACCTTAGATGCCGCTAATTGAATAAGAAAGAATTAGAGGAGAGTTTGTTTGTTGTACTGAAATCTCTCCCTAGTCAGATTGCTGGAAAAGAAGTTTTCTGCATTAATGAAAAGTTTACATCTCAGAATATATTTAAGACTTCATTAATTTCCCATAGATGTCCGAGCATTCTCTGTGTGCCAAACATCATCCTAGTCCAGTGTGGATACAGAATTAAGTGAGATGAGTTCTTCACCCACAGGACATAAGGAAAATCTACAATGAACCTGAAGCACTTAATACAGTCCTGCACCATGTTAAGTGCTGTGAAGGAATGAAAGCAGCTTTAGGGAATAAATACTGAAATCATGTTGTAGTGTGTGTGTGTGTGTGTGTGTGTGTGTGTGTGTGTGTGTGTGTTTGGGCCATTTTAAGGTAAAGGGCTCAGAGGAGGCCTCTCTGAGGAGGTGAAACCTGGAATGCAAACTATGAAGCAATCTAAGAGAATGATATTTTAGGCAGAGGAAATAGCAAATACTAAAACCCTGGAGTGGGAATGGCTTGGTGTGTTTGAGGAACAACAAGAATGCCAGTACGGCAGGAACATGAGTAACTGGGAGAAGGACAGCAGATGAGGCCAGAAAATAGCTGTGGGCTAGATCACACAGTGTCTCGTAAGACATGGTAAGGACTTTGGGTCTCCTTTAAACTTTGACAGAAATCCAGTGGAGAAGGGAAATGATACGGGAATCTAATCATCAAAGATCACTTTGACTATTGAATGTGCAAAAGGAGCAAAGGTGGGCTCCCAGAGACAAGTTAGAAGAAACAGCATAGTCCACTGAAAAATGCTGGTGGGATGGCCTAGGATTAGTGAGAGATTGTGATGTAATGGATTTGGGATAGATTTTGAAAGCAGAGTGGACGGGACTTGCTCACAGTCTGGATGATGTGGTGGGAGAGAGAAAGGCTGACATTTAGAGAGAGGAGATACACCATGAAGCTAAGGAAGCTCAAGTTGCCAGCTCACTCACCTAAGAGGACCCATTCCAAGATTTTGGGAGAGGCCCTAGAAATGTCATACTTGTGTAATCCTTTTCTTAAAGAGGACCTCCAAAAGCCTAAATCCCCCTTAGTTCCAGGTTTTTAGTCAAGCAAAAAGGATAACATTGACAAACTGAAAAACTTGCTCAACTTATCCCCAAGGCACACAACTTCTGGAAGCAACACTGACCAAATATAACTGGGACATTAATCAAGAACATCTCATGGGATGCAATTACAAAGCAACTTTAGTTTTGTCTCCTACATTCCTTATTTTGTTGTTAGTGTTTTTTCCTTGTGCCTGGATTAAAACTCAGGAACTTCTTTTTTTATACCTTCCAATGCCTTTAAATATCTTGAAATCTGAATACTTAAAGCTGCACAGTCTCAATTCAAAATCAGGATATCTGATTCTCATTCAAAGGTAAGAATTCTCCCCTACTCTCCAGCCAGGTCCTGCTGTCAGGAGCAAGATTACAGTTGGGAAGAGGAGTGTAGTTGGCTTCTTAGCCCTTTCTTTCCATAGTCAGTCAGCTGCTGTCTCTGATGCTTCTGAGGAATGAGAGGGAGGAAAAGAAGGGAAGCAGGAAAGTTCTCATCAAACTGGCACAGTCATAAACTGGTATAGAATTTTCAGAGCCTGGAGATTATTTGAGCTGGTTTTTCTTTTGTGGCTTTTCACTGAGTGTTCAGGAACCTTCTATCACTAAGATGGTCTCCCTAAATTCCCTTGATTCTTTTGAGTGCTTCTCTATTCCACCTTGTTGCCTAGATCCTAGGAATGTGACTGTATCTCAACTTTTCTTTGTTGGGGGCTGTTTGTCAATGCACAGGGTCTTCTGGAACTAAGAAACTCTAGTCCAGTATTCCCCCTGTGTGCAGAAAACACAATGTACAGTCTACATCTGGCAAAAAAGGAAACATGCAGTCATCTTTTTATATCAACCCTGGGAGTGCAGGCTAATCCCAAAACACTGGTCCATCAGCTCATCCATCAGCAGCTACACTTTAGCCTTCCTTATATCTTTACACAGGATTCCCGCACAGTCACTGTGAACTTGTCAGACTTCAGGCAACTCACAATTATCTCAGTATACTCTCAACAATTTTAAAGCACCTGCCTTTTGAGTTGAGAAGAAGGGGAAACCCCAACCAGACTTCCCCTTTAGAGAAAGGCAGGACTCGCAGCACACAAACGGCTCTCACCAAATGGTCCTCTCCTTCCCCAAGTCCTCTTTTCTTTTACTGTAAGACAACTGATTTTTGGGCATCTTCATTTTTCAAATTCAAACCAGTGTTTGCTCTCTTAACTCATTTAGTTACCTGATTTTAATACCCTGTTATGTAACCATTGCTTAGCGCAGTCCAGCTTCATGGATAGATAAGAATGACCGTAGTAAGCTTATCCAAACATTGCAAATTCAGAGCTCATATTGTTATTTTAACTAATACTTTATCATATTCTAATTAAATTCATTACTCTTCTATACTCATGAGCTTAATAAATTTATGTAACTTGTAATTCTTTGAATTCCAAAGTAGGTAAGGTCATGTTGATGAGGATGTTCAACCAGCCCTCCACACTGGCAGTTGGCTCATTCAGGGACACCCTAAGAAAGCAAGATTCCGTTTTACAGAGATTTTCTGAATTTGCTCTGGAATCCTTCAGAGTTACTTCATTTCTCACCAGTCAAAACACAAGTTAGGACAGTGGATAAAAGAAATCTATGTCCTTAGTCATCTTCTCTGCCAGAAATGCTCAAAATTTATTGTGCATATGAACTTTCTGTGGAATTTGTTTACATGCAAACTTCCAGGCCCTGATCTCAGAACTTCTGCTTCAGTGAGTCTCAGGTGAGGCCCAGGAATCAACCCTATGACAAGCACCCAAGTGGTTCTGAGTTGGTTCTGAGTCTCAGATCACACTAGGAGAGAAGATCTCAATACACTTTCATATATTCTCCCTTCTAAGGCAGGAATTGCAAATTATGATTTGATTATGGTTTTCAGCAAAATCATCCTATTGCATTTTCTCCAGATCCCAAAATGGTGTCTCCTGGCATTCTCACTGGCCCCTCACTGGATTCACAGCCACTAAGACAACAATATAATGAAGCTTTGTATCTTGTCTCTTGATTGTGTTGTTCCCCTGGCCTCTTTTTTTTCATCTCATTTCATGTCATTTCTCCCTATTTCTCCTTATACAGAAGACTGCTGATACTGGGACTACAGCAAGTAGGAGAGAGTGTATGGATTTCCTTTAATCTCTAACCACCTTGAATTCCTGTTGATACACTTCTGAAGTCCTGAGCCATTGCCCAGAACTCCCTGTTTTAATTATTGAAGGACAATGGGACTCATGAGGCCATAGTTAGCTTGGCCAATTGACTGAGAGGGTTTCCCTCACTGGGAAGCTTAGCCTGAAGACAAGGGAGTGAGCCAAGTAGGGTCAGAGTTTCATAGAGTAGTGTCACACCCTCTTCATGAATTTGTCTAGACACTGGCTAACAATTAAGTAAAATTCTGGTTTGTTCATTCAAGTTATTGGATTACATAAGTTACAGAAATTCTGACTCTGAATATTTGCAGTTCTCAAAGTGAGCTTCCCATGACTTTTGATGGAAATGGTTTTCACTGCCACTTTTTTTAGTACCCTCAGAACCCTATGAGCATTTTCATCTTATTTCATGTCATTTCTCCCTATTTCTGCTTATACAGAAGACTGCTGATACTGGGACTATTTCAGAAATTTTAAGACAAATATCCATCAATTATCATTTTGTATACTTGTACATCTTATTCCCACCTTTTTTCTATGCCCACCCCCATACACACACACACACACACACACACACACACACACACATACATAGTAGCCCCAACACAATCTCCTTCTGCCTCACCTTCCAAGATGAAGCCTTGCACCTCTGCAGCAGGAGCACTGGGCAGAGAGCCAGCGTCACCTGACAGAGGAGTGTGGCGGCAGCCAGAGGTGGCTGGAGTAGGCCCAGTGCTAGACTTGTTAGAATGGCTTCCTGCTGGTGTAAAACTCCAGAGGAGCTAATAGGAATAGAAGGAAGTAGAAAGGGAAGACTGACACATATTTGGAGAAAAATTAGGCATTGGACCTAGGGGTTCTATAGGTCCTCTAGGGTCTAGGTAGGCTGCTCCACATAATTGCCAAGCCCAGAGCAAGAGTGAAAATAGAGGTCCACATATCATATGACTAAATGTTGTGAAAATATAACCCAAACTGTTCAATAAGATGTGTACTATCTTCCCATCTTAGCAAATATAAATTCATAACAACAAAATAAAAATTTGCTTGGAGTCATGCTTTGTATCTGACCAAAGATAACTGAACTTAATTGTTATCACACAAGTCTGGGTGTTCTGTGATAGTGGCCCAATCTGGTGGCCTAGTGACATGTCATTGAGTAATAAAGACAGACATAACTTATAAATGACTAATATTCTTTAAGATTTTTTTCCTTGTTTGCCTTCATTTCAGCAAAATCATTAATTATGTTGTTTAATCAAAATTATCCACATGATTTAATGCAAAACAATGTGGAGGTTCCTCAAAAAATTTAAAGTAAATCTACCATATGATCCAGCAATTCCATTTCTGGGATTCCCAAAGGAACTGAAAATAGGATTTTGAGGAGATATATGCACTCCCATGCTTACTGCAGCATTATTCACAATAGCCAAGATACAGAAACAGTGACCTAAATGTCCACCAAGAGTAGATATGGAATATTTTCAGCCATGAGAAAGGATAGCATCCTGCCATTTGCAACAACATGGATGAAACTTGAAAACATTTTGCTAAGTGAGATAAGTCAGTCACAAAAAGACACGTACTGTATGATATCACTTATATGTGGGATCTAAAAAAGCCAAACTCATAAAAACATAGAGAAAAATGGGGCTGCCAGGAAATAGGGGGTGGGGAGACAGGACAGATGTTTAAGAGTACAAACTTACAATGAGTAGTAACTAAGACCTAGAGACCTAATATGCTTAGTATAGTGAATAAAGACAACAATGTTGTATTATAATCATCAAACTTGGCCTTTAATTTAACTTTAATTATTTCAACCACTTAAAAGAAAATATAATTATGTAATATGATAGAGGTACTAATTATTGCTACAATGCCAATCATATTACAAAAGATAAATGTACCAAATTAATACATTGTACACCTTAAATTTATTACACAATGTTATATGTCAAATATATTTCAATTTAAAAAAGCCACATAATAACGATTCTACTGACAGTGATGACCTAAAGGTTTGAAAAGTAGAGCAAAATTGTAAAAAGGCCATGGTTTGACTCTTAATGAGCTTTGTCACATGGTTACCCTGAATGTATCACTGTGGCCCCAGGGGATGGAATGTTCTGATTAGCCAGTTCTATTTCAGCTCAATAATCATAAAGTCAATGAGAAGGTCTTTCCTTCATTTACACCTCACCCTCCCCACTGCCATCTCTCTGAATGTGATGTCATTGAAGTATCTTTTTTAATTATATTTGTGGCAACATTTTGAAATAAGACATGTACTCATAATAAATAGTTAAAGAAACCCTTGCTTTCTATTTATATATAGTTCAAAAATGTAAACAACTAAAAATATATGACTTTAGGATATATCCATAAATGATAAAATCTATAAAGAAAAGAAAGGGGATAAACACAAACACATACTCACACAATTCAGCCAGTGGTTACCTTCAGGGAAAGAACAAGGGGAGGCTAGGGTCAGAAAAGGCTCAAAGGTGGTGTCAAAATGCTATTAACATTCCATTTCTCAAAGTGGAGCCAGGTACAAGGGTGTCCATTTTATTATTACTCCTTATTTTTCATGCATGTTATAAATATTATCTTATGGATAACATTTCATTTTAAAGGTAAAATAAAAGAAAGTTTAATTTGAAACTTTGGTAACTAGGAGCTACAGAGTTTAAAGAGAATGTTGTTGGGCCAGAACAGTCGTTACTTATAGGACGTATTTGAGAGACCCGGCTCTCTGCCTTTCCTTCACCTTTTGCCTTCTGTTGATCTGCTAGGCCTGCCCTGAGTCCATGAGCACAGCTGGAATTGAGTTAGAGGGTGATTCCAGCACCTCCTGCCCAGCAGTCTTAGCAGCCATGGCAGCACTACCACTCATGGAATATTCGTGAAAGGCCCCACTAAGCCGGTGCAGATCCAAGGTTGTGCCATTGTGCAGCTGCCCAGTTGTTTTGGATTTAAGAAGAAGAAACAACAAGGGCCAGAGTATATTCTCTTTGGCAGACTTCTCCTTAATGTCCCTGTGAACTCAGAGAGCCATGTGCAAAACACATCTACAATCTCAGATGCTTCATCAGCGATGAGACTGTGTGTTATGGACTGAATGTTTGTGACCCCCCCCCAAAATTCTGCGTTGAAGTCCTGAACCCCACATGTTTTTTTGGAGATGGGGCTTTGGGGAGATAATTCAGGTTAATGAGATCATGAGGGATGAATGCCTTTATAAGAAGAGACATAAGAGCACCTGCTCTCTCTCCCTCTCTCTCTTTCTGTCTTATCTCTCTCTGCCATATAAGGACATAACCAGGAAGAGGGTACTTACCAGAAATCAAGTGAGCCAGAGCCTGATTTTGGACTTCCCAGCCTCTAGAACTGTGAGAAAATAAATGTCTGTTGTTTCCACCCAGTGGTATTTTGTTATATATGGCAGTCCAAAATGACTAATACATTATAAAGTCACTATCATTAACTAAACAGAAAGGGGATATGTAGTAAGACTTCTTAGTCCTGAACACACCTAAATCTCTCAATAAAAAAGACAGTTTTTATGATAAATTTGGGGCATCAATTTGTTACATTCCCTGTGTGGCAAGCCACCTTTGGAGTCATGTGCCTGGCATGGCCCCTGGGAGCTCCAGCTTTCCTTTGGCTCTGCCTCCCTTAGAGTCACTATTTAAAGGACTTCTGGAAAATACATTTTTCAGTGGGGTCATTCTAAAGGAATAAAAAAACTTGTAATGTATTCAGAGGAATAAACTGGATGGTGAAAAAACTGTTTCAGGTTTCTCACCTGATTCCCACAGGGCTCATGAGGTAGGCAAGGCAGACACTAGTATTCTTGTTGGAGAAACTGGTATCACAGAGAATGGATGAGTGGCTTTCTTTAACCTACACAGGGATGGCAGATCCAAAATCCTAGAAATGCATAACCGTCCCTCAGCTTCCTTAGGATCAGAGGAACAGATTGGGAAGTTACTGAGCTGGGACCAGTGCAAGGGGATGGAGCGATCCCGAGGGATCTTTGATCCAAGCTATGAGAGAAGCATGATGTGAGGAGTTACCCGCTTCCATCACGGTATGCAGCTCACCCAGGGAAAGTGTTTCTGCCTGTGCGATGCAGAGTTAATACCGACACCTTCGTTTCTGGTTCTGATCTCTGATACTGGCCAAGTCCCTTCTCTAGCTCTTATAACAGCTCTTTAGAATCAACATATTTTCATAATATGTTGTATTTGAGGAATATACATTGTCATTTATTAGGCTCAAGGTGATTACTTTCTTATTTTTGGCATATGTGCATGTCTCTGCATGTGTTCCCTCTGTTTGAAAACCCCTTCCTTTCTGTCCCACCACCACTACCACAATCACCCACACAGCTGGCTTGGCAACTATTCTTTCTTCAAAGTTTGGTTGAGAAGACACAAGCCTATGTATCTGATCAGAGCTATACATAATAATTATGCATTTAAAGTATGCCAGAAGTTAATTTACAAAGGTAAATTAGGTGATTTGTGTTAGGATATATAGGTGATCTTTTGAGATCATTATATTGGTTTTATAATTTAAAAATACAATAAAATACTGTTCAAAATACTTTCCTCTGGGAATTCCTCTCTCAAACTAATGGACCCAAGTGGTAACTTTATTCCTATAGCATCAGGTTTACTTTCTCTGCAGCCTTCCAAAAAGAAATAGCACATGGGCTCTGGAGCTATGCAAATCCTACTTCTTGCAACTTTCTAACAATGTTTATTTAACCTCTCTGAGCCTGAGTTTTCTCTCATATGTAGGACTGACATAATTGCTACCTTGGAGGGCAAGGTAAGAACCAGCGATAACCTATGTAAAGCCGCTGGTACAGTGCCCAGCATACAACTGGTATACAGTGCATGGTGGTGCTCACCTTGCTGAGCATGCTTTCATGCCCAGCAGTATATAGTCCATTTCAAATCCCTGTATCCATCAGAGGCTGCACCATAAGATGCTCAAAAAATGTTTGTAGAATGAATAAATGAGTGAATGAACAATGAATGGGTACAAGGAACACAGTAATCTCATCAATAAGTTATTTGCTGGAATACTATTATCAATGTCTTCTAGCTAAAGCCCATCTAGAACACACCTGTACTTAAATAAGTTGGGTTTATGACCCTCACAGCCAAGAAGAATGTGCATCATGAGAAACCAGGAGGCATCTCAGTGGAGCGTCAAGAAGGACTTACAGGGTTTACGCTTTATGTGATGAGGCTTTCTGGGAGGGCTTAAGGAAATGGGGCTTTGCTCTAGATTGGGTGCTGTCAGTAAGCGGGTAAAAATCTGTGATTGAGCCTCTTAATCTTATCTAGAGAGAGAAAAAACTAGAGTGAGGTTAATGCTGTGCTTGGTAAAGAGACAGCAGCTACTTGTTTTAGGCAGGATAGGGGGTTGGGGTCATTCTGTGGTTCATGATGTTGTCAGTGTTCAAATGCAATGGTCTTGTTTCAATCCATCGGTGTCACAAAATAGCCTTCTCAGATGCTAGTTTTTATGAAATTATGTGAAACTATTCAACAGAAAAACACCAAAACCCAGCTGTAACTATGAGCCTGCTCTTCATGTCAGGGAAGTGTTTCTTTTCCTCACTCTGGAACAGCTCTTGCACAATTGAATTTAATTCTTGAAAATATGTGTCTAAGGGCTGGTGTCTATCCCTCTATGGGACACTTATTTATTTTTCACTGACTTTTAGCCAAATCCTTACATTTAGGCAGCTGAGTGTTTAATATTTACCAAGAAAATCTCCACTTAGTGACTCTTCCTGTGCAGGTTCAGGTTGGAAAAATAAATGAGCATAAGAATATAGCACAAAGAACCAAATCAGGCTTTTTCATTTTCTTGCATTATATGAAGTTATTTGGTTACAGATGCAAAAATAAAATAGGGTTTAGAGCAAGAAGTGAATAGGTAAAATCCCCAAAACTTCCAGTACAAGTTAGACTCTAACAAAGGCTATAGTAAATGTCACCAAAAGCAGTTCATCAGATGATACCAGCATTATGCAGAAATAGAAATAGGAGTAGGCTGATCTGTCTGAAAACCCCTTCCTTTCTGTCTGAACACACATAAATCTATTTCTACATGCCTATTTATTGCTTTCACCCGGTATATACATATATTTTATACACACATACATTGCTTTTTAATCCTCCCAACATTACAAACTGTATTACTAACATTGTACAGGAAACGATAACTGAGGCTCAACGACGTGAAGTAACTCTTCCAAGACCTTGCCAGCGGTAGGGGGTAAAGCTGGTATCAGAACTCAAGACGGCAGACCACCCTGACCACAGCATCACTCACTCCACTCCTTCCCAGAGTGACTGCCAACAGGTCATCGATGCTAGCATGAGAGTGAGGCCAACCAGAACCAACCAGTCTAAGATTGTAAGTAAGAAACTTATAATTTTGAGAATTGTCATTTGTTCTGAGGTTATTTTAAAGTGAAGATAGATAATGTTATCAAGACAATCGCAAAACTAAGGTGATAAACAAGATGGAACCTAATAAGAAAAGCATATGAGTTTGTTTTTTATTTGTTTTGTTTGCTTTAATTTGTTTTGTTTTTAGTGATGGCACTGATCCAACACTGTCCCATGGAGAAAGATGTGAAATCCAATAGACATACTGTTTAGTCACCAGCAAGGAATGCCAGTTTTAGGTCTCTAGGCAACAGACACTGAGACAGATTTAGAAATGCAAGAGGTTTATTGGAAAGGTTTGGGGGGGTTGTTGGCGAGAATGCCCTTGAAAGATGTCTTAGTCTATTCAGGCTGCATTAACAAAAATATCACAAACTGGCTGGCTTAGAAACAACAGAGATTTGTTTCTCACAGTAATGGAGCCAGGGTGAAAGCAAGGGTTCCCCCTCCCCTACCTTTCCAATTAACCACCACAAAAGACAAAGAGGGAAGAAGAAGCAGGGTTGGGCAGAAAAGCTTTCAACCTCAAGATTGAACTGCCACCTGTAAAAGGAAAGAAAGGAGGAAACAAGATTAGACAGGGAAAGACCTGACAGATCTCTACCAACCCAACGGGTCATTCTGAACCCACTGAGCAGAAAAGGCAATTTCCGAGGAACCCACCCTGGTCACTCATTGACCAGGAGTTACCCAGAAAGAGTGTGGCATCAGCTCCAACGCTTGGCAGATCCTGAAGGGGCTGAAGTTGGAGGCTGTCAGCCAACTGCCCTCCTTGCGTCTGGAAGGCATATTCTTTCCTAAAGAGAGATCCAAGTGGTCTGTTTTCATGGCTCTCTCAGAAGGTGCACGCTAGTAAGGAGTGGGAGTCTTCCTTAGGTCTGTGGCAGCCAAAGTGAACTGTCTCCAAGCACATTCCCTTCCTTAGTCCTGAGTTCATATCCATCAAGCAGCATTCAGATGGGTCATTTGGTTTAGTAGATACCCCAATGCTGGAAAACAAAGGATCAAGGAAGCCAACCCAAAGTATAACAGCCAACTAGGGAAAAAAGTTCCCTGTCAAAGTGAAGAAACAGACCCTTACAGCAGCATTGCTATTGGTCCCTTCCTGATTTTACAGATGGGGCCAGTCCACGGCAAGGTTAACTCACTCGCCTGCAATCACAGAACGGTGGAACTAAGTAGCACCCAGATCCATGCCACCCGCTCACTCTTGTTAAGGGGCATCAGTACACATTAGACCAATCACCCCTGCATAACGAGGTAGAAAATCTGTTCCTAAGCATGAAACGCTGAGTACCTGTTTTGGATGCTGTTCATTGTATCAGTGCTTAACAACCCATGAGATCTTTCAGAATCAGCCTGTTAAGTATCACTCACACATATCACACTTGCTTTAAACCAGGCATTTTTAATGGCTTCAAATTTTCAGTCCATTAATGTTGTTGTAGCTGAAACAGATCCATAGATGCCAAGGTAAAATTCTTCCAAGGTTCCTCTCTTAACGGTTTCCTATCTTTCACAGGCTTGTATTTTGAAAATGTAGTAGAAAATTCTGTACTCTTCGGTGAAATGTTGGTGTCTTGTATGTTTAGTGTTTGACTCTACTTTGAGATCTTGGCCAGGGGTCATGTATATTTTACAGTCAAAGTCTAAGGCATATACAGAAGAGAGAGGAAAATAATTAACTTTTGGATTATTCCTTATGTTTAATATTTCCTAGAAAATTCTAAGTCTCAGAGTTGCCTTTATTGGATGGATATCATCCTATGTTTATCATATTTCATAGTTTTATGAATGTTAGAAAATACTGATAATTTGTGATGACTGACCTCTTAACAATTTTTAAACAACTCACTATGTTTATCAGACTCAGTGGCCAAACAAGGGAGAAATAATCTCCATTTAAATGAGATGGTATTTCTACTCTCACTCCCTCCTGACTCACTCCCAGTCTCAAATAAAAATCAGATAATTTGTCATATTGGTTAAACCAACAGGCAGACACCTAAATATTGTATGAAATAAGGTGCACAGAAATCCTATTTGGCTAAGGATGTCTCAAGTTTTGATATCCTGTGATCATTTAACTTCCTCTGCTGTGTCTCTTACTAAGTCCTTGGCTCATCCCAACATTTCCCAGTCACCTTACTTTTCTGTCCTGTAAACCCATCTCTTCCAGGTCTACCAAAGAAGGGGACCCCATTTTACAGTTTCTCTCCTCATGCTTATTCATTTGCACCCTGTTTCTTTTTACAGTAGTGTCTACCAGAATTTTAAGTCATTATTAGTTGGGCACTTATTTATTAAATGTCTATCTCTCTACAAGATTATTGGATCTCTGAGGGCTGTTATTTTCCTTGTTTTCTGCCATATTCCAGGACCCGGCACTAGTGGGGTTTTGGTAAATACAGTTGTCTTCTTTCAGACTCAGATGCACAAAACTGGCCTATCTTTGTATCCTCAGTTCATGGCATCAGTACTGGCCTATGCCAGGTCTTTCTCTAGTTTAACCCACTCATGTTTCCCTCCCACATTTTTTTTTACTCCCACTCACATTTCTCTCACCACCTACATCAACATTAGTGTATTTTGTATGTGAAATGCCACTTGACATCATTGGAAATTACCAGTATTTTCTAACTAATGCTCTAACTATGCAGTGGTTACCTAGACTGGTAAATATAATTGAAAATTATATAATGTTGTTTTGTTCACTATACATACTAAAAAATTCAAGCCATAGGTGTGATTTCAAAAATTTTCCAAAATGAGCACACCCACGTCTGTCATCCAGACCAGGAAACAGAACATTGCCAGCACCTCCCGGGAGCCCTGCCTGTGCTTCCTTCTACACACTGCTCTCTCCAAGCAAGATATCCTGGGTTTTAACACCATAGATTAATTTTGCCTGTTTTTAGGTCTTTCTAAGTCAAAAATCACATCATATATACTCTTATGATTCTTGCTTTTTTCCCTCAACATAATGTTTGTGAGACCGATCCTTACCATTGCCTGTAGCTGTTATTTATCTTACTGCTGTACAATAGTCCATTATATGACTATATCAGAATTTATTTTATCTAACTGTATTTATTTATTTACCTTTATTTTATTCCTACCTTACGAATTGCTTCTTCATATCCTCTGCCATTTTTCTTTTAAATTTTCTTCCTTTTTGTCAATTTGCTTAAGTTTCTTACATATGCTAAATATTAATCTCTCTTTATTATTGGGAATGTTCCCTTCCAATCTATTACCCAGATGTTAATTGTCTATGGGGGTCCTCACTGTACAAAAATATTTAGTTTTGCTTTATTTAGTCAAACCCACTGGCTTTTTTGGTTTTGTTTATATGGGGTTTTTTCTTTTGCCTTTAGATTTTGAACTTCTGAGGTCTTAGTTAAGGACAGTTAAACTATCATGAGATCAAGAGTTTTGCAGCTTTATGTCTCATAATTAAATCTTAAATCCAATTTTTAATGCTGTGTGAGGAATCCAACTTTATTTCTTTCCATATAGTTAGCCAATTTGACCTGATTTGTGATACCATTTCTGATACATAATACACATCCATGTAAGCATGAAATTGTTTCTGGACTCTATTCCTGCACCAGCACCACATTAGTTACAAAATAGAACTAAAAGGTAAGTCTCTGCTCTTTAAATTTTCTTGGTTATTTGTAGACCTTTATTCACCCATATGAATTTTAGAACTAGTCAATGTTCTCCAAAATAGATCCTACTAATATTATAGTTGGAATGACATTGAATTTATAGATAAATTTGGGGCAGATTGATATATTTATAATATAAATTGCCTAATCCATGAACATGGTCTTTCTCTACATTTTACTTCCTAAGTTTTCTAAGGACATTTTTAAATGGTTATGTTAAATGTTTATAGTACCCACTGTCATATTTCAGAGAAATATGCAAGTGTAAATAAAATGCTTCATGGGAAAGATACAGACATAAATTGCCCTTTGTATATTATAAATAGGATTGTGCCTCTTTGTGGCTTAGAGAGCACAGAAGTTGTGAAAAACTGTAAACTGAAAAGTTATGGAGTCAGGCACACCAGGAGTAGAATTCCAGATTCTTTACTCACTGGCTGTAGGAATTTGAGCAGATTACTTAATGTCTGTGCCTCGCTTTCCTAATCTCCTGAATAGAAACAATACCCTTGCAAAAATGAAATGTGAAAAATGCCTGGCACATGGTAGGTGTTTGATAAATGTCAGCTTCCTTTCTCTTTCTTTAAGTTTTCTCCTGGGAATTGGTCCCAGAAAAACACTAACTTTGTCATTCTCCTGCATCTTTGATAAAGCTGGGCTCATCTTAATACCCCCACCCCTACCCCAGTCTTCTCTCACTCTTGAGATAAGAAAATAAAATGCGTTTTTGGTCTTAGAAGAAGCCAGAGACTGATATTTCCCCTTCGTTATCTTCCTATCTCATTCAAATAGTAAGTCCTCAGACCCTGAATATAGCTGGACATGATCTCAACCGGGAGTGTGTCACTAGCATATAAGCACAAAACTCTCCTCCACCCCAGAATGAAGTCCTTGTGTGTGTTATATTCTTAATCATAGATGCAATTGTATTCAATTTTTCATGTACATTTAAGTAGCCTTCCATCTATCCTTTACCACACTGTTTTGTTTAATTTTTGCATATATTTTGCAAGTTGCAAATATATATTCATGTTAGTTTATGCATTTTCTGTCTCCCTCCTCCATTAGACTGGAAGCTCATGAATATGGTGACTCTAACTGTATGAAGTGACCTGCACCCTGCCCAGAGTATGTATTCAATAATCATGTATTGAATGTGTGACTGAGTTTTTTAAATTAATTGATTATCCAAGTCTGAGGGTAAACATATTGTCAACCAGGTAAAGAATTTTCTTCATTTTCAGACTTCATAAATGGACTTATATTGTTTCTGAATATTCACATTAATGAAGCAGACCCTTTGGGTTTTCAAGGTAGAGATTTCAAATGATGAAACTACACAAGGCAACACTAGATATCATAGCCTTGTTTAAAATTAATTATTCTCCTTCCATACCATTTTTCATAAATGATGTCTAACCATAAAGCACAGTTCTGTACACACAGTAGGTATTCAATAACTCCTGTTAAAAATGAATTAAATTACTATTAAAATGTAGACACTAAAGTCAGATTATTGCAAGAAAGTAACAGCAGAATGTCAAGAAAAAAAAACATTGGACTTCTGGTAATTAACTGGATACCAAGGAAACAGTTATGATTCTAGGAAATGTAGATGAGATGGGATACATCGGTCATGTTATGCCTTGTGAGATATTAATATAAATACTATAAAATTTCCATCACATTTGCATGTTACACACACATACACATGTGTGTGCTCATGCACAAAAGCTACTCCATTAAAGTTCATGTAGTTGTTGCATAGGAATACCAGGGAACCAGATTTTTAGGTATCTTAATTGGTATAACTTGTATTTGAAAGCGTGTGGATGCCAGGTTACAGGGGCCTGGTGAAAGGAACTGCATGTTCCCCTGGGAATCCCTAAATTCCCACACCCTCTGAGTTATGGAGGTCACCATAGCAACAACTGTGTACATCACTGCTTCAATGTGGATGGGCCACAGCTGCTAAGCCCTACTGGGGATCCATCACACCCTGTCTGGCTGCATATTAAGTCACAGTCTTATTCCAAGATTTCTGAGAATCTCTGATCCCAGGAGAAATAATTAAAGTCACACTGACTTGAGTAGCATACAGGATAGCAGTATGTCATTAACTATTTTATGGTTCTAGGCTGACAGTCATTTCAGAAGGCAGTTGACTGCACCTGAGAGGTGTGGCCCCTCCAAGTGGCCCAGAGGAAAAGGCACTCAGCAAGGACGTCCAAGGCTGAGCTATCTCAGCCAAGGAGGCTGGGCAAAGCTCCATGGTGCCAGGTCACTAACCACACTTTTGTTAAGGGTGATAGGCCTTTCCTGATTGCTGCAACTTAAAATTAAGACATGCAGCCTATTCCTTGGGTACCTGGGTAAATGCCTATAAAATTGTCCAATTTCAAAAATGTCTAAATACAATTGGGAAAACACACTACAAAGATATCCAAGTAGGAGAAAAAGACCCACACATATTCTTTTCACGGGCTGCTAGATCTAATCAGCCATCACTGAAGAGGCAGATATTAGGTAAGTTTTCATTTCTAATGTATGATATTCTAAATATCAAACCTAGTATACCCAAAGTCTTACTTGTTAAGACCCGTATTTGCATATGTTGAAAAACCAGGCACCACTTACAGTACATATGTTCAGGTTGTGCACTGCACAGGTGTGCCATATCTCACAGGGCACCATTCACATCATGTACACATGCCAACATGGAGAGCACATGGACCAGTGTAGAGATTCAGCCTTTCAGCCAAGTCCTAGAATAACAGGCAAGACTCCCCTCTACATAAACCCACAGTGGCATATAAGGTCATGCACACACTTGGGATAACATGCATGTACACACTCATTAGTGCACACATATGTGCACAGCTGTGTCCCATCATGAGCCTATGCTGGGTGTTCCCCAAAGTCACATCTCTTACTCCTCTTGCCCACTACTCTGAGTCCATTCCCTCCTCACACCATCCAACCTGCTTCAGTCATCTCACTGGTGGTGAAGAGGAAGTGTGCAAGCTGCTGGTGTCCAGTGTGTGTCACCCAAGTGTCCAGGGAGCTGTGAGTCATCCAGACAGTGGGTGCATGCCACCAGGACTGAAGGCTGCTGCGGCTCTAGAAAGCATATACTGATGAGGACAAAAACACTTAAGAACAGAGAATAGATATTCTGAAGTGTAGCATCAAAAAGGACACACTAAAAAATGGAGTTCTAAGGATTTAACTATCCTTTTGAAGTGTCCTTTTGAAGAAAGAAGGGGAAGGCTTGGTAAGAGACCAGTGTGAACCTAACTGCATTTCAGTGAGCCTGAAATTACAGAGAGAAGAGGTGTAAGAGGGGCTCAGGATCTAGGGTGAAAATGGAACAGCAGTGAGAACTTGAATCAACTGTGTCTGGAAGGCAGGCTGAGGTGGGAAAGAATCAAGAAAGTGAACAAGGAAGGGAGCAGCCACTTAGGGGTACAAAGTTTTAGTTACTTGCCTAAGTTCATGTAACACAGGTAGTTAAGTAAGGGACAGAGCCACGTTGAACGCAGGTCCACACCACACTGCTGTAACACTGCTGTTCATGGCCACTCAGCAAGTTCTTCTGGGGCTGTGACCTCTGCTCTTGATCAGGTTCTCATGTAGAGAATTGCAACTTCTTCCACTCCACCTCTGTTCCTTCTCTTGGTCTGTTGAAATCCATTTCCCAGGAATTGCCTAAACTAGAGCCATCTTTCTAAAATCTGACCATGTCATTCTTCTGAAAACCCTGCCAGGGCTTTCTCCTCACTCCTGCAATGGCATGCCTGGCTCTCCTTGATGTGACTCCCCCAGCCCCTGGAGCCTAATCTTGTGCGCCACTGCCCGCATACTAGGCAAAACATGGATACTGAATATTGCAAAAGGTTTTCAAACCCCTTTGTGTTTCCCCATCTTTGTTCACCTCTGCCAGCAATATTCTGTCTCCCACCTCCCACAGCAACAGCCTTCAGACCTTAGCACAAGCTCTGCCTCCCATCCCTGGGATACCTTCTTTGACTCCCCAGCTTCAGTGAGACCCCGCTCCAAGTCCCCATGATACCTTGCACCTCTCACCAAGCTTCCACTGTATGGAACCTTCCTCAGCTTTTAGGTGCCTTTCTCCCTCACTAGATTTTGAGCTGAGGGCAGGGAACACAGCTGACACATTTTGTTTTTCTCCCCAACATCTATACAAGAACTCCAGCTGCCCAAGGAGTGTTTTTCTGGACTCTAAATTATATCAAGTATAAATTCCTTGGGTCATCTATTTATTATTTGTCCACCTAAATCCACCCAAAGTTATCCTCCCCTAAGTTTTCCTGTGGGATGAACCCTTAATCGCTAGACTAGTTATGGTTTCCTCTCTGTCCCAAATGCACACCTTTCATTTCTACAGTCCCCTCCCCCTGAAGCACACCCCTATTATTGTCTGTGGAGAGGCTACTTCTCCTCCCTCATCCAGTGCAAGAATGAACCTCTGCATGAAGCCATCCCTGATGGCTGGTCCTCTTTGTTCTTTCCTGTACAGCAAGGCCACCAAATACACACCCAGTGGAAGCTGGTTGTACACGGGCAGGGCTTCATGACTGCTCGACTTCCCTCCAGGACAGACGGTGGGCCAGCTTGATTGTCAGGGTCCCCAAATTTCAACACCTATGGGTCTTTTCTTCGAACAGGGAAGATTCTTCTAGACACATAATCCTTCACATTTCTAGCTGGGTGTATACCTCTGGCTGCAGCGTTTGGGAAAAGGGGAAAGAGGGTGGTGGAACTCCCCCTACAGCATGCTGATACTCATTTAATTTCCAATTTTCGCTCCTGATTTCTCATGTACCTATGTCCCTGGTCTCTCAGGTATAATTTGAATCCTTTGCCAGAAACCCACCCATCTGCTCCAAGTCTTTCAGTCAATGCCCCCTCTTTTCAACCTTCTCCATAGCCTTCTGAGGTAGTTGGTACCCTCAACTCATCAGCCCATCTGGGGTTCTCTGGAATGAACGCACTTCTGGTCTTTATTCTCCTCAGCAAGATGTGATCTGTGTTTACTTCTTTAAAAATTTTATCTTCCCCTTCCCTCACAATATAAGCTGATGAAGGCAGAAATGCCGTCTTTTTCACTGCAAAGAATGGTGCCTGGTAGCAGTGCTCTTTCTGAGATATATTAACATATATATATACATATATATATCTGCTGAAATAGTCTGTCTATCTCCCTTTCTCCTTCTGTTCCTCTGAATGTGTCTCTCTCTCCTTATGAGTTTATAATTGTTTTACTTATATGCTGTCATTTTAGTGGAATTTCAGGAAAGATATGAGATAAAAGCACATATTTAATCTACTGGGTTAATGAGAAATCCACCCTTTTTAAAATTTGCTGTTTATATCCTCCTACAGTCTATTTTCTACCAGAATCCAGTGTGACCATGTTGAAACTTAAATCAGACTGTATCCTTTTTGTGCTCAGATTCCTCCGTTGACTTCCCAATTCACTCTGAATAAAATCCAAAATCCTTATAACATTTACACACTCCTACAAAACAATCTGGCTCTCTACTACCCTCCCCTCACCTCCTTAATTTATCTCCTACACCTCACCTACCTCTCACTCCACTCCAGACATCTGGCCCCCTTGCCCTTCCCAGAACACACAAAGCACATTCACACCCAGGGGACTTTTTTGTTCTCTCTGTTCCCTCTGCCTGGAATGCCCTTCCCCCAAGTAGTTGTGTTAATTACTAACTTCCTCCACCCATTCAAGTATTTCATAAAATATCTCCTTCTTGATGAGTCCTGTACTGACCACGCTATTTAAAATAGCAACTACCACCTCTTCCTCCAATACCTGCTTTGTTATTCTCTATAAGAATGCATGGTAATCTGACATTGTATGTATTCAATTTTTTATTTTTCACCTTTCCTCAAAATATAAGTTGATATAGAAACTCTATTTTGTTCACTGATAAGAACAGTGTCTGGCACATAGTAAGGGCACAATAAATATTGTTGCATAGATGAATGAATGCATGAATAGGTGAATGAATGCATGAACGAATGAACCCCACTGCCCAAGAATTCAAGTTAGGAAAACCTGTTAGCGCAGGGTGGCCTTGACCAAGGTCTACTGGCAGGTGCAGACCTTGGTGAGAGAACACCCCAGAAGGAATAGGTGAGTCCAGGCTAGTGATTCAGGATCAATATAAGGTCCTAAGGCTTTGTGCGAGAAGCCGATTCCAGCACAGTGTGTGGCTGGGTCTGGAAACCTCTCCAAATCAGCCATCTAGCCATCCAGACATGGTACTATAACATAAGGAACACTGGCCAATTTTGTGAAAACGAACAGAGCCATATAAACCAAGCATGGGCAAGATCTCAATACACCTGGGTCAACAAGAGCTTGGCCACAGAATGGATGCTCCCGACACATGGTGCCATTTGGGATCCATGCTCAACAACCCTGGCACAATGGAATTAGAACAGAAACGGTGGTGCTTATGGGCTGACAGGTCTTGACAATAATCTCTGTTTGGCTTATGAGAATTGGACTGGCCTTCTTTAAACCAAATAAGGGATGGTGGGAATGGAGAACAGGATCATGGAGATGGAGTGTCAAAGGACCAAAAGTGAGCTTCCTGATACCCGGGTGTTACAGTGATTAATTTGGAGAATAAAAGAGATTTTGGCCCATTTCTATGAAGCTGATGACACAGACCATACGGGCCTAAGTAGTAAGTATCTAATGGACTAGTGATGAAAACTAACTACCTTTGAGGCTTTGATAATTTTTTATAATGCACCTGGCATTGTCCAGCACACAGAAGTGCTGAGGAATGGATACTAGTACTATTATTAGACAAGTTGTACAGTATCCCCAAAAGTTAGTTGTATTTGAATGTGCGTACTGCTAAAAATTAGGTCAGTATAATTTTCTTAGTTATTCCTCATTGGAAAATTAAAAGGCTGGATATCTTCCATCTAGGCCCTGAAGCTGCGTCACTAGCCTTATACAGGGGAAAGGTTACATCAGCTTCAAGGAAATTAGTGTTCGTCATTTAATTGCTTTGCCTTACAAAATCACACAGGCTTTTATTCCAGTGACTTTTTAACTATACTTTTACCATTATGAACTCAATTCCCTCTTCTTTAAGTAATACCTACCTCACAAGCATTTTATTAGGATCAAATGAGATCATGTTTGTCAGCAACATGTAAGCGTGAGGCTTTGCCATGACTGTTGACAAACAGTCACTGTTGCCTTCTCCCTTCTAAGCACATACTCTCTACACTTATATGAGCACCCTTTGTGCAGACAGCCTGTGGAGCAGTGTGCTTGGAAGCCTCTGACAGGGGATTAAGCAAGACATCTATGCTCCCTTCTGACTCTTGGGCCCTCTGCCATGGATAAAATAGGAATAATTTATGTGAATGTTCCATTCAGAAGGTTCTGGAAGGATTTGATATGAAGGGCACTGTGGTGACACAGGGACACTTTTACTTACTTTACTTATTGTATTTTACCTACCCTAGGAGCAGCTTGGAATTCTCAGAATCCATTACTAAATCTGAACTGATGGTATAATTCAGAAGGCCTCACAGACAGGGCAAATACCACCATTTCTCTGGTGTGCTACACTGACATACCTTCATGAAAACCTGCTGTGTGTGTCATTCAGTGGGATGCATATTGAGGCCACTATGGATAATTCGGAAATCAAATAATCATGCGCCCTTTGGGTTAGAATTTTGTGATAGATTTGTGCAGGTTTTTGTGTGTTTGCTTTTTATTTTGTTTTCAAGACTTCTTGAAAGGTTTCCTGCCCTTGCCTTGAAGGTGGAGTTGTCATATGTGACAAATAAAATACAGGACACACAGTTAGTTTGAATTACAGATAAACAATAAAATATTTTAGCTTCTTTAAAGGCTTTATCATTGATTTTTGTTTCAGTCCAAAGCCAATAATTCTCTCCAGTTGTTTTGGGGAAAGAGGAATTAAATGTTTTAAGGCTGCAGCAAGCCTACATTTTCTACATAGATTTTTTTTCTTAATATAGTCTGCATCTAGGAGGAACTGGATGTTTTTTAAAATAGTCATATAATCAGAAGCTCACGGTAACATGTGAGTGATAGCACAAATCTGTATATACTGTATATATGAACAATGCTATTTCCTATGTAACATGTTCCTTGAAATCATCAATATTTTAAGATTACAGTTTTCTTTTGTCCTAAAAGGAAAGACTATTTTTATTTAAAATTTATATGTTATTTTATAAGGTTTCAAGATATGAGAACCATGTCTTATGGTTCTCTTGTCTCCCATACAACAAGTGGCGTGCTGGGAATATTCTAGGGCTCAAACTCTAGGGAATCACCCTCCATATCTCCTGACCTATAACCTGCCTCCAACACATCACAAATCTCAGCAGCTCAACCTTCAAACATGCGTCAGGTGGAATCACTTCTCACCCTCTTCACAGCTACTCTCTGAGTCTGATCACCATCTCTTGCCTAGACTACTCAAAACATCTCTTAGTGGTAGCTCTCCCTACTCTTGTCTCCTTTAGTTCTGTTCTTCACACAGCATCCAGAAGGATCTTTTAAAAGCATAAACCTTAAGGTCCTCCCTGTTCCACTTAGAAGTCATCTCAAACTTGAGCTCCTGAGTGGCCCATGAGGCCTATATCATCCCATCATCCTTCTTCTCTGACCTGGTGCTTAAATGTTCCTCCTGCCATGCATTCTGTTCTAGCCACTCCAGCCTTTCTGATTCCATATGCAGGCTGTTTCCATTTTATCAGTCAAGTTTCTGCTGCAGTAGTTCTGTATAGTCTTCCCACCTCCCCAGATCTTAGAGGCTAAAATGAAGACTCTGTCCTTGCTCATGGCCCTGTGGCTGGTTGGGCAGCTCTGCTATAGGCTGTGGCTCAGGTCCGAATGTGCTCTTTGTGTCCTTTGTCCTGGGAGCAGCAGCCCCCAGGGCATGTTCTTCTGCTAACAGCAGGCAGGAACACCAGAGACCAAGGCTGAACCACACAAGGACATTCACAGCTTCTGGACAGACATGATTTCATTACATCCACTCCCACACCAATGGACCAAAAGGAAAACTCACACCCTAGCCTACAGTTGGTGAAGGGAGTAACTACCCAGCGTGAAGCCGTAGGTGAGAGCAAAGAAGAATTGTAACCAACAACTCTCTCTACCTCCTGGCCTCAATAACTTTCCTGTGCTATGAGTACTGTTTGGGCTGCTTTTCCATCAGATTTAATTTCTTCATTTCATCCAGGTCTTTGTTCACATGTTACCTCATCAGAGTGAATGTTACCTTAACCTCCTCTGAGATGGAGTCCCAGAAAACGAGTTATTCTCTAATACTTACCCTGCTTTATTTTCCTTCCTCGCACTTATCTCCCCTGAAACAAAACACTGTATTTTGCATCTACTCTTTTCTTTGTTGTACCTGCCATTCTCTGAGGGCAGGGACCTTGTCAGTCTCCATCTCTCTATCCCCTGCATGTGAAATAGTGCAAGACCCCACTTCAGTGCTTAATAAATATTGGCTAGATTAAGCAAATTAAACCATATTAATAGTTGCTTTTCTTTTCTTGGAAGGGAGATGGATTGAATGGGTACAATTACAATGAGAATTTATCAGGGCAGGGAGATTATGTGATTTTTTAAATTTACATTTAAAGTTGTGTGTGTGTGTGTTCTATGTTTATGGAAAGGTTACTTCAGTGCATTCTAAAGTCCCATACAAACTTAGAAGCCTTAGTTTTAGATTTGCCTAATTAACTCTGTAATGTACAACGCTGTAAGTCCTAAAGATATTTTACAATCTTTTGTCCTCAAAGTCAGCCTTTTCTCCTGATTTCCCCATTTTCCTTGAGTGAGACTTATATTCTTCTAGACTAAGAACTCTAGAATTACATTTGACATTTAATTTTCTCTTTCTCTCCTCATTTAATTTATGTCTGGACATGCAGACTTGCTATCCCCACATGTCTCACACACTGTGTGTTTCTGTGTCCGAATTTTAGGCCTCTCTCCCTCACTGAACAAGAAGATATCAGCGGTTTGCTGATCTTAATCTGTTGTATGTTCCTTTTGTATATGCACACACACACAAACATGATTTTAACCATGATTTATAGCTACCTTAAGTAGTAGAGACACTCTGAGTCCAGCAACAGGAGGTGCTGACGACTTGCTCATTTAAATTAGGATGTCAGTAGCAGGAATTAAAAGGAAATGACAAGTGGAAAAGACTTTACATGGAATTTGCTGATGCATTCTTCTGAGCAAGAAGTTGAGCATGGCTTTAAGTTTTTAAGGATGGCTGGGAAAAGATCCACTCTGAGGGAAACAGAGGGAGAGGTAATGTTCAGTTTTAGAAGTGTCATGTTCAAGGTGACAGCAGAGTATTCTGTGGAAATGAGCAGCAGTGCCTGGAGAGAAAGGACTGGCATAATAATCACCAGCTAACATTTCCTGAGCACTTACTAGTTGCTCACCACTATCCAAGCACTTGGCATGTATTATGTTATTTGCCCCACCTATCAACCCTAAGAACCAGGTCCCAGTGAGGAAACTCTGGCTGGGAGAGTCACATAGCTTTCCAAGTGCAGAGTCAGACTGATGGAGCCGCCAACCTGGTTGCCGGAGCAGATCCTGTGCTCTACAGGCCAGAGGGAGGGAGCAGGTGTACAGAGCTTTACGAATTAAATACAACCTTGGCCTCTCCTTCAGTCACGCTTAGACTGGTGTTCATTAGCACTGCTGCAGGCATTTGTTTGGGGTTTGTCTTTCCTCTGTCCTGGCTTTGAAACTCCCAGAGAAGTCTCATATTCTTATGACGCTCCCTCAGGGCTTCACACAGTATTGGACACCTTCATTCATTCACCACTCATGCACTCATGCAATACGGGTTTAAGGGACACCAATGAGGGACCTGGCACTGTGCTAGTAGAGGAGGTGGATCCGAAGGACAACCCAGGCTCTTTGCCCTTGGGGAGACATGCTCTAGTATGAAAGGAAGATGTGAGCTTGTCGTTCCCACTCAGTATGATGGCTGCTACAGCACAGAGGGAGTGCTGTGAGCTTCACTAGGGACTCAGAAAACCATGGGAGGCTTTTCTTCCCTTTGACCAGGTACTAGAAGAATGCATTCATTTCTAAGGAAATTACTATATAATATCACTACAAAGTGGGCGACTTAGAAGTTTATTCTCTCACAGTTGAGGGTAGAATTCTGAAATAAAGGTGTCTGCAGAGCCTCCCAAGGCTCTAACAACAGATCTTTCCTTGCTTCTTCCAGCTTCGAATGGCTGCAAGAGCCCCTTGGTTTGTGGCAGCATGCCGTCAGTCTGTGCCTCCAGTTCACGGGGCCTTCTTCTCTATGTGTGTCGCTCTGTGTCCTCTAAGGAGAGGGCATCTTATAAGGACAGCAGTCACTGCATTTAGTGCCCACCTCCAGGTCCTTAGCTAATCACATTTGCAAAGAACCTACTTCCAAATAAACTGCATTCTCAGGCCCTAGGGTTCATATTCTGAAGAAAATGAATGGTCTTCTAGTCAAGGACAATTTTGGCAGCAAGTGACAGAAACTCGACTCAAGCTAACCTGGACAAAAAGGACAGACAAAAGCAGAAAGGGCAGTCGTGTGAGGGGAGGGACCCATACTGCCAGCGTGTTTTTCTGGCTTTGTTACTCATTCATCCTGATTTATCTCTGTCAGCTTCATTTTCTACACCTGTAGAATGGCCTCCCCACAAGGCTGTGGACAGGGCCACTGACAGCACCAGCATTTATATCCTCATATCTTCATAGTCAGAAAAGAAAGAGGCACGTTGCCCATCTCCAACAGAGAAAATCCCAGGGCAGACCTGACTGTGGTGGGCTTTTCCCAGAAAAAAAAAAAAGCCGTGCTGTATAAATAAGGAAAAAAGAAAATAAACATGTTGCCCTCAGTTGGCCAAAAAGGAATAGAAAAGGCTGAGACCCTTGCCAATCTAAATAATCAAACAGAAATTGTATGACTTAGAATTGTTAGTAACTATCTGTAAAAATGACTGTCATTCTTCTGCTAAAATAACAAGTAATGCTTCCTAAAGCACTAATAAAAAGACAAAGGGAACAATTAATTTAATTCCTGGAAAAATATAAGGTTACCATCCATCTTGAAGAGTAGGGTGGAGCAGAACCTCCCTTTGGTAACTAAAGATCATCACAAGTGTATCTATTTTCATTTCCAGTGTAGGATGTGAATAATATAGGGATTGACAAACTTTTACTGGAATGGGAGAGATAGTTAATATTTTTAGCTGTGCAACCAAGAGACAAAACTGAAGATATTCCACAGGTACTTATATAACCTCTTAAAATACAATCATTCAAAGCCATTTAAGAAAACAAAATGAAATAAAAAAAAAACCTCTCTTAGCTGGCAATCTGAATTCGTTCTTTAGGCCACAGCTGGCCAACCCCTGGTGCAGGCCTTCAGATAGCAGACCTTCAAAGTCTACCCTTTTAAGTTTAATCGCGGTCTGCTTTAAACTCATAATCAAATACCTTTAGAGACAGCAGGATGACTGCAGCCATCTGGTTTGCTTTTCCATCCATCCGCAGGAAATGACACCAGGGTGTGAAGCAGCCTGCATATGCCTTAGCTCTAGTCTGTAGCAGAACCCAAACAAGAACCCGGTTCTCTTAACTCCTGATCCTGCACCTTTTTCTCATAACAAGATGCCTCTTGCAGGTTCATTTTTCCTAAACAACCAACACCAAACTACTTGAGCCTAAATACTCAAGCATCCTGGCCTAAGCAAAGCCTGACCATATAGCTGGTCCCAATTAAAAGATTAATGGGGATGACACGGCAAACTGGAGCAAAGAAATGTGACAGCTGTGGGAGGGGTTGTCCCATCTGAGAAGTGCACTTTGTCGTCTCCAAGGAATGAAGGGCTACAGCCCAGGCCACTAGCCTCCCCAACCTCAGTAAATAGCAACAGCCATACCAGGAGCAGGAACCACAGTTAGCATTTTTGAACAATTACTCTGAGCTAAATGCTTTTGTGAGATTTTATAAGCCTTGATTCATTGTTTCAAGATTCTAGAAAGGGAGATAAAATCTTCTCTGTAGGTTTTTTTTGCACACCATCAGGAGACATATACAGCCTAAATGTGTTAATAATGCATATTACAAGACCCAATTCGTTTGTCATTACTGAGGCTGGTTTTTAAAGCTTAGAATTTATGGCTCTGAAATGCCACAATAAATTAAAACAGGGTGGGTGTCCACTGTAGCTCACAGGAATGACGTTCCACCCACAAAACACAAACCCTCAAAGGTGGACAGCGGCCAGCATGACATGTAAAACCTTACACATGATAACTTCTTGTGTTCCTTGGCCTGTGGCACATTTATTTCACAACACCTCCCCCGCCCTCTCCAGTGGGTAATTCACTCTCATCTGTTGTGAATTTTCATAGCATTTCATCAAGATCACGCACCTGGTACCAGAGATGCTGACAGCGAAACCACCATAGAAACAGAAAGCATTGCTAAATGAATTTTGAAAATTGGAGTTTGTTTACTGCCAGAAAGCAGACAAATGAAAAGATATGTTTTAAACAATGAATATAGAAAAGATCAGTTTAAAGTGTCTAAAGAAACAAACAAAAGTATTCTGATGACAATAAAATAAGCATAAAAGGTCCTAATGATGGAGGCCTAAATGTTGCTCCAGCCTTACCCTTTAGTCAACCCTAACTACTTTCTCTTCTCCTAATGTCCCTGTGATTTCCAGCCTTTGTTCCTTTACTCAAGATAGCCTCAGTACCTAGAACTCCCTCTCTCTGTCCTGGTAGCTCAGTCAGAGGGTCTCAATCTTTTTCCATGCAGATACAACCAAGGGCATCAGCGTGCTCCTCGGTGATGATGATGGCTCATGTCAGGGGTGTGAAGGGATGGAGGCATGTCTCAAAAGAACTGTATGCCACCTGGAAAAGTTCTTTTAGATTAAGGGAAGGGGTACACAAGCTCCCAACTGAGAATCATTAGTCTGTCATTGGTTCTCAACTCTGGCTACACAATAGGGTAGGTAACCTGCAAAGTTTACAAAAATCTGATGTCCAGGCCCAATCCCAGATCAACTGAATCAGAATCTCTGGAGGTGGTACCAGGGCACTGCTAGGTTTTAAATTTCCACAATTGGTTCTATCAGCTTTGAGAACCACTGTCCTAAATTTTAATTTTTACCCTATCCACTAAGACTTCACTTTTCTAAATCCCCAGATGAAATAAATACTTCTCTACAATACCATCTCTGGAACCCTGGGGTCAGATGAGTTACAGAATTCAGGGTTTTTTTTAATAGTGTGTGTGTGTATGTGTGTGTGCGTATAATATGTAACACTCCCAGAAGAGTCTGGGGCAGCATCTCATAATCAAACACGTTAACAATCTGTAGTCAGAGAAACAAACATCCACACCAAGTGGGATAAATAGATCCTAAATAGCCTTATCTTAGCATAGTCAGATTTTGTTGCCAAATGAGTTAAGAAATATTTTTCCATTTTCTGAGCTTTGAGACTTGGGGATCATGGGTAATACATTACAGACCTAAGTTAATCAAGTAGCTCCTTTACCTGAAGTACATATATTAATCACAAAGATGAACAGGACTTGGATCCCACCCTTGACAAGCTTACAGTCTAATTAGGGGAATAGGGTAAAAGGTATGCAAGCACCAATTACAGTCAGGTCAACTTTTTCAAAGCAGGCTTAGTACAGAGCTTCTCAACCCTGGCTGCACATAAAAATCACCCAGAAACTTGTAAAAGTATTGTTATGGCCACACTCCAGAAAAAATTAAATCCAAACTGGGGGCACACACATATTTTAAGCATGAATAGCAAGTTTAAAAATAATCATGAAGAATAAAATGCCATTTGAATAAAACAAGAAGATTGATATTCTACTGCTGAATTATGTAAAAGAAACTTGTGATCTTTGGGTTTTGGATAATTGGGAAAGACCTAGAAGTCAGGATGAGGCTCTGGAGAGACAGGGAGCAGTGATGAGACATGATTCAAAAGGAAAATTTGGTTTGCTGAAAGATTAAAATAAAAAGATCTAATGTGCTTTTCTCTGGACCAGTGCTTCTCAGTTAGGTGGGGACAGAGGACTGGAAGCTGAGTTTGAAAGATGTTTCCCAGATAATCCTTTCTCACCCACCCTTCTCCAGCCACCTTCCAAGCCCCAGGAGAAGAGTACTTCCCTAGAGCCTCTGCTCTGATGTAGCAAGTATTACACGCTATTTTGTGACATCTCATCAATATTTTTTGAGCTGTAATTTAAGTCTTTTATTATGATTTAGGTTTTTTACACATTTATGCTTATCTTCCTAACTAGGTTATAAAAGTGAGATTATTTCTTGTAATTTCTTACGTTTTCTCACAATACTTACTATGCCTTACATCATTTAGATTTTCAATGATTTGATGTACTTTGCACCCGAACCATGGACCTCCAGGAGGCTGACAAAACTGGAAACAATATAAATCAAAGAGAGCAAGAAACAGATGAATGAATGTTTTCCCCTGGTTTAAAATTAGGAATGTTCACCCTTGGCCTGAAAAGTGAGATGGGAAATCCAAAACTTGAAGGTGAACAGGAGTATTATAAATCACTAAGCAAAAAGAGAAGCTTACAGAGAGATGCATGAGTTTTTTGGATGCTCGTTCTGAATCCAGATGACCTATGGCATTCGGTAGTTGCAAAAGTTAACTAAACAAACCATCTTCAAGCAATGAGGGAGAAACTTTAAGTTACTAACAGAAAACCTTAATTAGACTAAGTGCTAACAAAAAGGGAAACATCACTGTCAGCTCAGCAAAGAAACTGAGAAATATAAGTAGAGCCTGGCATCAATGAAATGACAGTTCAAAAGACATGGCATAAGCACTCTGAGCCTCCTTTCATTTTCTAAATCACATGTAAGCACTTGGCACAATGAGAAACATGTTGGTTGGGTGTGCTCTCTGATGTTTAGGCATGTGCACACAAAAAAAATCTAGATCATGGCACACTGTTAACCGTGCGTATCTCTGGAGAAAGAGTGGGTCAAGAATGACTGAATCAGGCAGAGAAGCAGGCTACTAGAAAAAAATACATATATATACATATTCTCTCTATATATAGTTTTATACACACACATACAGGTATATATATTCTGCATATATAAAAATGATATATATACACACACACACACGTGGATTCGTTACAGGAATTTAACCTGGCAATCAGAAGATCAATGTAAGGTGGGGAAGAGCAAGAACAGGCTGGAATCCACACACACAAGCTGGACACGCTGAAACCCTTTGTTTCTGACCTGTGTGCAAAGGTGTTCTACAGAAACCAGAGGCCTTTGTCACAAATGCAGACAGATACTTAGCTCAGAAGTCTGAGAAGCCATTAAAGGTTGTGGGGGATGTCGGAGCGGTTACACGCCCAGCTATGGCCCCCATCAAGGAGGTTACTCCGCAGATCAACAGCACCATGGAGCTGAAGATGGCCGGGGCTTTCCTGTGCCCTCCTCATCCCACAGAGCACTCTCTGGACACAGAACCTTAAACAGAAACATAAAGGAAAACAAACGCTGGGAAACAAAGTTCAGCCTAGTCAAGGTGACACATTACTAAGCACCAGAAAGACTTTATTTCATTTGAGGGTTTTTTTTTGGAAGAAGATATTTTATTAAAAACTATTTTTTAAAGTTTTTAAAAGAAATAAATTCTAGATCTTAAAACTGTCACATGAAAAGGAAATAAAAAATTTATTTTTAAGACTGTCATGACACTGATGATAGTCAAGCTAATGATTTAGATAGAACAATCAAAAGACAGAAGAGTTGTCCAAGCTGGATATTTGAAATCATCTGAAAGATTAAGTGAATTTCCTCAACCAAGGGGTTGGTATACTAATGGCATGCCCTTTATCATTTTCCATATTTTTGCATGCTCAGATGTAGAGTTCTGTGCATCTTCCACAGAGGTAGAATTCCTAGTTTAATATCTGACATAACATTTCTTTTCCTTTGATTCACTGCAAACACTTTTGTCTCTAGTAAACTGCTCATCATATTTTCATATGATTCCTTTCCAACTAATTCTGCTCTTTCATGCCTGAACTTCCTAAAATAAATGGAAATGAAAAATGGCACTCATCAAAAGGAGGGACCATATGTCTCCACCAGCCATTCTGTATAAAAGTCAGCCTTTTTGTGGAACTTAAAATATCAGCACTTCTGGAAGGCCCCCCTAAGTTGTGACTGTGATTATATGGTATTGCTGTTGTTTTTAGGCCTCCCAAATGAATACGAGGAATGCATTAAGGTGGTGCAGTAGGAAATACAGGTCCAGTAATGAGAGGTTATTGTATCCTTAGTCATAAGTAGCTGATACATTTGTATGGCCCGGGCACACTGGCATGAGGCACGCTGAAAATCATGTTTCTAAGTCACAGATCAACACAAGTATTGGCCTTTGCCAAAGTACAAAGTATTGATCTAAATCCTTTACATTTAAGCCCATCCACCCCATGGCTGATAGTCAATGAAAGCATGCCACAGGCCTTCTGTTTATGGAGCCTTAACCTCACAACAGGCAGCAAAGTGCTAAGCACTTTGTAAACATGACTTCACTTCACTTTCCCAGCAAACCAATGAGTTATTATCTGTTTGAGTAATGGAGAGACGGGTTGAGTAACTTTTCCAAAACCAGCCTGATTGCAAAACACTGTGTTGCCACTATAGTATCCTACCTTCTCTGAGCTCTGTTCAGGACCACAGCCCAGGACCTCCCTTGCCTTAATAATAACAGCCCATAGTTAGAGAGCAGCAGCCTGTAACAAAAGTGGGTCCAAAGGATTTATGGCTTTATAATCATTTAATCCTCACAGGTGTCCCATGAGAGAGAGACTACTATTATCAACACTATATATAAAAGGAAAGTGAGCCTCAACAAGGTTCCTTTAGTGAGAAAGAGAGAAAGGATTTCAACCCTATAGTGAGAGAAGGAGAAAGAATTTGGATCCTGGGGTTGGCCCAAACCCCAACCTGCCACCTTTTACATCTTTATTTCAAGTTAAAATAAAACACCCCAAGTCCATGCACTTACCCAGCTACCTTCAAGCTACTTTATTTCTAATCTTACTCTCATTGGGTTGCAGCTATCTGCAACTGAAGTTCTTACCTTTGACCTTATCAGAGCTGTTTTTTCTCACTTGTCCCATCACACACTCTGTGAACTCTGACAGCCTCCAGCAGTAAAGATACTCCTGGTGACCCTGTGTACTACACTCCACTGTAACACCCAAGGGCCCCACACTGGATCTGGTCCTTCATAAGGGGGATGAGGACACAGGCCAGGCCAAACTTCTCTCTGTCACCCTCCCACAGGTGTCCACATGCTGCTCCCTTAGCATCCTAGGCCTCCATTAGGAAGTTTCACCAAGGCCTGTCCCCTCTGATCAGTAGTTGCTAGTCAATTTCCTCTGGCTCTCCATCCAAACAGACTCATTCTGGTTTGCAGAGTCATGCTCCCTGACAAGAGAAAGCTAGCCAAAATACTAATGTGGGTTGCTGAATTACTGGGCATTAAGAGGCTAATGCAAAATTTACTATAAAACACTTTAAAATTGTTAGTGTACTGCCAAAACATGAAAAGGAGCTTGTGAGAGATACATAAATGCATGCTAAGATTTAAAAGGATGGCAAAATGGCAAGACACTCATTATTTGAAACCCCAAGAAGTGAGTAGAATTAGTTCATGTATCTTTCTTTATACTTTATAACAGAACTAAGAAAAACAGTATTAAATATATTAAGTTAAATAAGTTATTTAACTTAAATTTCTATTAATTTACATTAAGTACACAAAATATATTAAGGGATATTGATACTTTTAACAAAAAAGACAATCTATGTCAAGTTAAAACATCATTAATTTTATACTTTCTTTTTTTAAATGCAAATAGTATTTTGTGTCAGTTACATATTGCTTAATATTGAAAATGCTATTACCTTGTCTGAGCATGAATCAGACCTAGCCTTAACTCTATTCCTCCATTTCGTTTCCATTGCAACATCCTATGAAGATCTTATTTTGCACAGGTGTGCTGTGGCCCAGATAACAGCAGGAACGTGATGCTTCCCCACGCTCAGGCAGTCTTCCACCCAGCCATTGAAGAAGTCTTTATTTCATCTGTAAAGCACACTTCTCAATTTTTAAGGAAGCAGAGGCTACCACTGTTTCCTTTCTCCGTGAAAGTTTGACTGGTTCATTTAAATCAGTTTGAATGCTCTTTATTTAAAGCTTCTGTCTTTCAGGCACAAAACACCTAAGAAATACATTTATGTATTTTGGTGTTTTACAAAAAATAAATGAGCTATCACAAACATGTTGTTATAAGTTTACCACATTAGACAGCACAAACAATTGTAAATCAGTGGTCTACTGTGCTTTTTTTGCCACACGATAGTGTACAAAAGTAATAGTACAACTCCTTTCAGGTTTCCTGACCCGATTCCAGTGTGTGGGGGGGGGCAGGGAGGGCCAGGGGTGTCTTCCCAAAAACATAACACTAAGCAATTCTTGCACACCAGCAGGGTGTTCAAGAACCCAATTCTGATGCTACCTGACCAGAGGCAGCACCAGATTCCCCAGGTTTAGGGCTCGGTCCTACAAGACTGCCCTCTACCCCAACTCCAGACGCCAGTCACAAGTCCCAGGCAGTTACATGTGCCTCTGACCAACTGGCTACACATTGGAGGTTCCCCAGACGTCCCCCTTAGGTTCGATTAATTTGCTAGAGCAGCTCACAGAACTCAGGAAAACACTTAACATTTATCAGTTTAATAATGGATACCATGAAGGATACAAGTTAACAGCTGGATGAAGAAATACATAGGGCAAGGTCCCAAATATTGGAGCTTCTATCCTCGTGGAGCTTGGGGCCTGGCTCCATGGAATATGGGTGCGTTCTGGTCCCGCAGGCATGGAAGCTCTCTCTGATAGGAAGCAGGATGCAGGAGAATGAGATGCTCTTCTCAGGGATTTTTAGGAGGGCTTCATTGGGCAGGGTCCAAAAGTCTCTCATTAACATGAAAAGGCACCCATTTCACTTTTAAGACTCTTCAGTGTTTACAGGGACTGTGGATGAAGACCAGATATACCTAGAAATATGTATTTGGCCACCTGGATGACCAAATACGTATTTCTTAGAACTCATTATACCATAGTTACCATGAAGACTCCTTTGTAAGTCTTCAGTGTTCTCCACTAAGCTGGCCAACCTCATGGGTTCCTACATGCAGCTTCTTAGGACTCTTGACTCACTTTTTTCTTAAGCAAATTTTCTCAAAAAATAATAGTCAAAAATATGTATTTATTTCTTATGACTATGAGCACATTTTAGGAAAAACCCATTTCCAGAGCATCCTCCTCCCCACTACCCAGTAATTCCTAACATCTCAAATAGCATCAGAATTCTTAAGTGGTATAAACAATCTGGGAAACTCTAGGTTAAAACAGTATCCCTTAACTATATGTGCATTGAAACTTCTGGGACAGTGCCTGAACCCAAAGGCCTAAAAGGTTCCTAGTCAGAATGCCAACAAACACAGCAGATCAGGAACTCCTCAGCTTTGATATTTAACCCAGTCAGAACAGTTTCCATCCTTAGGGTTTTCATGAGTCTGACACAATGCCATAATACATGTATGGTCAATTGGTGGAGAGAAAGGATTCTGAGCTTAAGTCAACAGTCCAAGGTCAATTCTAGGCCACCTCCCACAAGATATGTTCCCTCTTTACTCCTGATCATCTGTAGAGCATGCACAATAATTACATCCTTGCATATTTTTAATAAATAATTTGTGTAACTACTATACACCAAGCTTTGTTCTAGGAAATAAAGATATACCTGAGAAAAAGATCAATAAGGATTCTCAGGGAGTTTACACAACTATCTAGGGAAGGGAAGACAGATAATTTAACAAGGAAACAAATAAATTAAAAAGTATAATTGCAATTTGTGTGAAGTACAAGAAGAATAATAAAACCAGTTAATGGCCTAGAACTGTGCTACCAGATATAATCACCACTGAGTTGAAATTGATTAAAATTAAATAAAACTAAACATTCAGCTCCTCAGCTGTTGTGGTCACATTTCAAGTCCTCCATAGAAGTATGTGGCCAGTGCTACTCAGATACAGAACTTCTCCATCATCATAGAAGGTTCTGTTGGATAGCATTGCTCACTAGAGTGATAAGGAGAAGCTGGAGCAAGGGCCTACTTAAGATGGTATGAAAATGCATAAGCAAATGCAATGAGAAAAAAAAACCTATAGTAGAGATTCAACAAATTGGAGCTATTATCATATTAACATATCTTATGAGTCTATTCTTTTTTCTCACTTTATTCCTCAATTCATAAAGCTGGGAATAGACATATTTCAATTTAGTTTGTTTTTTACTTCTAAATCATAGACATCTAATACCTGAAATTCTAGGCCAACAATTTAGGCTCAATGCACTTAGTAAAAGATCACTTTTTCTGCATATTTTCCTTGATCAGAAAAAGAAGGAAAAATTTTCCCTAAACTGTTGATGAATGATAAACCTCAGAAAGTAGCCAAGTGCATTAAGCAGGCAGGATAATGGGACCAGTTTCTTAGCGACTGAAATTTTATTTGAAGTCAGAACACATGGTCCTTAAGAAAGGCCCGACTTTGAAAAGCGAATCCTTGGTTTTCTGTAACTCTGGCACTGATGTACTCCATCCACCTCAACTTACAGATTTTTATGACAACAGAACATGACCTTGTGTTATATTCCCAAAAGGCTATGTGTAAAGTGAATATTTGTGCATTGAATCATATCTCCCACTAAAAGTTATTTTGAGAATGTTTTACTTAGATAAAATAAAATAGCACCAATATATAAAACAGCCAATGAGTATTTATTGAATTCCTAAAACATGACCAGCATTAGAATAGGAACTACTCAATAAGTAAAAAAATTTTAATATTCACTTAACCATAGTCTGCTGTGCACATGCATTTTAAAAGTCTGGTAAAGTAACAGTCAGATTAATGATTAAGTCAATTTATCTTTGCACATTTATTTAAGAAGAACACACAGGTTAATGTACACTGGTCAGATTTCATTTCTGTTTCTTTGAAAATGACTAAGCAGCAACATTGGCTGTGCCCCAGCCAGGAATTTAGCAGGATTAATGCAGTGAAAGACCCATAACAAGATATATTTCTGGCAAGAGCTAGAGGATTAACTGCATTCCTGTTTGTCAATCTAACAGCAATGGCATTAATACCTGTGAGTGTGAAAATCAAAAACTACCTCTGTAATAGCCATCAAAGTTCTGTTGTCCAGATGGCAAATGAAAAGAGAGGTTAACTATCTCATTAGGAGAACTGAAAGAGCTCTGAAAATGACTTTCCTCTTCTTGGAGTTACCACCTGGTGCTCTTAGAGTAGACAAAAGTGACATGTTAACCATATAGGTGGAAATCATGTACAAATATATTAAGTGAACAAATGTGTTATGTGAAACCCCATCAGAGGAACACCTAGTTAGGTGTGTTTGGCCACACAGCTGCTCCTAAGACCTCCATTTAAGAAAAACTATGAGATCTTTTCAACCTTCTCTTTCTGGGCTAACCACCCAGTGAAGCAAGCAAAGCAATCCGTTTACACCTGTTCATGGTGCAAAGAAAAATCTCAAAGCTACATCTGAAAAATGCTTTAAGAAATGGACTGTGTACAATTACCAAATAGAGCTCTCATTATTGTACACTCCACATACTGATTTGAATTGCATTTTCTTCCACATCCCCCCAACAACTCTTGGAAACAAAATATAAGCCCTAGAACAAATTAATGAGTCTTCAGGGTCATGCAAGAAATAACATGCTTTTTGTCTCAGCCACAAGACCCATTAGCAAACTTGAAGTGGCAGCTGCAAGCTTGAGCTTCCTGAATTATTCTTGGTCCCCAAAATAGTGAAGTAATTCTTTATGACCTTTTGCACCACTATTCTGTAGGAGCATGTTTACTTGATAAAGGTGTAGGAAACGTATCTCAAAAGACTTGTTACTCTGAAAAAAGCTGGTATTGACACTCTACTGTGTAGGTAACCATATATAAAATATTTATGATGTTGTGTTTTTCTGTGTTTTTCTTTCTCCCCCCCAAAAATTACTCATTCATGTCTTTGAATGAAGGAAATATATAGAAAACCAAAACCAGAATCATGAAATTTTACTTGTTTTTAACTGGGTTTGTTCACTTGACAATATATCATAAACATTTTCCTGTGTCATGAAATATTCTTCTCACAATGAATACACAATGTAATGGAACACTGTAATTTTAACAATCCTTATTTTTGAACATTTGGGCTAGTTCCAGGTTTATCATTATAAATTACACTTTGAAGAAAATGCTTATACATAAATCTATCTGCATTCATTTTTCTGAGATACATTTTTTAAAGTAGTAGTGCTAGGTCAAAATACTTGAAGAATTATTAAAGACTTTGGTAAGTGAGGTCAAATTCAGACAACCACTATTATTTATGTACAAAGAAAATGAAAATAAATAATCGTGTGGAGCATTTACTGGCTACAGCTGAACACAAATGGCCACACCTTTGCATTTGGTAGAATTCTCTGCAAGGGCAATTAATTGGTTGATTTCTCATGACCACCAGATGTCAGTCTAAAACAGAGTAAACTGAACAAGACCTCAACGGGCAGGAGAATCCGCTCCTGGCCACCCTGTGTTTTCCTCAGTCTGCTAGGGAGATGGGGACTTATTGAATAAACAAAAAGAATATCATCAGTTAGATCAAGCACAAGGACATTGGAGGACCAAAAGTCTTTCAATCGATCTCAGGTTAAGGGCCACTAATCTGTTTTGCTTTGTATTTCCCTAAAATCCTCTTCACACACTGGCCTAACAGCTGGATCTTTTCAGAAGCAGGTATTGGTTTCCTTGGAAGCAGCCAAACATTTCATGCCAACCCATGTGCTTGTTCAGTAGCTCACAAGAAGATACAGTCTCCTGAGATAAAATGAAATGCTTTAACTAGATGTCTTTAGTTTTTCTATTAGCGGTAACAGTGTCACCAAGCAAGAAGGAGTGGCCACTACAAGATACTCCTCCACATTGTCTATGGACAGTCATCATTATTTCTTGACTTGAGTGGATGCTTGCTTGCTTCCTTTTCCTGTCTCTAATGAAAGGATGCTCCCACTCTAAAGTATTTGGAGTTTCCAAAGATGAGGTAGAGTTGTTCCCAAGATGTGTGGTACACACAGAAGGCTTCGCTATGGCTAACACAGTGATGCCCCTGATGGAGATTCTAGTCAATGTACTAGTGCAGCTACCTGATCAAAAGATACATAAAAAGGAAAAAACACTAGGGTGCCTCACACTGTGCCAACATTATGAAAATGAACTGAAGTTTTAGTCGGAAACATGCTAAGAACACTAAAAGGATTTATTATCAATATTGTTACTTTTATCATAAAAAACAAAAAATATGCACAAATAATGAATGGCCCACTATTTGAGGATAAGGATACTAACATCTGTTGAGTCATAAACCCTTCATACAAGCAAAAGAAGTGTTAAAAAAAACGGATAAAGGAAAAGTCCTGAATTTATATTCAAATAGTTAAACTGTAGAAATGAAATGTGCATTAAGCCTGAGAATTTCAGGTGATAATTGGGTAATGCAGCTGGCAGAAAAAAAATAATGGATCTTCTCTTAGCCTATATTCATAGAAATGCAATGAATGTCCTATTAAACAAAACTTGTACCTCACTAACCAGAACACCTGAGGAGTGTTTTGCTCAGTTCAAAAAGGAGATGACAAACTAGACTCTATCTACAGATAGAAGAGAATCAGAGTCTCAAGACCTTGTCCTTTTAGCCAGGAATTAAAGTGTCCCTGAGGAGAAGATTTAGGTAAAAACGATAGCTCTCTTCAAATATTGTAGATTGTCATACAAAAAAGTCAATGGAATTTATCCCATCCTCTCAAGTTCACAGAAGCAGAATCAATTCATGAAAGTCACAGGGAGATAGATTTGAAGACAAAATCACAGCCCACAGCCTGTGCATTACAAATGGTACTGGTTGAATGAATGAGGTGGGGCCACACAGTGTCACTCAACTCACTTTTATCTTTGCAGAGAGGTGCCAACAGTGCAGTAAGTCCTGTACCCACAGTTTGAACAGCCCAGAAGGGGCATCATAACAAAAACAACCAAAAAAATTGCACATGTAAGCTATCATATCCCAGAGAAAAGTTTTTAAATGAAATTTTAAGGCAACAACGGTTATGAGAGTACTGTTCTCTCACTGGCTTAGGTTAAGATACCAGATCTTGAATTCCTAACTCAGGACTAAAGCCTAAACCCATGGAGTTTCAAGGGCGAGGACAAAGATGGGGACCCAACAGCTCTGCTGAAGAGCATCGACTGATCTCTTAGCAGAAGGGAGGATCACGCTCAAGTCAAGCAGAATCCGTTTTTAAGAGCCAAGAATGAAAGAGGACACCAAGCCATTTCCACAATTTGCCTGGGAACACTGGTAGAAGCCCTATGTACAAAAGGCACCTTTTTAAAAAGCTGTTGGGATTTTAACAGCTGTTGGATATTAACCTCTTTGAACAGTTGCCTGACTTTCAGTAACTGAAAAGAGGACTACCCTCTCCACACTGAAACTTGCTTTTTCATGGTATTTGCATTTGCCTGGTTCTCTGACAGCTGTTCTTGATCTCTTTCCTAGGCTCCTGTTCTGCTGGTCATTCCCTAACACTTGGTGTGCCACTAGGTTTCATCTTCTGCCTATGGCTCTGCTTCTTCCTCAGGCAATCCCTGGGTAAACAAAACTGCTCTCAAGTGTTACTGCCATTTGACTGGCAGCTACTTACCAAATGCAAATCTCCACTCCAGACTGATATAAACAAATGCCTACCAGACACCCACCCTGTGAGGTCGCACAAGCTCTGCAAAATTGAACCAGCCCCTTCAGGAAGGCACGGTGTCCTTCCTCACACTCCACTGTCAGACCTGCTCTTCTTTTTGTTGTCACCATTTCCATTAAGGGCACAGGAATGCAACCAACTGCTCAACAAGCCAGAAGCCCAAATATATCCTAATTTACCTCCATCTTTCTCATTTACAATATCCATAATCACCCAGTGCCAGTAATTCTAGTTTTTTTTTAATTTATCTGCTCCTCCCCACTGCTGCTCGCCTGGAGCACCGCAACGGCATGCTGTCTGTGACGGTTATAAACGTGTGCACAAATTCTTCATATTTCTCCCGTCAAAAATTTGATCCTAATTCCACTGCCTTCAAATGTAGACTGCACTTAGTGACTCATTTCTAATGAGTAGAAAACAGTGGGATTAACAGTGTGTGACCAGGCCATTAAAGTGTCATTACTCTTTAGTAATGATGTCTCTTAGATCGCAGGCTCTAGAGGCAGTCAGTCGCCACGCCATGAAAACCCTCAAGCCGATCCTATGCACTGGTCCAAGAGACATGGGTCTGAAGCCTCTGGCCAACAGTTGCCAAGGGCCTGAGGCCTCCTGACAGAGGCCACACTGTCTACTTGGAAGTGGGTCCTCTAGACTAAGGCAAGGTTTCTGGTGACTGGCCCCAGGCAACATCTTCACTGCAATCTCATGGGAGATCCTGAACCAGACCCACACAACAGAGCTGCTCGTGAATTTCTGACCAGCAAAACCTATGAAATAATAAATGTTGGGTTTTTTTGTTTTTTTATACCTTTTTTTATTTTTTATATATATATTTTTTATTTTGGTATGATTAATGTACAATTACATGAGCAACATTATGGTTACCAGATCCCCCCGTATTATCAAGTCCCCACCACATACCCCATGACAGTCACTGTCCATCAGCATAGTAAGATGCTATAGCAACACTACTTGTCTTCTCTGTGTTATACTGCCTTCCCATATCCATCCTGCTACATTATGTGTGCTAACTGTAATACCCTTTTTCCCCCTTATCCCTCCCTTCCCATGCATCTTCCCCAGTCCCTTTCCCTTTGGTAACTGTTAGACCATTCTTGGGTTCTGTGAGTCTGCTACTGTTTTGTTCCTTCAGTTTTTGCTTTGTTCTTATACTCCACAGATGAGTGAAATCATTTGATACTTGTCTTTCTCCGCCTGGCTTATTTCACTGAGCATAATACCCTCTAGCTCCATCCATGTTGTTGCAAATGGTAGGATCTGTTTTCTTCTTATGGCTGAATAAATACTCCATTGTGTATATGTACCACCTCTTCTTTCCCCATTATCTACTGATGGACATTTAGGTTGCTTCCATTTCTTGGCTATTGTAAATAGTGCTGCAATAAACATAGGGATGCCTATGTCTTTTCAAGCTAGGATGCTGCATTCTTAGGGTAAATTCCTAGGAATGGAATTCCTGAGTCAAATGGTATTTCTATTTTGAGTTTTGTGAGGAACCTCCATACTGCTTTCCACAATGGTGGAACTAATTTATATTCCCACCAGCAGTGTAGGAGGGTTCCCCTTTCTCCACATCCTCGCCAACATTTGTTTTTGTTTGTCTTTTCTATGGTGGCCATTCTAACTGGTGTGAGGTGATATCTCATTGTGGTTTTATTTAGCATTTCTCTGATGATTAGCGATGTGGGGCATCTTTTCATATGCCTGTTGACCATCTGAATTTCTTCTTTGGAGAAGTGTCTGTTCAGCTCCTCTGCCCAATTTTTAATTGGTCTATTTGCTTTTTGTTTGTTAAAGTGCATGAGCTCTTTATATAATTTGGATGTCAACCCCTTATCGGATATGTCATTTATGAATATATTCTCCCATACTGTAGGATGTCTTTTTGTTCTACTGATGGTATCCTTTGCTGTAAAGAAGCTTTTTAGTTTGATATAGCCCCACTTGTTCATTTTTGCTTTTCTTTCCCTTTCCTAGGGAGATATGTTCATGAATAACTTGCTAATGTTTATGTCCAAGAGATTTTTGCCTATGTTTTTTTCTAAGAGTTCAATGGTTTCAAGACTTAAATTCAGGTCTTTGATCCATTTTGAGTTTACTTTTGTGTATGGGGTTAGACAATAATCCAGTTTCATTCTTTTACATGAAGCTGTCCAGTTTTGCCAACAACAGCTGTTGAAGAGGCTGTCATTTCCCCATTGTATATCTATGACTCCTTTATCATATATTAATTAACCATATATGCTTGGGTTCATATCTGGGCTCAAGTCTGTTCTATTGGTCTATGGGCCTGTTCTTGTGCCAGTACCAAATTATCTTGATTACTGTGACTTTGTAGAAAAGCGTGAAGTCAGGGAGCTTAATTCCCCCCACTTTATTCTTCCTTCTCAGGATTGCTTTGGCTATTTGTAGTCTTTTGTGGTTCCATATGAAGTTTAGAACTATTTGCTCTGGTTCATTGACGAATGCTGTTGGTATTTTGATAGGGATTGCATTGAATCTGTATATTGCTTTAGGCAGGATGGCCACTTTGAAATATTAATTCTTCCTATCCATGAGCATGGAATGTGTTTCCATTTATTGGTATCTTCTTTAATTTCTCTCATAAGTGTCTTGTAATTCTCAGAGTATAGGTCTTTCACTTCCTTGGTTAGGTTTATTCCTAGGTATTTTATTCTTTTGGATGCAATTGTGAATGGAATTGTTTTCCTGATTTCTCTTTCAGCTGGTTGATCATTAGTGTATAGGAATGCAACAGATGTCTGTGTATTAATTTTGTATGCTGCAACTTTACTGAATTCAGATATTAGATCTAGTAGTTTTGGAGTGGACTCTTTAGCGTTTTTTTATGTACAACATCATGTCATCTGCAAACAGGGACAGCTTCACTTCTTCCTTAACAATCTAGATGCCATTTATTTCCTTGTGTTGTCTGACTGCCATGGCAAGGACCTCTAGAACTATGTTCAATAAAAGTGGGGAGAGTGGGCATCCTTGTCTTGTTCCCAATCTTAAAGGAAAAGCTTTCAGCTTCTCGCTGTTAAGTACAATGTTGGCTGTGGGTTTGTCATATATGGCCTTTATGATGTTGAGGTACTTGCCTTCTATACCCATTTTATTGAGAGTTTTTATCATGAATGGATGTTGAATTTTGTCAAATGCTTTCTCAGCATCTATGGAGATAATCATGTGGTTTTTGTCCTTCTTTTTGTTGATGTAGTGGATTATGCTGATGGATTTTCAAATTTTGTACAATCCTTGAATACCTGGGATGAATCCCACATGAGCATGATGGATGATCTTTTTGATCTTTTTTTTAATTGGTTTGCTAATATTTTGTTGAGTATTTTTGCATCTATGTTCATCAGGGATATTGGTCTGCAATTTTCTTTTTTTTGTGGTGTCTGCCTGGTTTTGGTATTAGAGTGATGTTGGCATCATAGAATGAGTTTGGGAGTATTCCCTCCTCTTCCATTTTTTGGAAAACTTTAAAGAGAATGGGTATCAGGTCTTCACTAAATGTTTGATAAAATTCAGCAGTGAAACCATCTGGTACAGGGGTTTGGTTCTTAGGTAGTTTATTACCAATTCATTTCATTGCTGGGAATTGGTCTATTCAGATTTTCTGTTTCTTCCTGGGTCAGCCTTAGAAGGATGTATTTTTCTAGAAAGTTGCCCATTTCTTCTAGGTTATCCAGTTTGTTACCATATAATTTTTTATAGTATTCTCTCATAATTCTTTGTATTTCTGTGGTGTCCATAGTGATTTTTCCTTTCTCATTTCTGATTCTGTTTATGTGTGTAGACTCTCTTTTTTTCTTAAGTCTGGCTAGGGGTTTATCTATTTTGTTTATTTTCTCAAAGAACCAGCTTGTGCTTTCATTGATTCTTTCTACTGTTTTACTCTTCTCAATTTTATTTATTTCTGCTTTAATCTTTATTATGTCCCTCCTACTACTGACTTTGGGCCTCATTTGTTCTTCCCTTTCTAGTTTTATTAATTGTGAGTTTAGACTGTTCATTTGGGATTGTTCTTCTTTCCTGAGGTAAGCCTGTACTGCAATATATTTCCCTCTTAACACAGCCTTCACTGCATTTCACAGATTTTGCAGTGTTGAATTATTTTTGTCATTTGTCTCCATATATTGCTTGATCTCTGTTTTTATTTGGTCATTGATCCATTTATTATTTAGGAGCATGTTTAGGAACATGTTATTAAGCCTCCATGTGTTTGTGGGCTCTTTCATTTTCTTTGAGTAACTTATTTCTAGTTTCATACCTTTGTGATCTGAGAATCTGGTTGGTACAATTTCAATCTTTTTGAATTTACTGAGGCTCTTTTTGTGGCCTAGTATATGATCTATTCTTGAAAATGTTCCATGTGCACTTGTGAAGAATGTGTATCCTATTGCTTTTGGGTGGAGTGTTTTGTAGATGTCTGTAACGTCCATCTGTTCTAGTGTGTTGTTCAGTGCCTCTGTCTCTTTATTTATTTTCTGTCTGTTTGATCTTTCCTTTGGAGTGAGTGGTGTTTTGAAGTCTCCCAAAATGAATGCATTGCATTCTATTTCCCCCTTTAATTCTGTTAGTATTTGTTTCACATATGTAGGTGATCCTGTGTTGGGTGCATAGATGTTTATAATAGTTATATCCTTTTGTTGGACTTTCCCCTTTATCATTGTACAATGTCCTTCTTTGTCTCTTGTCACTTTCTTTGTTTTGACGTCTATTTTATCTGATACAAGTACTGCAACTCCTGCTTTTTTCTCACTATTAGTTGCATGAAATATCTTTTTCCATCCCTTTACTTTCAGTCTGTGTATGTCTTTGGGTTTGAAGTGAGTCTCTTGTAGGCAGCATATAGATGGATCTTGTTTTTATCCATTCAGTGACTCTATGTCTTTTGATTGGTGCATTCACACAATTTACTCTTAGGGTGATTATCAATAGGTGTGTACTTATTGCCATTGCAGGCTGTAGATTCATGGTTACAAAAGGTTCAAGGGTAATTCCTTTACTATCTGTCTAATTTAATTCACTTCGTATGCTATTACAAACACAACCTAAATATTCATTTTGTTTTTCCTCCTTTTTCTTCCTCCTCAATTCTTTGTATGTTATGAATCATATTCTGTACTCTTTGTCTATCCCTTGTGTGACATCTATTTAGCCTTAGGAATACTTCCATCTATAGGAGTCCCTCCAAAATGCACTGTAGAAGTGGTTTGTGGGAGGTAAATTCTCTCAGCTTTTGCTTATCTGAAAATTGTTTAATCCCTCCTTCAAATTTAAGTGATAACCTTTCCGGGTAGAGTATTTATTCTTGGTTCAAGGCTCTTGTGCTTCATTGTACTAAATATATCATGCCACTCTCTTCTGGCCTGTAAGGTTTCTGTCGAGAAATCTGCTGATAGCCTGATGGGTTTTCCTTTGTATGTGGTCTTTTTTCTCTCTCTAGCTGCTTTTAAAAGTCTGTCTTTATCCTTGATCTTTGCCATTTTAATTATTATATGTCTTGATGTTGTCTTCCTTGGGTCCCTTGTGTTGGGAAACCTGTGTGTCTCCATGGCCAGAGAGGCTATCTCCTTCCCCAGATTGGGGAAGTTTTTAGCACTTTCCTCCTCAATGACACTTTCTATCCCTTTTTCTCTCTCTTCTTCTGGTACCCCTATTATGGGAATATTGTTCTGTTTGTATTGGTCACATAGTTCTCTCAATTTTCTTTCATTCTTAGAGATTCTTTTTTCTCTCTGTGCCTCAGCTTCTTTATATTCCTCTTCTCTAATTTCTATTCCATTTACCATCTCTTCTACTATATCTAATCTGCTTTTAAATCCCTCCCTTGTATGTTTCATTTCAGATATGGAATTCTTAATGGTTGAATCTCTGTCTTAAATTCGTTCCCGAGTTCTTGAATATATTTCTGTACCTCCATAAGCATTTTTATGATTTTTATTTTGAACTCTCTTTCAGGAAGATTGGTGAGTTCAGTTTCATCTGGCCCTTTTTCTGGGGTTTGTTTGTTTGTGAGATTTTGGTCTGAACCATGTTCTTTTGATGTTTCATATTTCTGTGTGGTGCCCACTATTGCCCAGAAGCTCCAGTCTCTGGATATGCTTAGCCCCTAGAGTGAGGTTGGGGGTCATAGGGGCGCAGAGCTGGTGCCCTGCTTCGTGAAGTCTGCTCTGTTCTTGAGGTCTGTATGCCGTCTGGTGCAGCCTTCTTTCCTGTTGCTGTTTTAGGTTTAGTTGTATTAACTATATTTTCACACTCTCTGTGGTTTTGGGAGGAGTTCTCTGTCTCACCTCTCATGCCACCATCTTGAATCCTCTCCATAAATGTTGTTTTGAGTCACTGAGTTTTGGGGGTTATCTGCTACAAAGCAATAGGCAACCAATACATGATCTATCTGCTTAACACATCTTAAATTCATCCACTTTTGTCTGTCTCTATAGACAACCCCCCAATCAAACCACAATCACCACCAAGGCAATGGCCAGCCCCCAACTGATCTCCCCATATTCACTTTTGCCCCCCATATCCAATCCACTATAGCATACGTGACCATACTGAAGCATAAATATGATCCAGCGCATTCCCTATTTATACTGCAAGAGGCTCCCCATTTGTCTTAATACACAATTTGAAATGTTTAACAAAGGTCTGCATGACCTGGCTCTTAACCTCTTCTCAGCCCCCTCTGCTATCACTCCAGCCACAGAAGATGCCAGGTGTTCCCTAGTTCACGACTGTACTAGCGTGCTAGGGCTGCTATAACAAAATACCACAAACAGGATGACTTTAACAACAGGACTTTATTTTCTCACAGTTCTGTAGGCTAGAAAATTTAGGTGTCAGGAAGACTGGTTTCTCCTGAAGCCTCTCTCCTTGGCCTGTACATTGCTGTCTGCTTGCTGTGTCCTCACACGGCCCTTCCTTTTTGTGTTTGCACCCCTGGTGTCTCAGGATGCCCACATTTCCTCTTCTTATAAAGAACCAGTCAGTTTGGATTAGCACCCACCCTAATGACCTCACTTTAACTCAATCATCTCTTTAAATATCTCGATAGTGCCATTCTGAGGTACTGGAGGTCAGGGCTTTGACATTTAGGGGTGGGGGCTGGAAGGGCAAGGGGAGGCATACACAATTCAGGCCATACAAGGGCCTTCACTTGTACTGCCTCCTCTGCTGGAAATGGCTTTGCTCTAGAGTTCAGAGAATAAGGGTGCAGAGTACCCGGTGAGGAGAAAGCCTGGGTGGGGCGAGATGGGAGAAGACATACCAACAAGAGGAGAAATGGAGGTTGATAGACCTCAGGTACATTTTTTTTTCATGTTACAGAATCCTTTATTCAAGAAGGATTGTTTCTGCTTTCAACTGCAGAGAAGGATTTGAAGGAAGAATGTTACAATCTCATGACCCATTAGGACACACAATGCATAGAAGCACCTTCTCCTGCCAAGACAGGATTATCACACAGAGGTCAGAATGTTAGGTATTTCACCATAAACCTGAGAAATGAGACACAAAATATCATATAAAATATAAAAATACATACTCTCAGCTATCAAAGTGGTTTTGAGGAAGTATGTCTGCTTAAATGAGTTAAGAAGTTACAAGGAAGAATTTTTTCACACTTCCAGAAAGAATTTAAATGCAATCAGATGTAGACTTAAAATAAAAATAATTTAGTGTTTCAGGGCTATTTTTCACCTTTGAATTATTGGTGCTCTGGAAAGAAAACCAATCAAATATGCCATGCCTGTGTAGGCATAAACAAAAAAGAAAGTCCTTTTATTTATTAATCTTGAGTTACAAATATTACTCAGCTAATGAAAATAAAGGCATTTCACTATTCTCAGTAGTTACAAATACACATTATTGCCCCAAAGTTACTCATCAGTGCTTCTATTTTCACCAGTCTGCTCTTATCTAAACACTGATCACAGCAATAATACCAACTGACAGAATAAATCTTAACAGCTTAAAAAGTGCTTTCACATACATTATATCTCTGGGGGCTCACAATAAATGGGCACAACAGGAAACCCTTATGGCTTAAATGTACAGGTCAGCACAAGAGCTCAAAAATATTCACATGAAACTGCAAGTCAGAAAGGTTAATGACTTGCCCAAAGCCACATAGCTGATAAATGGTGAAGCCAACACTTGAGCCTCATCTTTTAAATTTAAATTCAGCATGTTTTTCCATTCCCCTAAATAGGAGTTCATTCATATACTCCTACAACTGCATGCCAGGCTTTGCAAATGCTGTGGACACACAAATGCACATAGTTCAGTCCCTGTTCTCAATCTCATTAGCGTCTAGATGGGAAACCCAGACATATAAATAAGAAAGTGTAATAAGGTATCAAGAATCTATGACATAAGTATATGAGAAGAACACAAAAGAGAGTTGACATTTCTACCTGAAGAATGGTGAAGGGGTGAGGAACACCTTCATGAAAGAACTGCTTCAGGTGAACAGATAATTATTAAAGGAGGGCAGGATATGTTTCTGGCCAAGGGGCGTTAGATCAGGACTCACTGTAATAGCTTCATTTTAATTCAATCATCTTTTTAAATATCTCCAAATACAGTCTTATTCTGAGGTACCAGAGGTACTCAGGAGGATATATTACCAAAGGCACATATGTGAAAAGACTGAATGTTCTTTTCATTAAACATGGCAAATAATTTAATATTGCTAGAGCATAGTGTAATGTGCAAAAGGAAGGGACAGGAGTTGAGGCTTTGAAAGGAAGCAAGGGCTTGCTTATGCAGAGCCTTGACAGCTAACCAGAAATTGCAAACTACATCCTGTTGACAGGAGTTATTTCAAGCATGGGTATAATTTGAATTGACAGGCACTGCGATGTTGGTGTGGACGGTTGGGGGATGGATTGTAGGGGTGTAAGAAGGGACGAGGCACATCAGTTACACCTACTTCCCAGACCAGGCAAGAGATAATAATCCAAACAAAAGGAACAGTGGATGAAATGAAGGAAATTCAGTTATAGGAACTCCTCAAAATTCAGTGATCATTCAGTGGTGGGAATAGAAAGAACAGTAAGTAGGAGGATGCAGAACTCATTTCCATGAAGATAGAAAAGAATGAAGGAAACGCAGATGATAAATTCAGTTTTGAACAAGTTGAGATTAAGATGCCTGTGGAGAAGTAGGAATCAGTACCCAGTAGGTAGTCAATATAATAATCAGAATTTAGGTGAGAGGTGGGTAGAGATTTGAGTCACTTTGAAAACATGGGAGTAGATGATACTGCCCAGAGAGAAAGTAGAAAACCAACAGAGAAGAAGGCCAAGATGAAGCTCCAAGAGGGGTACAACATTCGAGGTACATGTTAAGGAAAAGAAACTGGTGAAAGAGAGAAAGAGAAAACGTGAAAGAGGAAGACAGTCAAGAAGATACATCTCAGAAGCCATGGGATCAGAAAATTTCAATGTTAAATGCCTCAAATGAGGGAAATAAGATGGTGACTGAAGGAACTGGTTGGACTTGGCACTTTGGAGGTCACTGCAAATTGCTACAGCTATTTCAGCAGATTAGCAAGGTGCTGACTACAGTAAGCTTAAAAGTGAATAAAAGGTGAGAGATGAAGACAAGTAATAGCCATTCTCCCAAAAAGTATATTGTGAAGATAAAGAAAGGGAAGAATGGTAATATAGACAAGGTATATATATATGTGTTGAGGAAATGATTGATTTATTTGTTTATTTTTTGGTGGAAGAGACTTGGACATGTTTATAACTAAAGAAGAGGATGGTAGAGAGGGAAAGTATGAAACTTGGACAACAGAGGGAGTAATCCATACAGCAGAGGTCCAGGAGAAGCAAGAGGAAATAACAAAGTCAGGTTTTGCTTTCCCGATCAAGGGTAGTCATGCGCCATGTGGCCCATTCCCACATCCTCCTACTTCTTGCCTAGAACATGGAACGGACCTACAGGTGCAGTCTTATCTGTTAAGCATGGGACGAGAGCATGAGCATCCAAGCCCATACACTCAAAGTGGTGGGGAGGGAAGGCGGAAGGGCCCATGATGGCATTATGGAGCATGCTCCAGGTTAAATTGCATGCCTCAGAATTCATATGTGGAAATCCTAACTCCCAGCACCACACAAAGTGACCTTATTTGCATATAGGGGCTTTACAGAGGTAATCAAGTTAAAATGAGGTTAATAGGTTGATCTCTAATCCAATATAACTGGTGCCCTTATGAAAAGAGAATTGCCATATGAAGACAAAGGCAGAGACCAGGACACACTTCTGCATGCCAAAGAACACCAAATATTGCCAGCAAACCATCAGAAGCTATGGGATAGACATGAAACAGAACCTCCCTCACCAAACTCAGGAGAAAACAGCCCTGCCGGTACCCTGATCTTGGACTTCTAGCCTTCAAAACTCTGAAACAATAAATCTCTATTATATCACTCAGTTTGTGGTACTTCATTATAGAGTTCCTAGAAAACTCATACAGAGCATCTACCATCCCTGTATTAACTTCCTACCTCTAACCCTGCTGTAACATGAAAAAAAATAAACATCTACTTATTTAAACTAAACCACTGGTTAAATTTTCTATTTTCTATAGTGGAATGCAGCCTTAACTAAGAGGTCTAGATGAGGGAAGGAAATTAAGCCATTAGATAACTACCAGGATGAAATGATTGGATCAAGACTTTCAAAGAGGTCAAAGACTTTTTTTTGATAGGAGATACGTATTTTATTCCCCTGTGACATATTTACAGCTGAATATAAATTACAGGGCTGCTTACACTCCAAATTCAGCTCCTTTGAGTGGTTCACTCAGAGAGGTAGGATCCACAGCTGGCTCACAAGAGAATCGTGCTCTCCTTGGCCCAAGTTTTGGAATTTGCCAGCCTTGAGCTCAATAATTCCTTCAACATCCTTAGGTGTCAGATGTTCATGTTAGTTGCCATTTATTTGAACCACCAGTGTGTTTATACAGGCTCCTAAACATTTGACCTTATATAAGAATAAAAAGTTTGTCAGATGTCATCTCCCCAACTTCTCTCTCAAGATTTTCCTGAATGGCCTCTAGTAGGCTGTCAAGAGTTTTGGGGCATATAGGTGCAGTAGTGCAGACCTAAATTTGATACTCCTATATTTTAAAAATACTTTCAAAACAACTGGCTTTCCATTATGCATTGTATAAAAAGTTGCTAGTTCATATGCTCTTTTTGGAGGTACTTGTAAACTTCACCCTTCCTCACAACAGAGATAGGCAGCCATCTGTTCTGCTTTTGAGCTGAATTCAGAACTAGAAGCACAGATGCTGCTTTATGCCTTTCTGGGTAGTTTTTTTTACAATTGCCTCTATCTTCTTCTATTTTTTCTGGTGTGAAATAAAGTGGAGAATTGGGATTACTCTCAGGAGTATCAAAGATATAGTACTAATTTGGACACTAAAGTAAAATAGAGTCTAGCATTCCAGAAGTAGAACAGTTATACAAAATGTTAAGATTATGGGGAAGCCCATGGATATAGATTTCTGCAGTCTGGATAATAATTATTGAAGTTAAAGATATCAGGAAACTTTGAAGCCAGGTTGTAGATTTTAAAAGCCATGGACCTTGAAGTCACACATGATGATGATTTGAGGAGATAACATGAAAAGACCAAGGCCACAAAGAAAGACGAGGAGTAAGCAGCCTTGAATGACACCAAGGAAGGTGATAAAATCTGAGGGTAGGAGCCTCAAGAGAGGAAAGGATTCAGCTGGGAAAATGATGGTGTAGAAGGACTTAAGATAGTTTGATAATTTATGGAATTCCAACACCATCTCCAGGCTCCACAGGAGACAAAAATGTGAAATAGAGTCTATTTGGCTCAAGAAAGCTACAAGTTAAACAGTGACTTTGAACTTGGATGATACATAAAACTTAAAATGATATCACACAAATTATTCAGGTAATTTATTCAGATAACTAATGCAAAATAAAATTTAGGAGCTTAACCTTTCTGAGTGAGTCTCAAATTTGGAAGGGATTTAATTTATAGGCATGTAGTTCAATATTACACCCATGCAAGGTATGTACTTGTCCTTGAGTTTTCATACAAATTGAAGGTATATCCCTGCCTGGCCTCAGAGTTTCCCTTGGTTATATGTCTGTATGTGTGAAAAAAACAGTTGATGCCACATTGTTCCAAATATGTTGATTCTGCAGATTATTTTTAAATGCATACAATTCAAACTCTCATTTTTCCCTTTAAATTCCAGTGCAAAGGTGCCTCTTTCCAGAGAAAGAACTCTTGTAACTGCATACCCTGACAAACTGCATCAAAATGTCTCAGAAAATAGGTTAGAATATCAGAGAGCTAGCATTCCACAATTTGCAAAAGATAACAATGAATATATGTTTACCACACATCATTTCACTCGTTAATTTTTTGAAATACTCCCATTGTCTTTCAGGAGAAAAAGAAAAAATTACACATCCAAGATGAGGCATAATTCCTAACATTCTCTTTGCACTGGGGAAAGCTACTGACTTATAACTAAATCTAAGTTAACAAAGTACTTTACTATCTCTCCCCCGTCTCCCTCTTCTATTATAAATAAGGGGAAAAAACCTTAAAAGCAAAATGATCTGAAAAGTGCTCATTGCTGGAAGGAAAAGCCTCTCAGGACTTGGTAGTTTGTCACTCTGACATTTACTGCCTGGTGAACACTAGCTCACTAAATTTTGTAGAGAGGTATACTGAGTGTGACAGGCCTCTCTGACTATTAGTTGGAGAGCTCATAAACACCAGTATTCATTGGATTGGATTTTTTAAAGAATGAAAAATAAGGTACTGATTAAGTACATGCAAATTACATGGTAGGGAAGCACACTTCAGGCTATAAATGCCTCATTTTTTATTAAACAAGCAATGCTCATCATGAAGGACTCCTAGAAATAACTAAGTTTGAGCAGCTCCCTTGACTCGCCTTGAAGTACACAGGGTTAGTGGGATAAGGCAAAGAGCTCTGATAATAGTAATTAGTCTCTGTAAAAGTACATTTTATTTTGCTAGGGTTAAAAAAATTAAGTTATCCTAGAGATGATATTTTTCAGAAATATGTGGCTCTCAAATGAAGTAAAGCAGCTAAGATATACAAAGTCATGCAACTGTCTTTACTTTTCTATACCTGAACTTGACTCACCAGCTCCAATTTTCATTGGAAACAAATACTTAATGGTACCATTTCAAGTTACTTAATTCTTGTGGTTTACTAGTTTAATTCTTGTAGTTTATATTTCTCTTCAGTTTAGAGTTTACTCCATCCTTAATTCCCAGTGGAATCTGGCTGACACAGCATATCCCGGCACCAACTGGTAGGTAGGTGGGTGGGATGCACTGGGTCTGTACCCTCCCCTCTGCCCTGTGGGGGAAAAAAATATCTATTCTGACACTCACTGAAATGCTAAGACATTATTCAAGACCATTGAAATAAGGGTTTGCAATAGGGGTGAGAGATGGGGCCCAATTACAAATAGAGAAAGGACAAGTGGAAATTTATAGCCAAGGAGCAGGGTAAGGGGTCAGTAGATGGAAAAATCACTGAGGAGGCAGCAAGGGAAAGGGGATGTTTGCTAAACTGTCCTAACAGGACTCTTGGTGAAGGTAGAACAAGGACTTATACATCAAAGAGGGGGGATGAGGAACTTGGTCAGGTATCATGGGTCCATGGGGAATAACTTAGCAGGATTCTTTATGAAAACTGTGGTGGGCAGGCCAAAGGCAGGTCAGGACCAAGGTCAAGGTCAGGTCTGGTCAAGGACAGCCTTTGTCAGGCCTTGTCAATCTGCACTGATGCATAGTTCATCCTGACTGGTCTTGGGCATCAGTCACTGTTCTCTTGGCATATGAGGCCCTCAACCCACCATCCCCTCCACTTCTCAGTCCACTCATTCTGTCTTCCTAATTCCACCACTGAGATCTTCCCTGGTCAGCCACCTCTGCACCTCCCTAGTAGCTCAGGGACTCTAACCTGCATTCCTACATCATATTTGGATGCTCAGGACCCTACAGGGATGCCTTCAATCTCATCCACTTGGACATCTCCCATAGCTATTGTTACTCTAACACATGCAAGTTTGGGGGGGCTTATCTTTAAGAATACCATTCTCTTTTGCTACTTTTTGAAAAGCTAGAAATTGTCCCTTTTATTCAAAAATCCCCCAGAATTTACCAAGGGCTCCACTCCCATGGACTCAATGAAAGAACTCTTCCAAACCTGCCAAGCTTTACCTTAGATCTGAGGAGAACCACTGGGAAAGCCCATAATGTAACAAACTGAGAGAAGAAAGGGGAAAAAGAAAGCAAATTCTTTTTTCTCTTATGGTATTTTTTCAATTGGCAATATTACCATCTAGGACTGGCTGACATTCCACACACAAAGGATAGTCCTGAATAAAACTCTGTTGGCAGTTTTTTAAATGTATGGGGTATATAGTGTTACTTGATTTTAAACCAGGAAGTTATTTTCTGAACATATTATTCTCTATATAATTCAGTTTGTCACTGTCTGGTAAGGACAAGCAGAATTCTGAAGTGGAAAGAGTGCTTGTCTAGATTTCAGAAGGCCTGGGGTGTGATTTATTTCTGTCTGTCACTATTAAGCTGGATGATCCTGGCCAAATTATTTTACCCCTCACCTTTGGTTGCTGCCTTTGCCAAATGATGGAGATCTGACTATGTCAGCTTCTTTTTTGTTATGGTACTTGATGACTCTATTACTGGAAGCTGGGCTCCCAGCTTGACACCAAAGGATGTGTGGATATGTCTGTGCACGAACAGCAGACTATTGTGGCAACTAGCCACTGGCCTTTGCAGGAAGACCCAGATGCTTCTTGAGAGAACTCATCCCCTAGGGAGGCAGAAGCCAGCCTACAGAAGCCTGACAGATAACTCAGCCTCAGTGGGCAGGAAAGTGGTTATTTTGAATGTATAACAGTATTTATCATTCATATTTGTCTACTAATTCCATGTCTAGGTTCAATGAAGAACTAAATAATTAACTAATTAATTAGTAAAAAGTGAAAGACTGGATTCACTAAAAAAAAAAACTCTAAAAAGTATAGGGTCAAAACACAGTGTTTTGGGACCCTTGAAATAAACTTATTACAGAAGGAAAGTGAGCATTTTCAATTTGCCATAGCCAAAGCAGAATCCTGGCACCTAGAGGTCTCCAACACTTTTGCACTGGTGCTTGGTGGAAGCACAGCCGCACACCAAGAGGGTGGATGCCCACTGGGTATGAGGGAATACCCAGTAAAGGGCCCCCAGACACTTGGCAGTTCCTAGCACGAGCAGGGTACGAGCTGTTGTGAGATACTTCCAAGGAGTCCTGTTAACCTCTGAAAGACACTGACAGAGACTGGAGGGCCTGAGTAAACACAAACCTCATGCAAAATATTGTTTTTGAGTGCCTGCACAACATGCATTTCCCTTCATCGAGTAACAGAATTCTAATTTTTCTTCAGAAAACCACCCCTACTTCACCCTCAATCTTTGTAGTGTGGATGCAGTTCATCCATTTCCCATCTCCAAGGGGTAGGTATGAGTCCCAGGAGAGGCTAATTGATCTATTCCATCCATTTGACTATTGTCTTGTATTATGGACTGGCACATAATCAAAAGCAGGCCATGAAATGAAAGTATGGGACTTTTATGGAATTTTTGGAAAAGAAACATTCTTTTTCCACTGGGATTGCAAAAAATAAGGAAGCCTAGAGCTGCCAGAGATGATACACAGCAAAAATCTGCCTAAGAAAGAAATGATTATAAAAGTAGAGCCAAGTGTTGTGAAAAATTATGCAAAAACCTGGAGCTAAGGCAAAAAGATGGGTAACATGTCCTTTCAGGGATGAAGACTCCCAAGGATGACCTAAGGAAATGAACTTAGTTTGCGTCACTCTTTGCTATTGATTAAAGATCCAGAAGAAGTGAAGTCTCACGTTAACTTGTGGGTGTTTGTCTGATAGAGATGCAAATAGTGGCTGTCCAATGCAGCAGATCATCCTAAACATTCAGCTTACCCCGGTGGATATTAACCAGTTTAGGTGTCCATCCAACAATATTATTTTAGCATACCTTTATTAAGTTGCCTATAAATGTCTAGCATCTCAAATGATTTGGGGACCAGTTTTAATATCTTTACGTTTCTCTCATTAACTAATGAGTTAAATAAAATCTTTGACATGAGTTCATCTTATATTTGCCTGAGTCATTATTTTACTTTTTAAAACATTATACCTTAACACAAGAGATGAAATTTAAAAAAAAAAAGGAAATAGAGAACAAGTCCTGACTACTTCATTTCAGTACCTGGATCCTGCAACTCCTGCTTGTGAACTATACCATACTTTGAGTTAATACATTCCATATTTTGGCAAGCCAATGTGAGCTGGGTTTCTATCTTTTGTATCTAAGATTCTGACACCCAGTTCCAACATGTGGGGGTTTTTCCTGACACCACCAAGCAGTTCTCTGATACCAGATGGGTATCCTAAAATTCAGCTCGACTGACACTTTCTACCTGGAGATAACATCAGATTCCACCGGTTAAGGATTCAGTCCCACCAGATTGTCCTCCACTTCGGAAGCCAGTCCCAAGTCCAGTTTGTTCCTGTGCCTCTTATGGACCAGCCATAGACTGGAGATTCCAAACACCCTCTCCTCAGTTTGGATTAATTTGCCAGATATGCTCACAGTACTCAGAGAAACATTTTACTTACTAGATGACCAGTTTATTATAAAAGGATACAACTCAGGAACAGCTAGATGGACGTGAAGCATAGAGCAAGGTACGGAAGAAGGGCACAGAGCTTACAGGCCCTCTCCAAGTAGGATACTCTCCCCAAATCTCTGACCCGTAAGCTCTCCCGACCCCATTCCTTCAGGGTTTTTATGGAGGCTTCAACACGTAGGTACCACTGATAAAACTTACTGGCCACCGGCAATTGAGCCAACCTCCAGCCCCTCTCCCATCTCTGACGGTGGTGGGCCATGAGACTGAAAGTTCTAAACCTCTCGTCACAGGGATGGTTCTCCTGGCAACCAGCCCCCATCCTCAGGGGCTTCCCAACATCGCCTCATTAACATAACAAAGATACCTTTATGGTTCCCTTCCCTAGGGAACACAGAAGACCAAACATGTATTTCTTGTTATAAATCACAATGTCATAGTATCCCTAACAGTGGTGATAAAAACTGGTGAGCTCTCTAGCCAGGAAAATGTGGTTTGATACCAATTTACACCCTGGTGAGATCTGAGAAATATCGGCTTACATTTTAAAATAGAATTGTTTAGTCTTAATTTCACCTGAGGTTCCCCAAACAATAAATACTATGTACCACTACAATAGTGCACCACCATTAAAGCTAGGAATGCAATTCTGAAAACCAGTTTTGTGACCCTTAGCTGATCATTAGTTCCAGCTCATAAAAAGTGGTGGGAGAGGCTGAGAAAAGTATGAGGTATTGGAAGACACTGCTACGTGGGATATTGTCACTGTGCTGTGAGCTCCCATCTCACGGCAGATTCGTAAGGACTGCCTTCTCCAGACCTCAAGTCAGGGAGAACTTCAAAGGGCGAGGTCTGTGGGCAGATTTTGAATCACAGCTGAGAAATATAAAGGACAGGATACTGCCCTTGGTTACTGCTCTCATAGAAAAATGAAGGTGTAGTGGCCACATTGGGACTGGCCTGTGTTCCCAGAGTTTGTTAGGGTGAAAAAAACATGAATCCCTACTGTAGATTAGATGCGAATCCTGCATAGAAAGCTGGTGTGAAGTTTTCTTAGTTCTTGTCTAAGAGGACTGTGTGAAGGTCCAAGGGGCCTCAGAAGAAAAAATTTAGAAGAGTCCCACTAGGTTGTTAGCAGTAAAGGGAAGAGTCAGAGAAATCAAATGAAATAGACACCTTCCCTTAGGCCAAATGGACTTCAGGAATGAGATTCTAGTTAATGAGGCCACCTAATTCTCCAGTTTCCTCACTTGGTTTGGATATACCAAATCCTGAACTGAGACTGCATTTGGGGACAAAAGTGTAACCAGAAGACTCATGTTCCTTGGTTTAAGTTTCATTTAAGTGGTTGGGAAAGATCTACCCCAAAAAACTTTAAAGCAGGCTTGAATATGTAGCACAGAAGGTAAATTAAGTTGTTTTCTCCTCACATTCCATGTGCCCTGTTTCACTAACATAACCATTACATACCTATGCAGTCTTTATATTGCTTCAATTATTAAATGAAGCTTTTTCCTGTCAGTTAAATGCTTCTGAAATTAGGAAACACGTTGCAATCAATATGTACATTTAACATTATGAGAACAGTGTAATCTCTTTTTTTTCTATCTAAAAATATGTTATTTGGTTGAAACTGAGCTTTAACATAGGAGAAATATGGTGATACAGCAAAAACAGTGCAGTTCATTAGCACTCCATGCCCACCACCATATCAGAGACTGCATAGACCCAGTTTTTATAATGAAATCTGACAGCCTGACCAAGTAGCAGAGCCTTTCAGCTCTTATTTGGGCAACATTTCTAAAAATCTCAGGTAGCAGGCACCCAGTTATCAGACGAGATGACAAACTTGTGACTGGCCGTGGTGTCCAACAGGATAGGCTTTTGAGCCTGGCGGATTCCCGAAGCGCCATCACTGTTTTGGCAGCATCCCTCTTAGGGAATTCAAGTGTCAGCACGAACCTAGTGTCACCAGACTCAGGGAACAGGGCAGGGCAGGATAGCAGAGATTTCCTGGGCTGTAGAGATTTCTTCATGCCAGAGAACAGAGTGACAGTGACAGATGTCTGGAAAGCCACCTGAACAAAATAAATCAGTTTCGTTACATATTGAGGGCATCAAATGATTAGATTTTATTTTGTAGCTATTTATACTCCTGAAGAAATTCTTTCTTGGTGAGGTAAACAATCATAGCAAAGCAATGTTTTTATGTCCTTTTTCCTGGGTCTGACCCCATCTTCGAGTGAGCACGATACCTCTTCCCTCCTGGACCGAGAATCTGTGAGTAACTGATGAGCCATAGACCAAAGTTGTGCAGTTACTTACTTGAATATCAGGAGAAAGAAGCCAATGGAGGAAAAGCTGGGTAGCTGGGATGAAGGAAGCTTCTTACTGACAATCTCTGCCTCGCTCTGCCCCACCAAGTGAAATACATGAATGTTCACCCTCTCCAGAGGCTACCTGGAGTCCTGACACCTTTGCTTGTCCTGGCCCATCTCCCCTTCCAAATGTCTACCTCTACGCCAGTCACACACCATGTCTATCCATTCAATTCACTTCATTTTAAAATGTGTGGGCACCTAAGTGCAGTAGACACAATGTAGATCACTCTGGATATCTAAAGATTATTCAGACAGAACCTACCCTCAAAGAACTTAGGGTCACAGGGGAGGCAGTCACTGATGTAAATAAGTATACAGTAAAATTTAAGAAATGTTATGACAGGTGCAGAATGTTGTAAAAGCACCCAGTTCATGTATTATTGGCATAAGGGAAAACTAGGAAAAATAATTAAATCTGATGAGGCATGAAAAAGACAAGAGCTCTTCCTATGGGGACATATTTGAGGAAAGGCAAAGATTTGAAGGAAATGGTACATAGATGAGACCCAAGCAGAGATACAATGTGTGCTGAGGCAGCAAAGAAAGCTGTGGTCTGTTTGTGGAAGGTTTTGAATACTACTAAGAAATTTACCCTTCAGCATGTTATAGTGGGAGGTAAAGAACACAAGCTCCTTCTTGCATCTCGGGAAGATAATGCCTTTGACACTGTGGATATTGGACCACAAACGTAAAACTTCAGATGCAGAGACCAGTTGAGTGGCTATGGCTAAACAGAGGTGGAGAACGGTGAGAGCCTAAACTAGGGCAGTAAGAACAGTAAAGAGGAAGTTTGAATGTCATTGAATCAGGGAAAGCAAGAGGCCTTGGTGAGTGAGGGGAGAGCTGATGCAACCCATTTTACCAGCTTGGAACACATATATGTTCACATCATTCATGTTGCAATTAAATGTCCCAAACTCCATCTCATGCTTTAGGAGCCCATCTTTTCTTCTGTGGGTCACCCTTTCTGTGGTAATCCTCAGAAATTCCCAGGGGCTTACTCATGTTCCAGGGACCAATCCTGCTTACTCCCAAGATGCTATCAGAACCAGAAATCAGAAATGTCCCCTCAAAGTTGGAAAATGTCACAAACATCTCCAAGTCATTTTTAATTGGACTACTCAGGCTCTGAACCTGAGAATCCAGTATTCGAGAGCCCAGATGGTACCTAGGAAGTCAAGAAATCCTTTGCCTTCAGACTGACTGAAGCTTCCAGGGGTGAGGGAGGAGGGTGTCATCCTTTCTCCCACTGTACAAAGCAGGCCCTAGTTTCAGGCATTACCACTTCCATGAGCACCTGCATGCCCTAGGAATTCTGGAATGGGATGTTTCAGTGTCTTCTGCCTCAGTCCCAGAACACATTTCTCTTCAGTCACGTACCATGTAAAGATTCAGCTTCTCGCTCTCTCCATCTGCCCCACTGCTGGCCTGAATAACCTTCTCTGCCACCAAGTCTTGGGCAAAAACTTCCCTTCCATCCTTACAAAGATCTGTAAATTTGAATTCAGGCTGGAAGGATTAGGCCTCAGTCCTTTTTCTACCACAATACCCCTGGGATCCTTTTGCAAATTTGTCAGTCCCTTGTCCAGAAAACTTCTCTATATTGACAAAGATTCTTTGCTTGACTAAATTTTCATTGGACTCCTGCACCTTCTCCTAGGCCCATCTGTGCCCTTCCTTGTAAAGTCTAGTTTGAGCAGGAACTTTGCTAATTTAGTTTAACCAGGACCCTCCCCCAACCTTGATATCTGATCAGCTTCTTCACTCTCCACCACCCCCAGGTGATGTCTACTCACTCTGGCTTGTTTGCAGCAAGATACTGTTAAGTCAGGTTAGCTAGAAGCCCCCTGACTCCTGGTGTGTCTTCTTAGTAATTTTCCACCCACTGATTCCCCACCACTCTGTTCATTGGCTATAAATCCCCACTTTCCCTGTGGTACTTGGAGCTGAGCCCAATCTCTCCCTTCCACTGTAAAAAACTCACTGCAGTGGTCTCTATACCTACTGCAATGGTCCTGAATAAAGGTTGCCTTACCACCTTAAATAAGCGTCTTTGAATTTTTTTTATTTAACCATATCAATAACTTTCACAGTAGCAGGAATAATATTCTGAATGTATAAAACTGATGTGGATTTTGTTTCCCCCATAAAGCCTGTTTTCTAGTAATTACTATATCATTAATCTTTGGAGAAGGGTGCATTCCACTCTGAAAAGGAATAGAATTAAGCATAGGGATGGGGAGGGAGGTAAGAGAAAGCCCAACCAGTCCCCAAGCACGAGTATGAGACAGAGAATGTACAGAAAGTAAGCAGGGGTCAGCCTTGCATGTTTTGTGGTGGCCCCACAACACCCAGGCAGAAACCCTGGTAGTTGAAGTATATCATTGACTAGGAAAGGTGCAGGGTAAAGGATTCTTATGCCATATTCTACTCGGCATTCTGCATAAGACCAAAGTGGAATGTGGCCCCAGAGTAACATTAACATGATACCAACCCATCAGAGTAAAAATGATAGCACAGAGCACTTATAGACATGCAGAAAGGGTCTAAGGCAGCGCACCAGTGTCCGGTTCTCATGAAGCAAAGTGCACTAACTTAAAACTCAACATCATGCCAGTACAGCCTTCGAACCATTGTTGAACTGAGGTATAGCTGCTCCCCACCTCCTACCTCCTCATCCAAAAACCCAGTCACAATAGCTTTCTAATCTGGCATCCCTTCAGCCTAAATTATCCATCCATCAAAGTTCCATTTGTAGTAGAAAGCTAATAAGCCATAAAACTAATTCCTTACTTAATCTCTCCACCAGAAGATAGGGTAGTCAGTCTTCCCCGAGCAGGATTATCATGATATTAATCCATCATGTCCCTTCCTGTACCTTATCAGTGGGGAGACTGAGGAAGGGAATGTGTAGGAAGAAGATACATGGACATCTATGATTTTGTGAAAAAGCGCAAGTCAGCTTTTAAGGCTCATAAAGAGGTTTAGGCACAGATAAGTGTCAGCTCTCATTCCATCTGATCCCAAATAGAAAATAAACTTTATTTTCTTTGCACACCTGAACAGAAGAGCAAGAAAATTTGTGACTCCATTTTATGTTTGCCAGGAAAAATAAATTGAGCTTCACTTAACCGAAAATCCTGCCACAACTAGATACTCTTTTTTTAAATGTGTTTCTTATTTGTTTTTTTTTTTTGTCATAAAATGGTCATTACTGAGGTGGGAAATACAGGAGAAAATGTAGATGTGGGTGAGGAAAAGATAATGAGCTGTGTAGAAACTGAGGTTCATTCTTGTGACAGTTTTATGTTTGAAGATATATAGTGAGAGCTAGAAAAGCAGATTAGTTAAACTCTCTGCATAAAGATGATTGTTGAAGCTATGAAATTTAATGAGATTGGCCTCAAAGAGAGGATGAAAAGAAAGGATAAACTCGTAGGACACTTCCATCAGTAGATGAATGGATAAAGAAGATGTGGTATATATACACAATGGAATATTATTCAGCCATAAGAAGAAAAAAATCGTACCACTTGCAACAACATGGACGGAGCTAGAGGGTATTATACTCAGTGAAATAAGCCAGGTGGAAAAAGACAAGTATCAAACGATTTCACTCATATGCGGAGCATAAGAGCAAAGAAAAAAACTGAAAGAACAAAACAGCCACAGACTCACAGAACCCAAGATTGGACTAACAGTTACCAAAGGGAAAGGGACTGGGGAGGATGGGTGGGAAGGGAGGGATAAGGAGGGAAAGGGGCATTACGATTAGCAGATGTAATGTTGGGGGTGCACGGGGAGGGCCGTACAACTCAGAGAAGACAAGTAGTGATTTTATAGCATCTCACTACACTGATGGACAGTGACTGTAATGGGGTAGGTTGGGGGGACCTGATGAAATAGGGAGTTTAGTAACCATAATGTTACACATGTAATTGTAGAATAATGATACCAAAAAAAAATTGAAAAAAAAAACCTCGTAGGACACTTTAATTAAGTGACAAATGGCAAAGAGTAAGAAAGAGAATAAAGAGCAGCCAGGGTGAGGTGAAGATAGAAGCATAGGAACCAGTGGAGAAGATAGTTCCAGGGAATAAGACTACATAGAAACTGTTCTTACAGTTCATTCCAGTCTTCTCAGGGTCAGTGAAGATGAAATCAGGTCATTTTCCTAAATTGAGGGATATAGTCTTTCTGTTGACATCTAGGGGAAAAAGTTATAAAAAGAATAATAGATGAATGAAAGGATTGCTGGGCAATGAAGAGGATGCAGTTGAAATTATAACATGGAACTCTAGGACATCAAATGGGAATGATCCTTGTTGACTCCCCTAAAAGCAGGAAAATGTCTTTATGAAGGAAAGCCAAGTTTATTAGACTTTAGAGAGAAAGCACCTTGGTAGAGTCTTAGGAGCATCTTAGAAGATGGGCATCAGAAGAGGATATTTATAGGACTTAAAACATGGGCTGGTAATTTTTAAAAGGGTTGAGATTATGCATTTATGACATAATAGCTTTGGAGATGTGCACAGTGAGGCAAGGATCTTGAAGTAAATCTTGATGATCAGCTTGTCAGACTTACTGTTCAGGAGCAAATATTTCCTCGAACAAAAGGCTAAAGTTATTTTATGCTTGTTCTCAGAATTATTTGCTGTACGGACAGGAAAATATACACAGCACACGAAACAATACCAATACTGTTTAGCATAGGAAGAGGAATTGTTTTAGTTTCAGTTCTCATTTATACTTTTCTCTTGGGATAGCAAGAAAGGAGCCCAAGAGAAAAATGTAGGACTATTCAGAGTTAGGAATGACAAGTTGTGCAAGATGCTGGGGAAGATTGTGACATTGCCAAGCCCCTTAAAGAGAACACAGTTGAAATAGCAGAGCATAGGGCAGGAAGGCAGGTCAGGACAGGTATCGATCCAAGACTAGGAGAAGGAAAGGAGCAGAGGCTGAAATAAAAAACATTAGATTCAGTGAGATTAAGGGTTTGAAAAGGTTACATGGTAGAAAGATGAGCAGAGAAAGATAACAATGTATGTTTAAATATGAGGGAAGAAAAAAATGATTTCTGATACGTTCACTAATTATAAGTAATAGGTTCCCCTAATTATACCAATATTTATAGATTAACCTGGAATAAATGATTCTCTTGTTCTTTTCCACAGTTTTCTGACGGGTAAATTCATTTTCATGCTTTAAAACCAGTTCAAATCTTATCTTTATGGAGCTTTCCTGACTGTCCCAGTATGTCCTCTGAACAATTACACCACCCTTTGTCTAGATCTCCATAGTGATTCCTATCAGTGCAATTGTTTACACATGTAAGAGAAGAGCAAACTACATTGCTTTTTAAACCCAAAACTGACTGCAGGCATTTCTGCCTCTAAGGAAGTGGCAAAATTTCTCTGTAGCATAGAGAGTCTTCTGTTTAGCAAAGTAGGCTCACAGTCTACTGCAGCCATGACCTCTAGAGTGTGATTTGGAAAGGTCAAGTGAAACTAAGAGGGAATACAATTGCTTTGCATTTAAAATGAGCAGGAATTGGAAGCAGACCATGGGGGGAAATATAAGAAGACTATTGAGAGAGCAAAGGGCCAAGAAACCCCCACACCCAGGGGCCAGTAGGGCGAAACTGGCCAGCTCCTGGTATGAAGGTGACCTGAGAGATTCTAAAAAGAGAGTAGGGTGACATTCACATTTAGTTACTTTCTCTGTGGCCCTTTGTCACTGTTACCCCAAATCTTTAATAAATGATACTACATGCACAAATGCCTATGTTTTGGAGGGAATCAAGGAAAAGGGACAGAACTCCACGTCTGGATCTATTCAGGGCAGAGAAAACTGAACCACCAGGGAAGGTTAGACACAAGGAAATCAAGTCATTGGAGTCATCAGGAAATTGGAGTAAGGAGACCATGAGAATGGAAGCCCATAGACTCTAAAACACAACAAAATCTTGCAAGGGTGACAGGTATCTCCTGGATATGCAATAAGTGTTTGAAGAGTTTTTCTTAAATATCCAAGGAAAGGGGACCCCAGCTGGCATCTGGGGTGTATGAATGAGTTACTTAGGTAGTTCATGTTGCATCATCTTGGTAAGGCACACTACAGCAACACCTGTGACAGACAGGAAACTAGAGGCAAAAAAAACATTAGCTTGAACCGATCTATAATATTCAGCAGGCCAGGAGCAGTGCCCAAAACCCAGTTTCCCATTCTAACCCTGGCAGTGAGAAGATCAAGACTGCAAAGAAAAGACCACTTTGAAAAATCAGCAGATTGTCTACCAGCCTTCCTGGAATCATAAAACCTTGTTGGTCTTTTATTTCATTACCCATTTCTCTGCTGAAAGAAACACACCTGGCATACACTTGCTATTGTTTTTAACATTAACCTTCTAGAAACTTTCAGATAACACTGCAGGCATTCTAGAAAATCAAGGATCATTATATTAGTAGTAAAATGCAGTTTAAAAATAATATATAACAACTTGCATGTCATACCCTAAATCATTTTTCCACACCATTCTGATGGAGTCTAAAGTAATAAACTTTACTTCAAATAATTAGATTTACAAGACACATTTACGATAGTAAAGCACTCTTCCAGACTAAAGCAGAAAAATGAAGATTAAGGCAGGGTTTTTCTTTCCTCTTTATTTACAGAACGAAAGCAAGAAGAGTAAGTTCAAGATGATAGAAAGTGTGGTCGACAGAGTAGATGTGAGGTATGAGGATTATGTTAAGCCCTAATATCACTCCATATAAATGTGTAACTTCAGTGCCAGCTTGCTGAACACATAAGGAAGGAACACACCAAATTTGAAAGTCAAACTGTTTATACTTTTTGCTATTAGGAATTGACATAACATACATAATATATAAAAGCCTACCATACAGACTAGTTTATGGAATAATATGGTACTGGAATAATTATTAGAATATTTAATGGTACCATATAAAAATTTCTTTCTGTTCTCCTGGAAAAAATCAACAGTGCTCCCACTTCTCATTTTTGAAAAAGGATGTATAATACTTGACACCAGATGATTTTTGCAAAATGCTTTTAGAACCTGGGTAAAAAGATTACTCTCAGATAGAAAGCATGGAACACGTTATCCTGTTCTTTTCTTATTGCAAAAAATAAGGACTCCATCCAATCCATCAAGTCATTTTACAAAGCCAAATAAATCACTTACTTCCTTCCCCTTCATATTGTCCAGACAAGAAAATTTCTAGGAAATTTTTCCTTCATTTTAACAAAGAACTTTCCCTCACTATCCTCGCAATTACCTTTTTTTAATTAAGGTATTATTGACATACACTCTTATGAAGGTTTCACATGAAAAAACATTGTGGTTACTACATTCACCCATATAATAGTATCACCCCCAAACTCCATTGCAGACACTGCCCATCAGTGTAGTAAGATGCCAAAGAGTCACTATTTGCCTTCTCTGTGCTACACTGTCTTCCCCATGATCCCCCCCACACACCGTGTCTGCCAAACATAATACCCCTCAATCTCCTTCTCCCTCCCTCTTCACCCGCCCTCCCCGACCCCTCCCCTTTGGTAACCACTAGTCCCTTCTTGGAGTCTGTGAGTCTGTTGCTGTTTTGTTCCTTCAGTTTGCAATTACCTTTTATGTTTGAGACTGACTAATTTTACTACCTTTATTGTTAGAGATACCCTTAAACAAACTAGAAATAAATGAAGACTTGAAATCCGAACAATGGATCTATTTATTCAGTTTACTGTATTGAAGAAGTCAGCCACCATCACTTCCATTTATCAGAGACTCAAAGACGGACAGGAAAGTGAGAAGGCCTGATAATGGGAAAAAATAAAAGGAAGGCTTCAGGTAAGATTTCATTGAAGGATGTTGGGACTGGGAAGCTGGAGGAGGGAAAACTAGAAACAGGGCAGCAAACGTAATTGGTGTGGGGAGCATACTTGACTTTCTCTGGTGGTCCTGAGTTGGAAGCAGAGACAAAAAACAGGGAAGCAGGCAGCACCTGGTCATGCCCTGCCCACTGTGGGACAACTGCTGGTGGAACTGCAGTTTGACTTCCAGGAATGGTTGTGGCAGAGGTGTGGTTTGGCTTCCCAGGCTGTTTGCTGTAGATTATGGGTCTATTGTCATGTATGATATGGTCTGGCCACTGTCTGTTTGCATACTCAGTGCTTCATATCCTTTTTTACTTTTACTTCCATCCTGCTTGGAGAGGTTAACCAGTTCATGGAAGGCTAGAGATCCAACACTCGTTGCTCAGGGATTATTCAGCCAGCATCATAATCAATGGCATAACAAGATTGCCTTGACCTTTTTGTTATATCATCATGGTGATCATCTGATGAGACAGCTGTTGTTCCGGGCAGAATGCAATGGACCAACATAATGACCATTATGACAAAAACAAGAACAATTAATAGTTCCTGTAAAATCCATGGAACCAGGAATTCCAATCACTCAACACAGGCCAAGAACAAATCTCATAGACCAGGTGGATCAATTTTGGAGAGACAAACAGCTTTTTCATTATGATGTTCTGCCATGCTCTACCACTGATATAAGTACAGCAAGAGTTAGCAATGGCACAGATCCACCATGACAAGACAATAAGAAATCTAGAGCTATGCAGTTGTCCATCACTACTTGTGTCAGTGAGTTGAGCCTGATCTGCAGTCCATCTAAAGCAGAGGTGGTATCACTGATAACTTCTGCCAAAATTGGTGATCAGTTTCTTGCAGCCTTTTCCATTTTTATGATTCCCACAGGTGGAACAGTGATCTGATTGTCTGCATAAACTATGCGTCAGTAATTCCCGTAGGCAGAATACCTGAATAATCAAGGGTGGCATTGTTTTGGAGCTTATGTCTGAATCAAAATTTCCAGTCTTGATGATTTATAGAATCATCTTGTTTGTGTACAGACAAGTCCCAGACCACTATTCCTAATCTGAGGCAAACAGGACCAGACATCCTGGACACAAAAGAAGTGGTATCTAATAATAGGAGTACATGAAGTGCCAGATAAAAGGAGTGGTTCATGGCAGAAGGTCAGAACAAAGACCTTACATTAGTTGTGTTACAACTAATTTGGATCTCAATTTTAGTCTCTTACAGGTGGCAGATATTTGGTCCACCACCCAGTGAAGATAGCTGAGTTCAAATTTAGAGTAGCTTTGGTTTTTATCAGTGGATTATAATAATTTGTGCTTTTCCCAGAGGACAGGGACACAGCAAAGTCACAGGTTGATCTGTTAAAGTCATGCATCCACATTTAAGATGGAAGTGGAAATGTCATTGATTATAATTCCCTGTGATCACATTGGATGAAACCAGAATTTACCACAGGTTTTGTCATGGGGACACAGCAGCAAATGGAATGTCCATCAGTCAATAAGATTGGGGGCAGTGGCTACTTTTTGAGATCATCGAATAATGGCATAAGGATGACTCTGTTCTGATGTAACAATTATAAAGAAGAAAGAAATGAGAAAAGGGGCCATTATGGGTGGATGACAACCAGGGATCTATAGCAAATGAGAATGATTATAAGGAAGCAGTGGAAAGCAAAACAGGAATTATTTAGGGGTTCTGATCCAACACCTTGGGTGACTCTATCCATTCTCTGAGATCATCAGCTTGTTTCAAAGGTCTTCGGTCAGCAGTCTACTTCTCAATATTAGCAGCTTCTGGAAGATCTCTGAATCCTCAGATTGAAGTGTCCTGCTGGAGTAGTCTTTTTTAAATGGTGGAATTCTGACTGCTTTCTTTAGTTGTGAAATGTGGAACTCGAGGATTGACTTGCTGTGGTTTCGCTGCCACATTTGTTGTTAACAATATCTGAGAAAGTTCTCTCCAATGAGGTTCAAGACTGTTTTTCTCTAATGTCTGTTCCAATAGAAAAAATCTCCTGGTTGAAAATCATGACGGGGCTCTTTGGGAAGAAGTTGTGGGAAGGTGGTCTTAACCTGTTGGTGAGGGGACAGAGTATTTATTATATCTGAGTCCCTTATAATATTTTATCATGTCTGTTTACAGCAGGATGGAATCTAGGATCAGAGGTGAAATTCCTAAATAGGCTTTCCAGTTACCAGGTCACAGAGGGATCACCAGAGTGTCCTCAAGGTAGTGGAACATACAGCCATAAAAGATGCTAGTAGTACCTTTGGCCATGGGAGTTCAAAAGCTTTGCTAATTTTAATTTACAACATTGGTTCTTTAAATCTTTCCAGAGATTACGGGTAATAAAAGCAGTGTAGTTTCTGAGTAAGGAGTAATGCCTTACTGAGTTATTTTATAATTCTTATGAAGTGTGTATATTGGTCACTTGATATAAAAGTTGGTATACCCCAGATTGAAAACACAAAATCTAGCAGTTGCTTAGCAACAATTATGGGTGTAACTTTTCAGCAAGGAAATGATTCAACTTATCTTGAAAATAGACATATAAAAACTGTAACATATTCAAATCCTAAAGAGAATGGAACCTAAATAACATCCATGTGAAAGTGTTCAAAGGGCCATGAAAGCTCAGTTTCTAGCCTGTCCCACATTTACATTTTCCCAGGATTACATTATTGATAGGTAACACATGAACTTTGGCTATCTTTTTAAAGTTCCCACATCACTGTTGATCTAAGAATAGTAACCAATTTGTCTGTATCATGATAAGTAGTTTCATGAAGAAATTTAACTAATCTCCATTTGAAAAATTACCTGTTACCAAGTAGCTAACCTGAGAGTGCCAGAGATGATTTGAGTGAAAGTTACAGCCATATATTTTCTATTCTTCCTTTTCTGAATCAGGAACTAAATGTTGATATTTTACAATGGCTTCTTTGAATTCTTCTAAATATTTATCCTTTGGAAGTTTAGTTAAGATTCCAACCTTAGTTAAGACTGCTTGTTTGACATAATAATCTGTTAGAGCATTTCCTTCAGCTTCTCTATTATCTCTTTTAATATGAGCTCAATAGCCACCTCTCTAGGAAGTAAGAGAGATTTTAAAGTTCCTTATTCGCCATTTATTTTTTATTGTTTCCAGCAAAAGTGGGAAATTCCCTTTGTTTCCCCAAGCACCCCAAAATCATGAACTACTCCAAAAGCTCATCTTCTATTTGTATATATGTTTACTCTCTAGTCTGGATAGTTGATAAGCTCCAGAAATTACAGTAAGTTCTGCTATCTGATCTGATCTTAATTCAAAGAGAAGACTATATTCTAAAGAAGAGCTTAAATTAATGATAGCCTCTCCTGTTTGATAACCTCCATTTTCAGTGTAAAGGTAGAATCCATCAATAAATAATATTAGGTCAGGGTTCTCAATGAGAGTCTCTAATAAATATGAGGGGGGTACAGTAAGTTCCCTAACAGGTCAAACAATGTTGAGATTCCCCTTCTGGTAGAGGCAAGGAAGGGGCAGGGGTCAGGGTGTTGCAATAGTGAATAGTAATGTGAAAGGGTGAAAATAACAAAATCATAAGAGGTTAACTGGCTGGCTGAAAAGTACTGTGTATTCTCAGTCACTGGTAATGTCTATATTGTATGAGGAACCACATAGGGAACCTAGGACTCAACAAATTTTGTTCAGCAGAAGCATCAACAAATTTTGCAGTGGCAGCTATTGCCCTAAGACAAGAGGGCCTTTACAACCAGGTCAAAATTGAGTTTATAATAATAAAGATTTTTATGGTTCCCATGAAGTTGAGTTAAAACTGCAAGAGTGTGTCGATATTGTTCATGCACAAATAGACAAAGGATCTGTCTGTAATTAAGAATATTGTTATGGGTGAAATGGTATATCCCACTCCCAAAAGATATTTTGAAATTTTAAGCCCTGTACCTCAGAATATGACCTTATTTTGAAATAGGGTTGTTACAGATAAAATCAGTTAAGATGAGATCATAGTGGAGTAGAGTGGGTCCTTAATCCAATATGACTGATGAAAAGACAGCTCTGTGATGATGGAGGCAAATGAAGCATGGCATCAACAAGCCAAAGAATGCCAAGGATTGCTGGCAAACGCCAGATGCTGGGAAAAGGCCAAGAAGGAGTCTTCCCTACAGGTTTCATAGGGAACATGACCCTGCCAACACCTTGATTTCAGATTTCAAGCCTTCAAAACTGCCAGACAATAAATTTCTGTTGTTTTAAGCCACCTCATGTGTGGTACATGTTAGCAGCACCAGGAAGCTAACACATATCCCAAGGGAAGGAGGTTATTGAAGAACTTCCTTCAGGTTCTATGAGACCTGCTCATGTCTGGGCTCCCAGAGGAGACAGTCTCTTACTGAGGACTAAGTCAGTTCATAAAGGGGCATCAAAATTCAGGAAAAGTCAGCACCCGTTGTGTACAATATCCAGTTAAGCCTAGAAATCTTCCCACTTGCTATTTTGTGAAGGATCTAGGGGAAGTCTGCATAGTCTTTCTCAGCACAGACTGTTTTTCTCTCCTTAGACAAGGCATGCCCTACATAGGAAGGCCACCAGAGGAGATGGGAGGACTTTTAGAGAAATGAGTTTAATTCATTGTTGCTTAAGTTTGTCAGTTCTCATTAGCTTTGTTCTAAGAGTTTTTTGGTGAAACAGATATTGAATTCGAATTTGATCTGAAATACTTAACAATACTGTATTGTGTGCTTAAAAATTTGTTAAGAGGTAGATCTCAAGGGTTCTTGCCACAATTAAAATAAAATTGTAATTAAACTTAAGTATATTTTCAGCACTGGTGGGTCACTTTCTCAATTACCATTTGTGATAATGGAGTTTGGAACTTATTCAAGAAATATCCAACATCAAACAAGTACTACATTATGTACTAAATATAATGTGTTTTGTCTAAATATGAATCCCTGTAATTTGCCTTTTTTCTTTTCAAGATGTTTTGATTAACAGTATAGTTAATAAACCTTACATCACTAAAGAATTTTTATCTACAACATCAGAATCTGGGCTTTTGCTCTAAGGTTTATGCTCAGAGAAAGGAAGCATGCTCACAATGAGAACAAAGTATGTGGAGCCTTTATGAGTCTTTAGCAAGAATTTGAGAGATAACTGCCTTTATGACTTGTAAATGTAAATGAACATGTGAGAGGGAATGTAGGCTAAGTCTTTGGAGGATTCAATGCTTTGTCTGATTTGTGGATTTTAGGGTTGTATTTCCATGACCTACCCCAGGGAGAATTTTTAAATAAAGACTTTATTTTGTTTTAAAAAAGAATTTGATATGGAAGCCTCTGCATAAAAATAAAAATACTACCCAATAGGCCTGAGAAATCTTATTCTCTTTGTTTTCTAAGGAACCTCTCAAAGAACAATTTTGTTCAAGTCAAAAGCTGCCTAGAGTGGTCACTGAAGGCCTAAATCATCTGTGAAGTTATGCCGTTTCGAGATATAGTAGCATGAATAAAGATGACAAAGAGAGTACATAGAGGATGCAGGAGTTTTTCCTGGAAAAGCATACTTAGATGACCAAGGAGAGCCGGCCACAGTCAGACAAAAGAAATGTTTATGCACTCTGTGTCATGGGTCTCTGACCTGTCAGTGGGCCACCTCTGAATACAGATCCAACAATTTGCAGACCTCTATCCACCACTGACAGGTGGAAAACTGGAGAGAATCCTTTCTCAAAATCAAAAGTCAAGTTCTCTGAACAAAAATCAAGACAAAAGGAAAACCTTATGAAGTTTCCCTGGTGACCCAGAGCAAAGTTTGTCCAAATAGACACCAGTCCAGTGAGAACTTCAAACTCACCAGTCCATGAGTCCAGCTGGAACCATGGGCTTGTGCACCTATGTCTATGTCCCACCTTTTGGTTCTCTTTCTTATGACAAATAACACTATTAGATAGTACAACACAAAACAAAAGCACAAAGGAAGCAAAAAAGAATATAAAGGAATGGTTTGATTCTACCAATGATACCAAACAAATGGAAACCAGTAACAAAACCCAAGTATCAAACTGAGTAAATAGCCAAGGCAAAGAGAGCAGAATTCAGCCCTGGTGCTGACTTATGTCAGCATGGACCTGACAAGTCATCAGAAGCAAGACACAACACTACTCTGTGGGTGTCGCACAAGGTTGAAGACTGGGGTCCAACAGTATTGAACAGTACATGCTGTATCCTGATGGAACCTCAGAGAAAACACAGCCACCCAAATAAGCACAAACATGGGCCATTTATTCAAAGTTTGCTGTAGCAAAAGAGTTAACACTGTTGCTTGTGTTTGGGAGAGACTTAAAGACAGGGAATGGAAGGTGAAAGTTTTATAGTGAAAAAAGAAAAGAGTCATGGCCTCCAGTATGATATTCAGAGGTTGTCTGGTTGGGGAAACAGGAGAGATGGCTAACTAGAAACAAGGTATCTTATGTGATTGGTTTGGGAGTACCCTGGCTTTCCTTACTTGGTCCTGAATTGGAAGGGTGAAAAATAGGGAAGTTGGCAGTAATTGACCAAGTCTTGACCAGTTTCAACTAGTTGCAGCAGAGGCTGTAGGTCCTGTTTTATTGTTAAATATGGTCTGACCATTGCTCATTTGTACATTCAGTCTCTCAAAGCCAAAGCATTTATTTTCCCTTCATAAAAAATATTTTATGATGACATAGTGTCTTTAGTCTATTTAGGCTACTATAACAGAATACCATAAATAGGTGGCTTATAAACGACAGAAATTTCTTGCCCACAGTTTTGGAGGCTGGGAAGCCCAAGATCAAAACCAGCAGGTTTGGTATCTGGTGGGGGCTTGCTTTTTGGTACGTAAGTGGCTCTCTTCTCATTATGTCCTCACATGGATGAAGGGGCAAGGGATCTCTCTGGGGTCTCTTTTATAAGGGTACTAATCTCAATCATGAGGGCTCCACCCCCATGATTTAATCACTTCCCAAATGCCCTGTCTCCAAATACCATTACATCATGTATTAGTATTTAACATATGAATTTTGGGGGTACATAAACATTCTGTCTATAGCACACAGATAAAATATTTAAGCAAAGAAGACATTTTGTTAAGAGCATTTGCAGAAGTGGGAATAAAATGGGATTTTTGAAAGAAAAATCTTAAGATATTCTCTTCTAGTTACTTCAGTACCAGCTAGATTGGTTGGCCCTTAAGCTCTAAGTAATTATGTTCATCTAACATGATATTCATTAAATCAAGGTCTTGATTTTTAAGTCTCTTTGTTATGCTTGCCAAAATTTGGGGAATGGCCACACAGAAGAAATTTGATAACACATAATAAAAACTCATTAATTGATTTCTCAAATTCAGAATACATTATAATTCAGATAAGGAAAAAACTGAAGCTATTTAACCACAAAGAAATATTTTGCTAAGTAAATTATTATGTATACCTGAAGTAAAAGAAATCTGCTTTTCTTTTTCATATTTTTTCCAGTTTTAATGAAATATAATTGACATATAACATTGTATAAGTTCAAGAGGTACAACATAATGATTTGATATATGCATACATTGCCAAATGGTCACCACAATAAGTTTAGCTAACATCTATCACCTCACAAATTTTCCTGTGATGCGGATTTTTAAGATCTCCTCTCTTAGCAACGTCAAATATATAATACAGTCTTATTAACTATAGTCACCATATTGTACATCACATCCCCAGAAATTGTTTGTCTTATAACTGGAAGTTTATGCCTAATGGCACTTTCACCCCTTCATGCACCCCTGCCCTCTGGCAACCACCAATCTGTTTCCTATTTCTATGAGGTCGAGTTTTTTTAGATACCACATGTAAGGGAGATCATGCAGTATTTGTCTTTCTCTGTCTTGCTTATTTCACTCAGCATGCCCTCAAAGTCCATCAATATCACTGCAAATGGCAGGATTTCCTTCTTTTTAATGGCTGAATAAGATTCATTTATATAGTCAATAATATCCAACAATATTAAATATGTCCATTGTGTGTGTGTGTATATATATATATTTCTTATATATAAATAAGCCTATATATATTTCTTATGCATACTTATACATAAGAAATATATATATATACATTTTTATATATCTTTATTGATTCATCATAGATGGACTCCATGATAAACGGCTTATTTGAAAAACAGATTTCTTTGGCAGTGATGTCATCAAGACGGCAACATAGGTGTTTCTGGCTTCAGTCCCTCACAAATGAAGACCAATTAGCAACTGTCCTTAGACAAGACACCCTTGTGAAATTCCCAGAACAAGGGAGTAATTCTGAAGCACCTCCCATAGATCACAGAGTCCAAGAAAGACAGCATTAGAAGGGTAAGAGGAATGATACACTCTGACCACATTTCCCCTCCCACAGGATGACACATCTCCACACTAAGAAGACCTCCTAGGGCCATGGTTTCTCTAGTGGGAAAAAGAGAGCCCAAGATGGACAACCAGCTCCCCCAGCACTGTGGTTTGCTTCCCTGGAGGCCCACCCAGTTCTCACTCCATGAGTATCTAAAGGAATTGGGTTTGACCACTGGAGATTAGATCGGTATAGAGAAGGGGTGGGACTTACAGCAATAAAGGCCATAGATGACAAGCCCATAGCTAACATCTCATTCAGTGATTATGGTTGAAAACTTCTCATCTAAGATCAGGAACAAGACAAGACACCTATTCTCCTCATTCCCCTTCAGTATAGCACTGGAAGTCCTAGTCAGAGCAATAAGATAAGAAAAAGAAGTAAGAGGTATCAGAATTGGAAAGGAAGAAGTAAAATTGTCTCTACTTGCAGATGACATGATTTTATGTATAGAAAGTCCTAAAGACTCCACAAAAAAACTGTTAGATCTGATTAACTAATTCAGCCAGTTGCAAGGTACAAAAATCAGTAGCATTTCTACACACTAACAACAAATTATCTGAAAAAGAAATAAAACAATGCCATTTACAATAGCATCATAAAAAATAAAATATTTAATAATAAACTTAACCAAGGAGGTGAAAGATCTCTACACTAAAAACAGTAAGACACTGATGAAAGAACTTAAAGAAGACACAAGTAAATGGGGATAATATCCCATGTTCATGGACTGGAAGAATTAACATTGTTAAAATGTCCATACTCCCCAAAGCCATCTATGGATTCAATGTAATCTCTATCAAGATTCCAATGGCACTCTTCACAGAGACAGAAAAAACTTTCCTAAAATTTGTTTGGAACCATAAAAGACCCTGAAATCCAAAGCAAGCTTGAGAATGAATAAAGTCTAGGGGCATCACACTTCCTGAATTAAAACTATATTACAAAGCTGTCATACTCAGAACAGTATGGTACTGGCAGACACAGACCAATGGAACAGAATTCAGAGCCTAGAATTAAACCCATGCACATACAACCAAATAATATTTGACAAAGAAGCCAAGAATACTCAAGGAGAAAGATAAGTCTCTTCATTAAATGGTGTTGAGAAAATTAGATATTCACATGTGAAAGAATGAAACTAGACCCCTATCTTACATAACTCATAGAAATTAACTCTAAATGAACTAAAGACTTATATATAAGACATGAAACCATAAAATTTTTAGAAGAAAACTTAGGAAAAAGCTCCCTGACATTGTTCTTGGCCATGACTTTTTTATATGACACCTAAAGAACAAGCAACAAAATAAAAAATAAACTGGGATTACATCAAACTAAAAAGCTTCTGCACAGCAAAAGTACTGAAATCAACAAATGAAAAGGCAACCTATGGAATTAGAGAAAACTTTTGTAAATTACATATCTGATTAGGAGGTCATATCCAAAATATACAAAGAACTCATGGAAATCAATAGCAATAAATCAAATAATCCAATTAAAAAATGGGCAAAGGACCTGAACAGACACTTTCCCAATGAAGATATTCAACTGGCCAAAAGGTACACAAAAAGGTGTTCTACTTCACTAATCTCATGGAAATGGAAATCAAAACCACAGTGTATCACCTCACACTTATTAGGATGGCTTTCAGCAAAAAGACATGAGAGAACAGATGCCAAAAGGATGTAGAGGAAAAAAAAGGAACCTTTGTGCATTGTTGGTGGGAAAGTAAATTGTGCTTAAAGTAAATAACATGCCAATATGACATTCCATATCATTTTAATAATGAATGGCATGAGTAAAGGGGTAGTTTCTGACTAAGTGGCTGATTCCTAGTGTAAATATAAGTCCCACAAGTTGGTAGGAATTTTTTTTCCTATAAAATACACACTATTCAAAGTATGGACATTTTCTTACTATAATTACTAAAGAAAAACAGGGAATTGAAAGGTGTAGTAAGATTTAAATAAAAGAATATTTCCCAGTATAGTAAAACAGGGTTGAACTTGGTGACCTCAAAGATCTCTTTAGCTTCAAAGTTTGATTGGTAGCTTACCCTCATGTAAAGTTTAATGTGTGCCAGGCATAGTTCTTAGCACTTTCGAAAGGTAACCTCCTTTCATGTGATTCTAAACATAATAATATTTGAGTCCTGCTATGTGCTGGATCAGTTTAATCATTACCTTTTCAATCCTCTAAATAATCTGCTAAATTAGCTATTATTGCTCTTTTTTTACAAATAACAAATGGAATTCGGGAAACATTAAGCACCTTGACTGCATGCCTCTTCTCTTTTTGTTTCAGCAGCCTATTGCTGCTTCCTTGCTGGCAAGTGCAGGGCAAAGAGTGACTAGACCTTCATGGTTGGGGATGGTGAGCAGGAGACCAGATTAGGAGTGTCCTGAAGCTGAGAAGCCAGGTTATGCGGTGAGGCCAGGCTGTCCAACCCGTAAGTGGAAAATACAGAAGCAAAAAGCAATCACACCATAGGTTCAAGAGCCAAGAAGATCAGGTGGAAACTGAGTTGCCAAATCCCAACAAGAGAAACCTAAAGTAATCAAACTGAAAAAAGTTCTTCAGTTAAACAGCCAATAGTGTGGTGGTCATGGAGCATGGCAAAGTGCAGAGAGCGAAGTAACTCCATTGCTGGTAAGTGGCCAGCTGCCTCTAATCAGGGCAGTTCTTGCAGTGCCAGAGTGGGGGAGTTCAGTCAGATTTCAGATGTTCAAAGTACATAACAGAAGGATGGGGACTTGGGAGGCCCTTGATGAATGGCAACTGTAGGCAGCAGCAGTGCTGAAGCAAAGAATAAGGGTGTAAGAACTTTGCAGGCTCTGTCATACATTCAGTGGGTGACTGGGGAAAGCCATTCAACTTTTCTGAGCCTTACTTACTTCATTAATAAAATGGAAACAATACAAACCAATCAAGTCATTTTTCATCAAACCTAATATAATCACAGTACAGGCACACCTTGGAGATACTGCAGGTTTGGTTCCAGACACTGCAATAAAGCAAGTCAAAGGAGCTTCTGGGTTTCCTGTGTATATAAAACTTATATGTACACTATACTTTGTCTATTAAGTATACAATAGTATTATGTCTAAAAACGATGTACATAACTTAATTTAAAAACTTTTTTGCTGAAAATGCTAACCATCATCTGAGCATTTAGCAAGTCATAATTACTGATCACAGATCAAGACAAATATAATAATAATGAAAAAGTCCGAAATATTGTAAGAACTACCAAGATGTTGCAGAGACACGAAGTGAACGAAAGCTGTTGGAAAAGTGATACTGACAGGCTTGCTCAGCACAGGGTTGCCACAAACTTTCCATCTGTAAAAAAAAATGCAGTATCTGCAAAGCGCAATAAAATGAGGTACACCTATAATCAGAAGTAAAGGAAATGGGAGTAAAAGGTGTAGAGAGATTTAAATAAAAGAATATTTAATAAAGATAAATAAAAACTATTTAAATAAATATTCAAATAAGGAATACTTAAGTAAAAGAATAAAAGACTATCTACAATCAGAGCAACAGATCTCCTCATCCCACCACGGACCCTCAGCCCAGGGCTGTGTCAGAAGAGTACTATATAGACAATGTGTTTAGTTGGAGGAAAAAAAAAATGCATGGGGACTGGAACATAATAAGAATATTATTACTGGTGGCTGTTAAAACTGCTATTCTTGTTATACACAAAGGACCAGAGTAGAGGGGACGTCTCTAGTGAGTAATTCTATCTTAGGCTGACATGTAACCAATCAGCTTTTCCTGATTGATTAAACGTAATCCAGGTCTAATCAAAGTCATCTTTCTGCTCTGTGCCTTCATAGGTTTCAAAACTATAGTATGACTCAGCACATATGTGCCAAACTGATTTGATTCTGCCTTGGGTTCTATGCTTGTTTTATGCTTAAGGAAATCAACAGCTGGGGTTGGCAATCTCAAGAACGGGTATTTTCTTGGGGGGGTATCATTAATGTACAATTACACGAGCAACATTATGATTACTAGACTCCCCCCATTATCAAGTCCCCACCACATACCCCATTACAGCCACTGTCCATCAGCATAGTAAGATGCTATAGAATCACTACTTGTCTTCTCTGTGCTATACTGTCTTTCCCATGACCCCCGTTACATTATATGTGCTAATCGTAATGCCCCTTATTCCCCTTCTCCCTCCCTTCCCACCCACCCTCCTCAGGCCCTTTTCCTTTGCAACTGTTAGTCCATTCTTAGGTTCTGTGAGTCTGCGGCTATTTTGTTCCCTCAGTTTTTGCTTTGTTCTTATGCTCTACAGATGATTGAAATAATTTGATACTTGTCTATCTCTTCCTGGCTTATTTCACTGAGCATAATACCCTCTAGCTCCATCCATGTTCTTGCAAATGGTAGGGTTTGTTTTTTTCTTAATGCTGAATAATATTCCATTGTGTATATGTACCACATCTTCTTTATCCATTCATCTACTGATGGACACTTAGGTTGCTTCCATTTCTTGGCTATTGTAAATAGTGCTGAGATAAACATAGGTGTGCATATGTCTTTTTCAAACTGTGGTCCTGCATTCTTAGGGTAAATTCCTAGGAGTGGAATTCCTGGGTCAAATGGTATTTCTATGTTTAGATTTTTGAGGAACCTTCATACTGCTTTCCACAATGGTTGAACTAGTTTACATGGAGTGTAGGAGTGTTCCCCTTGCTCTGCATGCTCACCAGCATTTGTTGTTCCTATTCTTTTCTATGTTGGCCATCCTAACTGGTGTGAGGTGATATCTCATAGTGGTTTTAATTTGCATTTCTCTGATGACTAGTGATGTGGAGCATCTTTTCATGTGCTTGTTGGCCATCTGAATTTCTTCTTTGGAGAAGTGTCTGTTCAAATCCTTAGCCCATTTTTTAATTGGATTATTTGCTTTTTGTTTGTTGAGGTGCATGAGCTCTTAATATATTTTGGATTTCAACCCCATATCAGATACATCATTTATGAATATATTCTCCCATACTGTAGGATGTCTTTTTCGTCTACTGATGGTGTCCTTTGCTGTTCAGAAGCTTTTTAGTTTGATATAGTCCCACTTGTTCATTTTTGCTTTTGTTTCCCTTGCCGGGGGAGATATGTTCTTGAAAAAGTTGCTCATAATTATGTCCAAGAGATTTTTGCCTATTTTTTTTCTAAGAGTTTTATGGTTTCAGGATTCCATTCAGGTCTCTGATCCATTTTGAGTTTACTTTTGTGTATGGGGTTAGACAATAATCCAGTTTCATTCTCTTACATGTAGCTGTCCAGTTTTGCCAACACCAGCTGCTGAAGAGGCTGTCATTTCCCCATTGTATGTCCATGGCTCCTTTATAGTATATTAATTGACCATATATGCTTGGGTTAATATCTAGACTCCCTATTCTGTTCCACTGGTCTATGGGTCTGTTCTTGTGTCAGTATCAAATTGTCTTGTTTATTATGGCTTTGTAGTAGATCTTGAAGTTGGGAAGCGAGATCCCCCCTGCTTTATTCTTCCTTCTCAGAATTACTTTGGCAATTCGGGGTCTATTTGTGGTTCCATATGAATTTTAGAACTATTTGTTCCAGTTCACTGAAAAATGCTGTTGGTATTTTGATAGGTATTGCATTGAATCTGTAGATTTCTTTAGGCACGATGGCCATTTTGACAATATTAATTTTTTCTATCCAAGAGCATGGGATTACTTTCCATTTTTTAGTGTCCTTTTAATTTCTCTTAAGAGTGTCTGATAGTTTTCAGGGTATAGGTCTTTCATTTCCTTGGTTAGGTTTATTCCTAGGTATTTTATTCTTTTTGATGCAATTGTGAATGGAATTGTTTTACTGATTATTCTATCTGCTAGTTTATCATTAGTGTATAGGAATGCAACAGATTTCTGTGTATTCATTTTGTATCCCGCAACTTTGCTGAATTCAGTTATTAGATCTAGTAGTTTTGGAGTGGATTCTTTAGGGTTTTTTATGTACAATATCATGTCATCTGCAAACAGTGAAAGTTTGGCTTCTTCCTTACCAATCTGGATGCCTTTTATTTCTTTGTGTTGTCTGATTGCCGTAGCTAGGACCTCCAGTACTATGCTGAATAAAAGTGGGGAGATTGGGCATCCTCGTCTTGTTCCTGATTTTAGGGGAAAAGCTTTCAGCTTCTCACTGTTAAGTATGATATTGGCTGTGGGTTTGTCATATATGGCCTTTATTATGTTGAGGTATTTGCCCTCTATACCCATTTTGTTGAGAGTTTTTATCATGAATGGATGTTGAATTTTGTTGTATGCTTTTTCAGCATCTATGGAGATGATCATGTGGTTTTTGTCCTTTTTGTTGATGTGGTGGATTTTCGAATGTTGTACCATTCTTGCATCCCTGAGATGAATCCCACTTGATCATGGTGATTTATTTTTGAATTCAGTTTACTAATATTTTGTTGAGTATTTTTGCATCTATGTTCGTCAGGGATATTGGTCTGTAGTTTTCTTTTTTTGTGGTGTCTTTGCCGGGTTTTGGTACTAGAAAGATGCTGGCCTCATAGAATGAGTTTGGAACTATTCCCTCCTCTTCTGTTTTCTAGAAAACTTTAAGGAGAATGGGTATTATGTCTTCTCTAAATGTCTGACAAAATTTAGTGGTGAATTCATCTAGTCTGGGGGTTTTGTTCTTGTGTAGAATTTTGATTACCTATTCAATTTTGTTGCTGGTAATTGGTCTGTTTAGATTTTCTGTTTCGTCCTTGGTCAATCTTGGAAGGTTGTGTTTTTCTAGAAAGTTTTCTGTTTCTTCTAGGTGATCCAGTTTGTTAGCATATAGATTTTCATAGGATTCTCTCATAATTTATTTGTATTTCTGTGGTGTCATAGTGATTTTTCCTTTCTCATTTCTGATTCTGTTCATGTGTATAGATTCTTTTTCTTTTAGTAAGTCTGGCTAGGCTTTTATCTATTTTGCTTATTTTCTCAAAGAACCAGCTCTAGGTTTCATTGATTTTTTTCTATTGTTTTATTCTTCTCAGTTTTATTTCTCTCTTCTCTGATCTTTATTATGTCCCTCCTTCTGCTGACTTTGGGCCTCATTTTTTCTTCTTTTTCCAGTTTCAATAATTGTGAACTTAAACTATTCATTTGGACTTGTTCTTCCTTCTTTAAATAGGCCTTGATTGCTATATACTTTCATCTTAAAACTGCAGTCACTGCATCCCATAGAAGTTGGGGCACTGTGCTGTTTTTTTTCATTTGTCTCCATATATTGCTTTATCTCTGTTTTTATTTGGTCATCGATGCACTGATTATTTAGGATCATGTTGTTAAGCCTCCATGTGTTTTTGAGCCTTTTTGTTTTCTTTGTACAATTTATTTCTAGTTTTATACCTTTTGATCTGAGAAGTTGATTGGTAGAATTTCTATCTTTTTTAATTTACTGAGGCCCTTTTTGTGGCCTAGTATGTGGTCTATTCTGGAAAATGTTCCATATTCACTTGGGAAGAATGTGTATCCTGCTGCTTTTAGGTGTAGAGTTCTGTAGATGTCTGTTAGGTCCATCTGTTCTAATACGTTGTTCAGTGCCTCTGTGTCCTTACTTATTTTCTGTCTGGTTGATCTGTCCTCTGGAGTGATGGTGTGCTGGAGTCTCCTAAAATGAATGCATTGCATTTTATTCCCTCTTTTAATTCTGTTAGTATTTGTTTCACGTATGTAGGTGCTCCTGTGTTAGGTGCATAGATATTTTTAATGGTTATATCCTCCTGTTGGACTGCCCCCTTTATCATTATGTAATATCCTTCTTTGTCCCTGTGACTTTCTTTGTTTTGAAGTCTATTTTGTCTGATACAAGTACTGCAACACCTGCTTTTTTTTGCATGAAATATCTTTTTCCATCCCTTCACTTTTAGTCTGTGTATGTTTTGGGGTTTGAGGTGAGTCTCTTGTAAGCAGCATATAGATGGGTCTTGCTTTTTTATCCATTCTGTTACTCTGTGTCTTTTGATTGGTGCATTCAGTCCATTTACATTTAGGGTGATTATCGATAGATATGTACTTATTGCCATTGCAGGCTTTGGATTCGTGGTTACCAAAGGTTCAAGGGTAGCTTGTTAACTATCTAACCATCTAACTTTAATTCACTTATTACACTATTATAAACATAGTCGGATGATTCTTTATTTCTCTCCCTTCTTATTTTTCCTCAACTCTATATGTTATGTGTTTTATTCTGTACTCTTTTGTGTTTCCTTGACTGATTTTGTGGATAGCTGATTTTATTTTGCATTTAGTTAGTATTTGGTTGATCTACTTTCTTTGTTGTGGTTTTATTTTCTCTGGTGACAACTATTTAGCCTTAGGAGCACTTCCATCTAGAGCAGTCCCTTTAAAATACACTGTGGAGATGGTTTGTGGGAGGTAAATTCCCTCAACTTTTGCTTATCTGGAAATTGTTTAATCCCTCCTTCAAATATAAATGATAATCTTTCTGGATACAGTATTCTTGGTTCAAGGCTCTTCTGTTTCATTGCATTGAATATATCATGCCATTCTCTTCTGGCCTGTAAGGTTTCTGCTGAGAAGTCTGATGATAGCCTGATGGGTTTTCCATTGTAGGTGATCTTTTTCCTCTCTCTGGCTGCTTTTAATACTCTGTCCTTGTCTTTGATACTTGCCATTTTAATTATTATACGGCTTGGTATTGTCCTCCTTGGGTCCCTTGTGTTGGGAGAGCTGGGACTTCCATGGTCTGAGAGACTATTTCCTTCCCCACATTAGGGAAGTTTTCAGCAATTATTTCTTCAAAGACACTTTCTATCCCTTTTTCTCTCTTCTTCTTCTTCTGGTACCCCTATAATGCGAATATTGTTCCATTTGGGTTGGTCATACAGTTCTCTTAATATTCTTTCATTCCTGGAGATCCTTTTATGTCTCTCTGCCTCAGCTTCTCTGTATTCCTGTTCTCTGATTTCTATTCCATTAACAGTCTCTTGCACCTCATCTAGTCTGCTCTTAAATCCTTCCATTGTTTGTTTCATTTCTGTTATCTCCCTCCAGAATTCATCCCTTAGCTCTTACATATTTCTCTGTAGCTCCATCAGCATGCTTATGACTTTTATTTTGAATTCTTTTTCAGGAAGATTGGTAATTTCGGTCTCACCAGGCCCTCTCTCTGGTGTTTGAGGGATTTTAGACTGAGGAAGATTTTTTTGCCTTTTCATGGTAATGGAAGTGATCGCCGGCAAGTGGCACATGTGTCAGCTGGGAGAACAAAGTCCCTTCCTGTTTGCTATTTGCCTGGGCTGTCTCCACTGCCTGTGCCTGTCAACCACACACAGGAAGCAGCCTCTGGGTTAATCCCCTGAGCTGCCATGGGTGGGGCGGCCCTTGGGATGGCCTAGGGCACTGGCGGGGGTTGCAGGGAAGCAGTGCATGTTTGCCATGAGAATAAAGCCCCTCTGTGCCTTCTGGACTCTGCGCCAGTCTCCGCTGTCTGTGCTGGTCAACTGTGGGCAGGGGGCAGCCTCTGGGTCTGGACCGGTTAGCCGCTTGCTGGGAGAAGCCTTTGTGTGGTTGCTGTGGGTGGAGCTGCTCCCCAGCTGTTCTACAGCAATGGCAGGTAGCCGGTTTGCTTGCAGTGCTGGCGCAGGGGATGTGGGAGGGGAGAATGAATGGCAGGCTGCTTATCACCATGAGGGGCTTCAGAGCTGTGTTGCCACCTAGGGGGTTAGGGTGCCTGATGTTTCTTAAAGTTCCCAGCCTGCTGGGCTGAGTGTGCCAGGATGATTTTGTCCACCTTTTAAACCTTTGTCCCTTTAAAACTTTTAAAGTGCCCACTTTTCTTTTGTCCCAGGGCAGCTAGCTGTGGGAATGTGTTCGTAGTCTTAGTCTCGGATTTTGCTTTTCCGTTCCTCTAATATCCAGTACACCATGCAATGTGTGTCTGTGCTCCTGGTGCAGATCACTAGGACTGGTTATTTAGCAGTCCTGTGCTTCCACTCCCTCCCCACTCTGATTCTTTTCCTCCTGCCAGTGAACTGAGGTGGGGGGAGTGCTCGGGTCCTGCCAGGTCATGATTTTGTATCTTACCCTTTTCCGTGAGATGTTGCATTCTCGCAGATGTAGATGAGCCTGTCTGGTGTACTGTATCTTCTGGTCACTCTTTTAGGAATAGTTGTATTTGCTGTATTTCAAGATATATATGGTTTTGGGAGGTTATTTCTGCTACCCTACTCATGCTGCCATCTTGAGAACCTCCTTGGGTATTTTTGATATGGTAAATATTTCTAGTTTGAAATTATTCAGTTCTCCTAGACACTAGATATTAGGTGATACAAAGGGCTTCCATGCTTCATTGTTAATTGTTTTTTGTTCTACGTGAGTTCCTATAGATGTACAATATAGTAATTCATTATATTCTTTGCCTATAGTAATTTTTACCCAAAGAAATACAATAACTGTCTTTCAGAAAGAGAAGGAAGAAGAGGAGGAGGAAAAGGGAAAGAAGAAAAATAATAAAGAGGGATCAACATGGGATGACTGATTTTGGTTCTGATTTTGAGATGCATTTACAGGAAAAAATAATAGAAAAATACTTAAAAACAGATACTGTTGGGGCATCAGAGATAAATCATTTCCACACCAACAAAGGATAGCTGCTAAAATTCTGTTCATAATTAGCTGGCTTGTTCCTAGTCTGACACAGCAACAGGGCAGCCTACAGAAGAAAGACATGCTAATCAGGACCCAGTTACTATTCTCATTAGCTTATATTTGAGACAGCACTGAAACCAATGTTTGATTTTAAAAAGTCATCATGTCAAGTACCTTTGAACATGTCAGTGCTTTTATTTGGTTGTCTACTAAAGAATACTATAAATAAAATAATATACTAACCATTATCTTCTTCTGGTTGCTAGATGCCATACATTTTCCTTAGTCTAAGGGCTTTCACACATGGTGTCTTTGCTTAGAATGCTGTCTCTCTAGGCTCCCCATCTCTATTCTCTACTTTCCAGCCTTTCTGATTCATCCCTACCCAAATTTCTAACTTAAGCTTAAGGGTCACGTACACTTTAGGCCTTCCTGGCTCAGTAGACTGTTTGAGGTTCCCTGCATACATACTCTCCTAGCAGCCCCATACTTCTGTCACTCATCATACCTACAATGGAATTCTTTTTACTAGCTGTCTTTTCCCACTTCTTCCCCTCATGCCTTCCAATGAATTCACCCTTACAGTATAAATGACAAAGGATTCTGCCTATGCTTTCATTACTGCATGCCTAGTATAAGGCCTGGCAATAAATATTTGTTGAATGAATGGACAATAAATAAGAAAAATTAAAGAAGAGAATCACATGAGTCTCCTGCTAACAATACTATATTAATCAGTGTAGAAATAGCTTTGATAACAAAAAACACCAAAATCATAATGGTTTAATACTATAGAAGTTGGTTGCTCACTTAATGATTTAGTACAGTGTTCCTAGTTGGGGAAAGGGGGGAGTCTCCTCCATGGCGAATTAGAAGCCAGGCTCCTTCAATCTTAGTAAGGGAGGAGAGGACAGCAGAGGGGGAAAGGGAACCTCACCTACTTCTTAAAAGTCCCAGCCTGGAAGGGACACAGATCATTTCTGGTCACACTCCAAAGATTTAATCATTTGCCACATCTGAGGCAAGGAAGAGGTGCTGAGAAATGGAGTCCTTGTCTGAGCACTCTCCTACCAGTGACAATACCACATGTGAAAAAGAGTCCAAATTTTCAGTGGACAGCTAACATACAACTAGCATGAACATAATCAGCCAGTCCAGAAAATTCAAGCTAACACCTCTGTCTCCCACCAAAAACACAGGAGCCCAAATTCTCTGCTCTGCATATTACTCATTAATTAGACAACATTCTGCTGCATTGTGCATGTGAAATCATGGCCTTGATAAGGTCTTCTTCAGACTGATCTGTGGACTTATTAAGAGTAAAGTTCACAAAGCTCTTTTCAGCTTCCTTGAAGCTATTGTAGTTGTTACAGCTTTACTTAATAGTGTGTCAAAATTGTACAAACAGCAAAAATGGCCTAAGTGTTTTCAGTGTTGCCTTGGCTGCCAAAGTTCTCTTATAATGGCCAAGCCTGCCCTTATTTAATTATCAGTATTATAACCTAAGCTAGCATGACTGCATACCCAGAAATAGCTTTGCAATAATATTTGAAAGTATAAATAATTTAAAATAGGATGGCACTTGGCTTTAAGCTAGAGCTCAGTGTATTTTTTTATTAGCATCAAGGAGAAGAAATACTACAAGGCTCTTCAATTAATTTTAGTGAACTCTTGCCACATCTAAAGACAAAAATTAGTAGTTAATCTCTTTGGGTGGTTTGTAAGCACAAAATTACTTAAATAATAGCAAATGTATACCCAAAGTCAAATGGAATAAACAGAAAAAAATATTGCAAATAACAGCCAAAACAAACTTACTGAAGATCATAATCTCAACTTGGATGTACTAGAGGGAAATGGATTCATATTCTAGTGCAAATGCCAATAGAATCATATTTTGAAGGGATAATACTATTGTGAGGTCATGTTGATTTAGTAAGTTCAATGTGCAGAGCTGACCACCAAAAGTGGGAGATATGGATTCTGTGGTGATGGCTACTATGATGACTATTTCTGCTATCCCAAGTAATCAATATGCTCCCACCCAAAGGTTGCTGACACAGTGATGAAGCAGTTACTCAAGTCACCACTGGTGACCTGTCACACTTTCTCTGCTGCAGGAAGCAGATGTATTATGCTCTTCAGCCAAAGGCAGAAGGTCAGCTGGGCTGACCTAATACTTTCTGTGGCTTTATTTTCCCTCCAGACAAGTGACTTATTACTAACTTAAGGATTAAGTGATATGGGAGTCAATTTTAGTAGCAAAGTTATACTGCTACAAATCTGCTTTCTGGCATGAGTTCTGTTTAGGATGGTAATAACATCAAGATTGATTAAATACTGAGATTAGGGTTACATTACTCCTGGCATTCCAGTGGTTCCCCAAAAGGAACTGTTTTCATTGACGTGAAAGGAATCAGAACTATCCAAACAGTTTCTATCCCAGAAGACTGGAGAGCCATCATCCTTAGCTTTCTTAGTTTCAGATTTTTACTTGTCAGGTGCAATATCTGTTTTCCTTTGGGAACTTACTTGACACAAACTAGACCAGTTAGCTCATTCACCTAAGACTTTGAATCTTGTGTGGATAGCGTTGACTGAAAATGGATTGAGATAAATCTTGAAGCTTCTGCAGGGGCTAGCTAAAGAAACAATCCTTTAGTTCCTGCCACTCAGTGAGATGTCTGGTTCCTAAGGCCTGCTGTCAAAATTTTCCTTCAATTTTGAGCTACCCATATCCTTCAAAATATATGTATTTATTGCTTAAGTTAGCTAGCATCAGTTTCTGTGGTTTGATACACAAGAACTTTACAATAGAAAGACTTTAAAATTTGTTATCAAATAGTTACCCAAAGACATGAGATTCCCAGGATTCAACTGGATGTCATTTTTACAGCTTTAAGAGTTGAATGAATGGTTCTGCCAAATAAAAGCACAGGAAAGGTCTGTCAAGTTCCAAAGATTTACAACCATGTTAAGAGCCAAAGAAATACCAAATCCAGTCCTACATGGGAATAAAGACTTTCGTGTGCAGAGCAGAAAAGTGAACTGGAGTCCTTTGAGTAATCAGTGTTGCAAACAAGAATCTAATCATCACCTCAGCCAATATTTTTAGTCATTATGTATGTGCAAAGGTATCCCTAAAATGTCTTAGGAGTTGTTGAATGTTTCTGTAGTGGGTAAACATTTTTAAACCCACAAAGATTTACATGTGCTTTAATTATTTAATTAATCAAATTAATTTCAACTGTTTCTTTCCCTTTTTTAAAATGTGAATTCTAGAAATTTCTTAAATGACATATCTGACTTCTCTTTTACTTCTATTGGACAACACAGATCTACAGTAGCAACTCAATCAAGTTTCAGTCTTAAACAGAGGTTTCATTATGTGCAGCACTTCCAAGAAGCCAATTTCTTCCTTTCCAAAATATTATAAGGGCTTCCTCCTTAATTAAAATAAAAATAAGTGACATGTGGTTTAGTGTCCTAGAAGAGTTCATGCAGCTTCAAGCAATTTTATTTAAATCAGGGAAATAATCATGTTTCACCATGCTCTTTTTAAATTGCTCTTGTTCAAGCAAATATGTCTTGGCAAAGTTCCAGATTTACCTTTTGGCACATGTTACGTAACTGCTTTTAATCTTTTTTGCCATGAATATTAAAAAAGAGGAAATCAGAGTTAAGAAGAGAAAAGCAAAATGATGTGTGACAGTGTAGCGAACTGACAGAGATATTTTTGCCATGCAGCTTGAGAAGAGAAATGAAACCAAGGCAAAATCTATCCCGGGCTTAAGAACTGCTGCATTTCTGCCTGTGGGGAAGGGAGTGAAGTGGGGAGGGAGATGTCAGAGAAAGTTGAGAGCTTTCCCCTGCAGCTCCGTTGTGGTAGGAGTGGAGTTCCTAGGGGCAAAATCCAAGTCACATAACTGTGTGTATGAAGAAATAGCTGCAGCAGAAGTTGGTGCTTTCTTCTCATACCTCAGATTTGATAATATTTTTTTGCATGTACCCCCAAAGTTTTGGCTCTAATAATAACTAACATTCACTGGCACTTAGAACATGCCAAGCCTTCACATATATAATCCATTCAATTTTCCCAATAATGCTAGCAGGAAACTGAGGCACACAAGTGCCAAGTAATTAGAGTCACTCGGTAGGTGGTAGAGGGTAGATGAGAATGCAGCCTTCAGGGGCACTAGGGTTGCCATCAGAACCCACGCTCTCACCGCTGCACATACTGCTTCACCCAGCTCTCCCAACCAAGTTATTCTGTCTCTACTAGGCCATGTTGAATTCAAGAGTCCAAAACTAACACTTCTGTATTTTCCAATATATTACTTGATATCACCTATAAATTACAATAAATTCAGGATATCGAAAACCAAGTCAACCAAGAGCAATTTTTTGTAAGATGTTGGAAGTCTACAACCCTAGAAATTCATTTTAACAATGATCAAGGAAGAGTGAAAGTCAGTGAAAGGAAGATTTATCTTAGATTTTATCCCAGTGGAGCATTATTAATGAACCAAGAGAATGCTATGAAGAAACTGACTTTTGTTATAAGGTGTAACTTTAAAAGGTTACATGCAGATTGCATCCCTGACCCCACTGAAGAGTGCAAGTCCCCTCTACAATATCTCACAACATACTTTGATTTCCTTCACATTTAAACCCACTTCAGCTCTCTCAGTTTATTTGTAAAATTGGGATAACCTTACAGAATGTAAGATTCAGATTACATAAAACACTTGGGACAATTCCTAACACATAGCAGAAGCTCAATAAATATTACCAGGTATTGTCATTTTTAGCATTTAACATAAATTATTGCATATATTTTTAATTATTTTTTATTCAACTTACACACAAAAAAATTTCTTCACAGTTTCCCCATTTCTCACACCTCCCACCACTTTAATATAATAAATTATGGCATATATTTTTTGTGACAGTTCATTCAATGTTTGACTCCCCCCTACTAGAATCTAAGCTTCGTGATGGCAGGGGGCAACTAACCACTGTGGCACACATCACAACTGCTGCCCACTCTCCAGTTCTCCTCGCCACCTGGGCACATGAAAATGTTGTACTTCCTTGCTTTCTTGGAGTTGAGTATGGCCGCTGACTTGCTTTAACCAATGAAATATGAGAAATGTCACTTCTGGATGGAAGACGTAACTCCCCACTCCTCTTTTTCCCTATTTCAGTAAGAGTGTGGCAGCAGATTTGGATGTGAGAGTATAACAATGAGTCCTGACATAAAGGATAGCTACTTTGGGGGTAAACTGGGTCCCTATTAGATGTTGATGAGCAAGGAATAAACCACTATTGCTTAAGCCTCCAAGACTGTGGGGTGGTTTATCACAGCGGCATAACCCAGCTTACCCTGACTATTACAACCTGTGTATTCCCATAGTCTAGTACAACGTCTGGCACATAGTAAGTGATCAAGTATGTTTTTACTAAATTAACTAATTGAAAGTTTTAATCATTAATAAAAATGAATGATTTTAGTTAAAGAAATTATTTTTTACTCTATTCTGTATACAATGAAATGCTTTGGATATTTTAACTGATTCGCATGTCGGGGATCACCATTTTTCGATATCACAGTCATACATGCTTTGCACTACAAAGGGACTCCATTAAAGTGTCGCCGAATTTCAATTGAATAATTTTTTATGTGAAGTGATTTTGAAAAACCTTTATTTCTGTCATAGAGTCACTTACTTAAATAATTCTATTTAAGGGCACAAGTGCCTTATAGAACGTCCCTGCAAAATTCCCTGTATGTGGTCCCTGCGCCCAGGACAAGTACAACAACAAATGCAGAAATTCCTCAATCACAATTACACTAGAAATGGGAAAGACCTCAAGGTCAGAAGCATTCAGAGAAATTGTTTAACCAATCGAAGTTGAAGTTTCTCTGGCCAGGGGGATGAGCCCTTGGTTGCAGCATCTTTTACTTTTCATTCCAACAAGAATCAGTAAGTTTACCAAGACAAAAACTATGAGCCCAGTTTCACATGGTGGTGAACGCATGACCAGCTCTACAAGTGGTAATGGAAAGGTCAGGCAAACAAATTGTCATCACCACAGATTAAAGCAACGAGGCCCCAAAGAGTGAGAAAATAAAACCTGAGGCTCTGGTATATGAGAAAGAAGTCACAGAAAAAGAAAACTGTTCTCTAGCACTGCTAATGGTCCTGAGAAAATCAATCCTTTAAGAAGGTTCATTAATTCCTGCCACTTTCCAGCTCTAGTGAATAAAGGACCACCAGACTTATAATAACATAGATATTGGGAGATGATCTGGCATTTAGTCTGATAAAGGTATGAGAAATAAGAAAGTCTGAAGTGGTGGAGAGGACTGAATGAAATGTCAGCTTTGATCTGTGTGAACACACAAAAACTTTGGGCTTTGAAAAGGGCATATGACCCTTGGTGGCAAGGTAGACAACTTACCTGTACCATCACCTAACTGTGCGACCTTGAGCAAGTATTTAAACCTCTCACTGCTTCCATTTCCTCCCCTAAAAATAAAGATAATGGTGCCTACCTCAAAGGATTGTTGTGGGAACTGGACTTGGTTAAATCCTATACAGCACAGTTGGTCTGCCTACAGTAATCACTCACGCAATGTCCGTCTGTATTACTGGGGCCCTGGTGCACAAACTATTCAATTATGCAGTCCAGGATTTACCAGCTATTTGACCCTTGAGCACATTACTTATCTTCTCTGTGCCTTAGTTTTCTTATCTGTAAAGTGGAATAATAAATTCTTACATCATAGGGTTGTTAGAAGGAGTCATGATACAACACCTGGTACAGTTCCTGACTCATAGTTATCCCACAATCACTGCTACCTGCCGTACTATTTCGTCTAGTGAGAAGCTGAATGGAATAGCAAACAGCCTGGCTCAGGCACCCGGAAGTGCAGTGGAGTTGAATGTGCGTGAGGGTTTACAGGAATATGTGGAGAAATCAAGGAAAAGGCTCTGGTACTTGTAAAGAAATGTGTATGCTCTCTTACAATGGTAGGGTCTTGGCTCTTCGAGGTGACACTTAACGTGGTGTTTGGTCACTTGTTTAAAGGTTGTAAGCTCATGTAAGAAAAGTTGAGAGAAATTCCTGAGGGCAGAGATCTACTTACACTTCTTTGCATCCCCTTCGTTCCCAGCACAGTGCCAGACACGCCAAACGTTTACTGAACCCAGTCAAAATTCGGGTCTGGCTCCCTGACCGTCCAGCAGAGGCCGCCCTGGGCCAGGGCTCCCGGGACCTGAGCCCCGGGAGAAGACAGGCCGGTGTGCCCTCGTCCTCGCCGCGGGGCCGGGTGGGAGGGGTTTGACGGCGGCCCGCGCGACGGCGGAGGCGGCCCCGGGCTCGCGCGGCTGGGATGGCGCAGAAGCGCGCCGGGAGCTGGAGGACAGGCAGCTGAAGGAGCCGCGCCGCGTTCGCCTGCCTTAGTCGCCCGCGCCCGCCGACTCCCACCGCAGCCAGCCGGGATCAGGAGGAGCCGTCCGGGTCCGGTGCGCTCGCTCAGTCCCCGCCAACTCTCCCGCCGCCCGCTCCGGGCTCGGCCCCGAGCAGCAGGGTACCATGGTCTGCAAGACTCTCTTCGCTCTCTGCATCTTGACGGCAGGTATTTTGGGGCGTCGTCCTCCCGGAGGGGCCGGACTCCGTAGGGGCTGAAGACCAGGAAATAAGTCGCCGCACTTGGGTGGCCGGAGTGGTGCGAGTGTCCGGGTTTGCGCAAAGGTGTGTGTGCGCTGGGATTTGGGGTGAGGTGCGCCTTTGGAGATCCTGGGCTGTAAGGGAGCGAGGGGATGACAGGGTCCTTTCTGCCGCAGCCCGCGCCAGTCAGACTCCGGGTTTTGTGGTTCTTTGTGGAACAAGTGGCTGCCGCGACGCGTTCAAACCCCAAGTGGGCGACACTGGCTGAGAGTGGAGACTTCTCAGGTCTCCGAGCATACCCTGGCAAAGTCGTCCGGGCACTAGGCTTCTCGACGCGGTTGGATCCAGGGAGGGATGAAAAAAGCGGGAGAAGCGGAGGGGAGAGAAATCGCATCTGGTGCCCGGCTGGGCTGGTGTGCGTTGCCCCAGACTTGGTGGTCCCTTCCTAATTACGCTGGGATTCGGCACTAACAGCCCCGCGGGCAGCTGCCCGGCTGGGGGTTTGTAGTTCTACCCTGTAGCCTGGAGTCTTCCGACAATGCACGATGGGGCAGAAACTATTAACTTGGCTAAAGTAGTACCCCGGTTCCACCCCCACCCGCACGCACACACACAACCCGCCTCGGGACGGCTACCCCGCGCGCGTCCTAGGTCGCTAGATCACCGACTGCAGCGGCCTCCCGAATGGGGCGGAGGAGAGGGGGGCAGAACTGAGTTCCGCGTGTGTGAGTGAAGTGGCGGGGTGGGGGTGGGGGGAGATTCACAACAACGCTTTGAGTCTGGAGTTGGGGTACCCAGTTTTTCCATAAATTGCAGCCCGACAAAGAACAACTATAGACTATGGATAAAGCACCATTGGAAAAGGAAGTCCCCGGCTGCTCGTACACTGGCCGGTTTACATAAGAATATTCCTAAACCACGTAGCACAAGCCTCTTCGACTCCTGCGTGTAATCTGTGTATTTTTTTTTCCTCCTGAGTTTCTTGGGTTTCTGTAATCGTGGACACAAGTTACAATCTCTTGTAAAGAAGCTAGGGCTTCCTGGAGCCTCTCGAAGGACAATACAATTTTGAGGAAAAGTTTCCCCACTTGAGGCTATAGCGTGTGTTTTCCTCTGCTTGCTGAACGCCAGAGAGATCTCTTTTCTCTCTGGTATCTGCACAGTTCGGAGACTTGTCGGCAGACTGTTCCCGAGCACTCTCGCGCTGCTTCTGCTGCGCAGCCTGGGGCAGGGCTTGGAGCGCCCGCATGGCAGCAGGTGTAACAGATGCCTCCCAAACCCCTGGATTGCCTAGTGTGGCAATTGAGCCTCCCAGTAAGAGATGTTTACGAAATGACGTGGAAGGTGCCTTTACTTCCACCTCACCAGGAATCTGTTCCTGAGGCTCAAGGCTCAGAGTACCTGAGACAACCAGTAGAGCCAGTAGGTAGGTAGGTTTGCTAATTTTATTCCGAGGCTTGTCTTTTTTATTTTTATTTTTTAACAGCTCTGGCAGTTGGCAAACCCGGATTAGCACTCCTAGGCACTGTATTGTAGTATTTTTTTGTTCTAAGGAGCTCAAGACTTTTTTTCTTGGCCAGTTTTAGTCTGTATTCCAGAAGCAGGAATACAGCTCTTGTCCACTGCGCGTGTGGAGGGGCTGGCGGCCAGCGGAACAGCCTCGTCCGGATCCCTGCACATGTATGTCACGGGTCAGCGGCCCAGAAGATCACAGCCTCCCAGTTCTGGGGCTCCCCGGACCCCAGAGACAGTTATGTTTCAATGTACATCTCCCTAATAGAGAATGATGAAACTTCATCCTTCTCTGACGTTTGTGCCTTGTAGAATTCTCTTTAGGGGGTCAGTGTGTTGTTAGGGCTACTTGCAGTCAGTTGTTAGGCAAGTGATACCAATTTTGGCATAAATATGCATGAGATTCTTTGCATCCCAAAGTAGGGTGTTCTAAAAAAAATTTTTTAGAAAAAAAAATAGATGTGTTAGTAAAGGAGAGAGCTGTAAGCGTTCTTGAAATGAAAGTGGCACGCATATGTAAGTGACTCATCCAGCTCCCTTGGCAAAGCTCTGGTTAGTTTCACCGGGTTTTTTTTCTTTTCTTTCTTTTCTTCCTTCCCTTTCTTCCTCTCTCTCTCTCCCTCCCTCTCTCCCCTTCTCTCCTTCTCTCCCCTCCTTCCTTTTTTCTTTCTCCATTTTTGTCTTTTCTTATTTTTCCTGCTTCCTTCCTTTTTTTTTCTTTCTTTATTTTTATTCCTGCAGTTTTAGAGGCTTCAGGAAAATTTCTGTAAAACTCACAAGGTGATACTTTCTTGAGCCAGAAGTGACTTTGGCAAGCAGTTTTTTTTTAGTTTAATAAATTCTCTCAATATATACATAGCATTTCCTCCAGTCTGTATAATGGACATTTATTAACTTGTTTTTTTTGTATTTTATTCTTAATTTTTCAATTTTGGTATCATTAATACACAATTACATGAGCAACATTGTGGTTACTAGATTTCCCCCCATTATCAAGTCCCCACCACATACCCCATTAGAGTCACTGTCCATCAGCATAGTAAGATGCTATAGAGTCACTACTTGTCTTCTCTGTGCTATATTGCCTTCCCCATGACCCCCCCTACATTATGTGTGCTAATCATAATGCCCCTTATTCCCCTTCTCCCTCCCTTCCCACCCACCCACCGCCCTGCAGTCCCTTTCCCTTTGGCAACTGTTAGTCCATTTCTTGGGTTCTGTGAGTCTGCTGATATTTTATTTCCTTCAGTTCTTATGCTCTACAGATGAGTGAAATCATTTGATACTTGTCTATCCCCACCTGACTTATCTCACTGAGCATAATACCCTCTAGCTCCATCCATGTTGTTGCAAATGGTAGGATATGTTTTCTTCTTATGGCTGAATAATATTCCATTGTGTATATGTACCACATCTTCTTTATCAATTCATAGACTGATAGACACTTAGGTTGCTTCCATTTCTTGGCTATTGTAAATAGTGCTGAGATAAACATAGGGGTGCATATTTTTGAAACTGGGCTCCTGCATTCTTAGGGTAAATTTCTAGGAGTGGAATTCCTGGGTCAAATGGTATTTCTATCTTTAGTTTTTTGAGGAACCTCCATACTGCTTTCAACAATGGCTGAACTAGTTTACATTCCCACCAGCAGTATAGGAGGGTTCCCCTTTCTCTGTATCCTCACCAGCATTTGTTGTTCTTATTCTTTTCTATCTTGGCCATCCTAACTGGCGTGAGGTGATATCTCATTGTGGTTTTAATTTGCATTTCCCTGATAATTAGCGATGTGGAGCATCTTTTCATGTGCCTGTTAGCCAAGTGAATTTCTTCTTTGGAGAATTGTCTCTTCATATCCTCTGCCCATTTTTTAATAGGGTTATTTGCTTTTTGGGTGTTGAGGCATATGAGTTCTTTATATACTTTGGATGTTAACCCCTTGTCAGATACATCATTTACAAATATATTCTCCCATACTGTAGGATGTCTTTTTGTTCTGATAGTGTCCTTTGCTGTACAGAAGCTTTTTAGCATTATGTAGTCCCATTTGTTCATTTTTTATTTTGTTTCCCTTGCCCAAGGAGATGTGTTCAGGAAAAAGTTGCTCATGTTTATATTCAAGAGATTTTTGCCTATGTTTTCTGCTAACAGTTTTATCATTTCATGACTTACATTCAAGTCTTTGATCCATTTTGAGTTTACTTTTGTGTATGGGGTTAGACAATAATCCAGTTTTATTCTCTTACATATAGCTGTCCAGTTTTGCCAACACCAGATGCTGAAGAGGCTGTCATTTCCCCATTGTATATCCATGGATCCTTTATCATATACTAATTGACCATATATGGTTGGGTTTATATCTGGGCTTTCTTGTCTGTTTCATTGGTCTATGGGTCTGTTCTTGTGCCAGTACCAAATTGTCTTGATTACTGTGGCTTTGTAGTAGAGCTTGAAGTCAGGGAGCGTAATTCCCCCCTGTTGCTATTATTCTTATTAATAAGTTTACTCTATTTGGTACTGATTAGGTCATCCTCTCAAAAAGCAGAGTTTGTATGTTTGCTCTTGGACTATGTAAATCAAAGATCTAATTAGTATTCCAGCCTAGGGCCAGGTGTTCTGGAGAACCCTAATGTGAAAAGTAAGAAATATTCAGCTGAGCCTACTAAATGCCTCATTTGAAAAGGTTGATAACATGCCAGCTCAGATTTAGCACAACAGTCCAAAAAATGCTCTGTAACAAATAGAAGTAAAATCTCACCAAGAATTTTATTTCTTCCACAAACTATTTTGCAAACAGATGTGTTTCAAAAGCTGAACTCAGCTAAATCTTAGGTCAGGTTTCCAGGGCCACAAACTTTGGATAATTCAGATCAGACAATTTAGGAGAAGGCAGTTCATGGTGTCTGAATGATCCAGAATGGCTGTCTCCAGAACCCAAAGTCATCAATACTGGCCAGATCTCTAATTTAACTTGAGCATTTGGGCCTGGTGTAATTGTGCTTGTGTTTTTATAAGAAAATTTCATTGGCCAAGTATTTCCCAGGGGCAGTGGGTACAGCATCTACAGGAAACAATGGAGAGGGACATTTAAAAATACATATTTTCAACAGGGATTGGCTGTCTTAACACCCAAATGGAAGGAATCTTGCCATAGCATTTACAACAGTTTACTTCCTTTTGGAAGTATCTGTTACTGAAATTACACATATTAGTTTAGGAATCAGATATTTGATTTGCTAATAAGATAATGAATGAAACAGTTACTTGGAAAAATTAATGTTTCATTTAGAAGACAGCAACGATTCTAAAAAGAGGCAGGCAAATAACATGTGCATTGTGCAATGATTGCTTTTTTACATGGAAATGCAGGGCAAATAGGTTATCATCTGGTTAATCTGCAAGCAGGGAGACTATAAAATAAGACTGATTTGTATATGTAGTTCATGGCATTACTTTTTTTACTCACAACTTAAATTATTTAAATGACAAGGATTGATGTATCATGAAGGTTTTCTGATATGTGGATCTTTAAATGTTCATTATAATCCTTTACACCAGCATATTGCCCATTTCTTTCATCTGTTTTAATGTCATTGATAAACCTAGATACTGTTGCCATTTCATAAGTAATAAAAGAAAATAGACAATTATGTATTCTTTCCATCTGTTTTTCATTGGTGCAGAGTAGTATAATCTCAACTGAGAATAAACTGTGTTCATTTCCCTTTGGCTAGTGTTGCCAGATTAACAAATTAAAATACAGGGTGCCCAGTCGAGCTTGAATTTCAAATAAACAGTGAATTCTAAGTATGCCCCACACTGTACTTGGGACACACTTAAATGAAATACTTCTTTGATGTTTATCTTGAATTCAAACTTAACTGGGCATCCTGTGTTTTATCTAGAAACCCTACCTTCTGACCTCCATCTGTGGTTCATCTATGCAAGTGGGTTTGATACAGTACTAGCATTACTTTGCATCCTGCCTCACCCAGTTTAAGTTGCCCTGAACCATTTCATTAGTAACAGTCTGTTCATGGGAGGACAAGGAGATTTCAGAGCCTCTCTCTGGGATAACAACTACAAGGATTAGGATTCAGAGGCAGATCCTCAATGAATCATTTTGAATCTGACTGTATATCCATCAGCTGTGCATTGTTGTGTGTTTCTGAACAACTGGAATTTCTATGGTCTCCTTAGGGCCACATTACCTGGCCCCTTTATGACCTTTCCCTTTTGAAAAAATAGTATATTTTAATGCTAGCAACGTTCTAGCCTAGGAGCTGGAACTAGAAGCCTTCTATAATCCAGCTATAGAATAGCTTTCGATTTCAAGGCTCTCTTCTGTGCCAGGATCTTAATACATCTCACAAATATTAATTATATAAGGTTTCATAATTCCTGCAGGATAGATTCATTGGTACCACTTGAAAGCTGTGGCTACATAGAGCCAAAAGCTGCAAATTAGAATTTTAAGGTAGATTTTAAAAAATCCTTTAAGCAATTGGGCTGTCCTGGAAATTTGCACCTTTTATATGTAAGACAAAATCTGTGAAGAGGTAACTGCTAAGTGGAAAAAAAAAACTTCAGGAAGTTGCCAGGGTGTGATATTAGAAAACATGTCTATTCAGTACAAAATAAGATGAATGGTAGAATACAACTATGATGATAATATCTTCCACTTACAGTCCAAATTCTGACACATGATTTTCTTTTCCTTCAGAGAGGAAATTAGGACGTGGGAACTCTATTATAGGTGATGAACATGAAAAGAATTGGAGGAGAGAAGGTTTTGTTTGTTTGATCTTTTTTTTTTTCTGGCCATGATTGTAAACTTAAAGCTACCATTCAGACATCCCCCTGATTGGAACACATTATATTTCCTTATAAGGGGTTATCAAAACGTTACCTTTTAAATTATGATATTTTTGCCAGCTTTGTGTAGTCCAGAATCATAACCTCATTACTGACAGAGTTTATTCACCCACTGCTGTATCCATGATGGATTGTTACCAGTGTTGTCTGCCCCTTATGAAATCTTTTCATTTTCTATTAGAAAAGCTTTCATGATCCCACAGATAAGACTACAGACAGATACCATTATACTGGCAATGAACATTTATCTGATAATTAAACACTCCACACTATATGACTCTTGTTTTGTACTATAATTTGGATTCCTTAGGAAGACCAGTAACAATTATTGCAAGGATAAAAGGATGCTCTCCTTCTTCACTATGCAGAAGCTATAATGTATTATCTAAATGTGTTTAGGGAAATGTTTAAGACTCTAGTCATTCCAGTCCCTTCAATGACTGGTGTTGAGAAAACTGGACAGCTACATACAAGAGAATGAAACTGGATTACTGTCTAACTCCATACAAAAAAGTAAATGGATCAAAGACCTAAATGTAAGACATGAAACCATAAAACTCTTAGATGAAAACATTGGCAAAAATCTCTTGAACATAAGAATGAGCGATTTTTTTCTGGACGCATCTCCTTGGGCAAGGGAAACAAAATCAAAACTGAATAAGTGGGACTACATCAAACTAAAAAACTTCTGTACAGGAAAGGACACCATTAACAGAACAAAAAACAACTTACAGTATGGGAGAATATATTCATAAATGATTTATCCAATAAGGGGTTGACATCTAAAATATATTAAAAACTCATATGACTCAACAAAAAAAAACCTATTAAAAAATGAGTGGAGGACCTGAACAGACTTTTTTCCAAAGATGAAATGTAGATGGCCAATAGTCACATGAAAAGATGCTCCACATCGCTAATCATCAGGGAAATGCAAATCAAACCACAATAAGATATGACCTCACACCAGATAGAATGGCCACCATCCAAAAGATAAGAAATAACAATTTTTGGCAAGGAGGTGGAGAATGGAAGCCCTCCTACACTGTTGGTGGGAATGTCAATTGGTACAGCCACTGTGGAAAGCAGTACAGAGGTTCCTTAAAAAATCTAAAAATAGAAATACTATATGACCCAGTAATTCCACTTCTAGGGGTTTACCTGAAGAAAACAAAATCCCTGATTCGAAAAGATATATGCACCCCTATGTTTATCACCACATTATTTACAAAAGCCAAGTTATGGAAGCAACCTAAGTGCCCATCAATGGATGGATAAAGATGATGTGATACAATCATCACAATGGATATTATTGTGACAGTAGAATATTATTCAGCCGTAAAAAAAGAAATCCTGGCATTTTCAACAACATGGATGGATCTAGAGGGTATCATGCTAAGTGAAATAAGCCAGGCAGGGAAAGACAAATACCATATGATTTCACTTATTTGTGAAATTTAAAAACAAAGTGAACAAAATAGCAGTAGACTCATAGACACTGAGAAGTGACAGGTCGTTACCATGGGGGAGGGGCTGGGGTGGGTGGGTGGGAAGGGTGAGGGGGATAAAGGTACACAAAAATCTCAATCATAATGTAAGTTGGTCTCAGGGATGGTAGTACAGCATGGAGAATATAGCCAATGATTCTGTAACATCTTCCTGTGTTGACAGATAGTAACAACACTAGTGGGGATTTAATAATAGGGGTAACTGCTGAACCACTGTGTTGTATACTTGAAATCAATATAAGATTGTGTATCAGCTATACTTCAATAAAAAGCTAGACTCCAGTCATTCTATTGAGTTAATGTAATGTGTCATATTATGAGAGAATTTCAGTGCGTTTCAGAATTACAACATGAGGGAGTCTCAATATTTTTTTCATTAGAGAGTCCTAAAGAAATCTGGTGAACCCAACACCTCTTTCTTGGCCTGGAGAAGGAGGCAAGGTGTTGGCAAATCACCACTGTGCTGGTCACAGTAATTCTTGCTGTTGATGGATCTGCCACATGAGAGGCAAGGGGCAACGGCCATCACCCAACAATGGGGAACCCTGGATGGTTTGTCTTAAAAATGACAATGTTGATGGAGACAGGCACTCAAGAGGAGAGAGCCCTGGAGTTCTCCTTTCAAAAAGCTGTTCAGACAGGTGTGAGCAGATGAAACAACTACCAGTTTTTTAGGGTAAATGATCATTCATCAGTTATATTCTAGGAAATGTTGGGGGTAAGGAAGTGTGATGTCACATTATATGGGGAACATGGGTAAGAAATGGAGAATAGGAAGGGGCAGTGGCTGTTTTGGAATTTCTGCATAGGAAACATGGGAGATGCAGGGGTGTCTGCTGCATGAGACTGAGATCAGATGGCTGGGGGTGTGAGAGGGGTTGTGGGGGGTGTAATTGAAATTATTTTGGACTACTAAAGACCAAACCACCACATTGACACTGCTGCTAGAAATGGAAAATTCATCAGTGTTCATTTTTAGGTGAGGGGATAAGAGATTCCTCCTCAATTTATATAAACATAAAGCCAATTTTAGTATGTTTTTTATTTTTGTGAAAGGTTGCAAATTGACCCTTTCAGATGAAACAATGCAATGGACCTTGATGGCAGGTAATTATGGTACCTTCATCATGGTGAAAAGGGAAGAAGAATGAGAAAACACCCTGAGATGTCAAGGGGAATTCAGCTTCCAGGTGTGGATCCATTAAGGAGAGCTGAGTAGCCTGGGGGTGCTTCCTTCCAGGCAGCCTTCCTAGAACTGTACTTCCAAAAGAGTCCAATTTTGAGCAGACTCTCCTTTAAATGCTTATACAAAGAGAAACCCAGGCCTGATATTTATCAGGTGAGAATGGGATTTGTGTTACTTCGTACAAGAAGTGACATGGCATGTTAGAAGGGGCTTCGGTGTAGACAGGCTGGCACCAAATGCCAGCACCGGGCACCGTTTCCTCCCTCGTGGTGTTGTGATAAGGTACCTTGAGTGCTATGTGAGTAAACACTCAGCAAATTTTTCTTAAGCAGGTACCCCAACTGATAGAAGATTTATTCTATTTCACTTCATTTGGTTGTCTGCCTCCCAGTACTAGATTACAGATGCTTGAGAGCAGGAATTTTAGCTGTTTTGTCCCTGCAGTGTCCCCAGCATGTAGAACAGAGCAAGACACATACTGAGCGCTTAGCAAATATTTGTTCAATTAATTTTTAATTGAGAACTTAGATGCACTAATCTAAGTCCAATGCTCTGAAGATATGGCACTGAACAAAATAACAAAAATCTACCTTCATGGAACTTAACAGTGTTTGAGGATGATGAATTTTGATTGGTCAGAAGATCAATGGTTGAATAAGGAACAGACGTCTCAAACTCAAGCCTCCAAATCTGACCTCCTGGACATCCCTCCCCACAGAGGCTCCACCAAAGCTGTTCTCATCTCAATGACAACTCCAACTTTCTAGTTGCTCAGGCTGAAAATTATGAGTCATCTTTGAGTCTCTCTTTCTCTCAACACTCCTCAAACAATCCTTCCAGAAAATGTTTGCCCTACCTTTAAAATAGATACAAAATTCCAACCCTTTGTGCCACCCTATTGCTCTCGCACTGGTGTAAGCCACTACCATCTTTCCCCTGGAATACTGCAGCAGCCTCCTCCCAGCCTACCAGCTTCCACCCTGCACCTCCGAAGGTCTGATCTCTACATGGCAACAGCTAATCCAGCAGAAATGTATCAGATAACACCATCACTCTGCTTGGGGGGGGGGGCTGCCATGGCTTCCCACCACACTGGGCAAATCCCCAAGTCCTAAAGTGACTGTCAAGGCCTCTCTGAGCTGCCACCCCTTCCTTCTTGACCCTGGGCCTCTACTGCTCCTTTGGTCCCCGACACCTGCCACACTGACTTCCTGCTGCAGTGACTGGTGCCTCTGTCTGGAACATACTTTCTCCAGATATCCACGTGGCTAATTCCCTCACCTCCCTAAAACCTTTGCTCAGATGTCACCTTGTCAGTGAGACTTACCCTGACCAGCAATTTAAAATTGCCGCCAGTTCCGCCCACCAACACCATATTCCTAGTGCCCTTATCTTGCTTCTGCTTTTGCTCTGAAGCTCTCGCCCTCCATCCCTTTCTCTCTCCCACCCCCTGGGATTTTGTCTCCTTGTTTACTGTGGTACCCCCCAGTACTAAATACTGTGTGACACTTAGTGGGTACCCAAAATACAGTTGTTGAGCTGAATGATTAAAATGCATTTTTGAGGGCTGGCAAAATGAAGACTGAATTCAAATTTTGCCTCAGATCACCCAAAAATGAGGCATTGGCAAATTTGCTATCAGGTGGTTATATCTAGTGTTTCCAAATCACCTTTTTAAAAAAAAAAGAGATTCAGGCTTTTAGTTTTCATTGAGGGACACAAAAACTACACTTTAAAATCAGCTTTTTTTTTGAGCTATGCACATACAGAACACTTCTTTTTAAAAGGTAAGCCTTTTTTATTTTGCCATGGATATCACTTTACAATAGCTGGAATGTCTTAAACTCTCTGGCCAATTAAGAAAATGTCACTTTCAAGCTCAGCCAGAGAAGATACAATTACTTCCACTATTAGAGCATTTTTGAGAATTTTCTGAATAACTAAAATAGTCTGACAATGCAAAGTGATCTGAGTCTAAGGGAAGCCTGACTGGCAATTTCCCAATAATGTTTGAGAAAGTTAAGTAAACTCAGATGCTGAGTTTTGAGGGTATGAATTAGTCACTAATAAACTGAAGAGCAGAGGGTTTTCTTGGCCTTATAGACTATGCATTCTGCCTTCCCTGGTGATTCTGAAATATGAATTGTGTTTTAGTTCAAACCACAGATAGAAGTGATATGAAGTCCTCACTACAGTCAAACCTGTATCCTGTGAACATGTGATACCAACCCCCACAGAAACAGCAAAAGCTGCATGCAAGCCCGATTTTTTTCTTTTGTTATGGAAACTATAAACAACAGAAATTGACACCGCTGGTGCTAAAATCACCCAGGCTGGCATATTCCCCAGCTTCATCATCCAGCAGACACTCATGATACTTTCTAGCTTAAATAGAAATGTTTAGATATCTAGCAGCTGCCAAAAGGGACATGGACTTAAAAAATAACAACATACTCATCTTGAAGCCTGAAGGGTAATGGTAAAATATATGACTGTATCAACCTGAAGAACACTCTATAAACCAACTAAAGAAGGGAAAAGATGACACTTTATATTAACAACATGTGCCTTGCTTGCTCAGTGAGATCCACTCGCCAGTTCTGGAGGTGGGAAGGCACTCAGCCTTGAATATTGTAGCATTTGCTGTAAACACAGGAGACCCTGACCTGGGGGACCCACAGGGAATGTGTTGTGGGGTGACTCTGGAGGACAGGTGACCCTTTCCCCACCTCTCCTCCAGGGGAGATACTGTGCTCCTGATTGGAATGGAAAGCAGGGCCTAAGTCCTTCTCACTGGAAGGAAAAGGAACACACATTCACAAAGAGAAGGATTGTGATACCCAAAATCTCTAAGGCAAGTGTTGCTGCTGAAGGTGGGAAAATTACTGCATGCCTGAGAATAGAGTTTTAGTTTGCAGAGTTATCAGAAATGGGAGACACAGTTTTTGAGATTTTTACAACTAAGTTTTTGTTAAAAAAAAAATTGAGTGTCAGTGAACATTGTCTCTTGTTTTATAACAATTTTTAAAAGCTGCATGCAAGCCCTGATTTTTTCTTTTGTTATGGAAACTATAAACAAAAGAAATTGACCAGAATGTATCTACCACCTGTCCAGATCTGATTCAGAGTCTTGTTTGTTTGTTTTGGTTAGGAATTTTTAAAAATATTAATATTGGAAACAATGTAAATGTCTAACTATCTAGTTAAATAAACTAGCATATATTCAATGTTTATTTAACTGGGCAATACCAAGTAACAGCTTAAAAGAATGTGGTCGTTCATTTGTGTACTGACCCATAAAATGATTACAATATATTGAACTAATATATTGTAACTTCATGTAACACAATATATTGAAAAAGCAAGCTACAGAATAAAATGTGCATTGTAATAAAATATTTAAAGCATGTGCCTGGATTTAGAAGGATACAATGGTGATCTCTGATAAGTAGGATTTGAGTCACTTTCACTTCTTATACTTTTTTCTTTTGCCTGAATTTTTTCAAGTTTGTTTTGCCTTTACAATTAGAAAAGTAAAGACAGTATCAACATTTTAATCCCTCTTTATCAAACATTTATGTGGCTATAGTAACTGCTAGATGACTATTTCTGTCCTCAAAATCTTGATTCAAAAGTCCTTCTAACAGATTCAAGATGGTGGCATGAGAGCTGACATGGAGAACTCTTCCCAAAACCACAAATAGTACAAAAATATAGTTAATTAATACAACTAACCATAACACAGCAAGAAGAAAGAAGGCTGAAAGAGACTGCATACAGACCTCACGAACAGAGCAGACCTCATGAAACAGGGTAAGGTATGAAAGCCTTAATCCAGCAGGATGGAAGCCCTTTCCCCAACCCAGCTCACCAGCAGAAGGAAGCAAAACAGAGCAGGGAGGGAATGGAAGCTTGAGACTGCTGAACACCTAGCCCTGGAGATGTGCTGTGTGAGCAGAAGCCTATATTGAGTGGTGCTCTGCATTTGGGGAGCTTGGACGGGTGGAGGGCCTGGGAGACTCATATTCCAGCCATTTCTGGAGGACGGGATCCACTTCTGACCGCTCTGTGTCAGAGGAAGGGCTGGTGGTCTGAGAGGCTTTCTAGCAGCAAGGGGGCTGCTGAAGGGGTGGGGTTTGCACAGAGCTTTCTGAACAGGAGAAGGGAGAGCTGGACAAGGTTGTCTGGGTGCACTCTGCCCAGCTCATTGGGAACGTTGAGGAGCTTCAGGTGCTCCATCCCCCTGGCTGCCTACTCATCTCAGAGGCCCCCACTTTGACACACAGCCTGCCGAGCCTTCCTACTGGCCTGCAGGCACCACAAACTCGCAATCACTGCACTGGCGTCAGGCCAGCCAGAGGGAGGCCCCGCCTACAACAGCTAGAGACGCAAAGCACAGAGGCTTACATGTGTGGGCTTGGCCCACTGGCTCTGACACTGGAGACAGGAACCACAGACGGGAATCAGGAAACAGATATTTCCTCCGCCCAGGCACCAACTCTGCTCCAATAGGACCCGAACCTCACTCTAGGGGCTGACCAGCTCCAGAGACTGGAGTTTCTGCGCACAAGTGGGCACCACAGAGAAATATGAAATGTCAAAAGAACATGGTTCAGACCAAAATCTCACAAACCCCAGAAAAAGGGCCAAATGAAACTGAACTCACCAATCTTCCTGAAAGAGAGTTCAAAATAAAAATTATAAACATGCTTATGGAGGTACAGAAAAATATTCAAGACCTCAGGAATGAATTGAAGATGGAGATTCAATCATTAAGAAATTCCATATGTGAAATGAAACATACAATGGAGGGATTTAAAAGCAGATTAGATGTAGTAGAAGAGACAGTAAATGGAACAGAAATTAGAGAAGAAGAATACAAAGAAGCTGAGGCACAGAGAGAAAAAAATATCTCTAAGAATGAAAGAATATTGAGAGAACTGTGAGACCAATATTAACAAAACAATATACACATTATAGGGATACCAGAAGAAGAGAGAGAAAAAGGAACAGAAAGTGTTATTGAGGAGGTAATTGCTGAAAACTTCCCCAATCTGGAGAAGGAGATAGTCTCTCAAGCCATGGAGGTGCACAGATCTCCCAACACAAGGGACCCAAGGAAGACAACATCAAGAAATATAGTAACTCAAATGGCAAAGATCAAAGATAAGGACAGACTATTAAAAGCAGCCAGAGAGAGAAATAAAATCACATACAAAGGAAAGCCCATCAGGCTATCATCAGACTTCTCAGCAGAAACCTTACAGCCCAGAAGGGAGTGGCATGATGTATTTAATGCAATGAAGCAGAAGGGCCTTGAACCAAGACTACCCTACCCAGCAAGGTTATCATTTAAGTTTGAAGGAGGGATTAAACAATTTTCAGATAAGCAAAAGCTGAGAGAATTTACCTCCCACAAACCACCTCTACAGTGCATTTTGGAGGGACTCCTATAGATGGAAGTATTCCTAAGGCTAAATAGATGTCACCCAAGGCATAGACAAAGAGTACAGAATATGATTCATAACATACAAAGAATGGAGGAGGAAGAAAAAGGAGGAAGAAGAAAAAGAAGCTTTAAGCTGTGTTTGTAAGAGCATACAAAGTGAGTTAAATTAGACTGTTAGATAGTAAGGGAATTATCCTTGAACCTTTGGCAACCACAAATCTAAATCCTGCAATGCCAATAAGTACATACCTATTGATAATCACCCTAAATGTAAATGGTCTGAATGCACCAATCAAAAGACATAGAGTTACTGAACGGATAAAAAAACAAGACCCATTTATATGCTGCCTACAAAAGACTCACTTCAAACCCAAAGACATACACAGACTCAAAGTAAAGGGATGGAAAAAGATATTTCATTCAACTAATAGTGAGAAAAAATGCAGGAGTTGCAGTACTTGTATCAGACAAAATAGACTTCAAAACAAAGAAAGTAACAAGAGACAAAGAAGGACATTGTATAATGATAAAAGGGTCACTCCAACAAGAGGATATAACTATTATAAATATCTATGCACCCAACACAGGATCACCTACATATGTGAAACAAATACTAACAGAATTAAAGGGGGAAATAGAATGCAATGCATTCACTTTAGGAGACTTCAACACACCACTCACTCCAAATGCCAGTCAACCAGACAGAAAATAAATAAAGAGACAGAGGCACTGAACAGTGTAGTAGAACAGATGGACATTACAGACATCGACAGAAGACTCCATCCAAAAGCAAAACGACACACATTTTTCTGAAGTGCACATGGAACATTTTCAAGAATAGATCATATACTAGGCCACAAAAAGAGCCTTGGTAAATTCAAAAAGATTGAAATTGTACAAACCAGCTTCTCATATCACAAAGGTATGAAACTAGAAATAAATTACACAAAGAAAATGAAAAAGCCCACAAACACATGGAGGCTTAATAACATGCTCCTAAATAATCAATGGATCAATGACCAAATAAAAACAGAGATCAAGCAATATATGGAGACAAATGACAACAATAATTCAACACCACAAAATCTGTGGGATGCAGCAAAGGCCGTGCTAAGAGAAAATTATATTGCAATACAGGCCTACCTCATGAAAGAATAACAATCCCAAATGAGCAGTCTAAACTCACAATTAATTAAACTAGAAAAAGAAGAACAAATGAGGCCCTAAGTCAGTAGAAGGAGGGACATAATAAATATTAAAGCATAAATAAATAAAATTGAAAAGAATAAAACAATATAAAGAATCAATGAAAGCAGGAGCTGGTTCTTCGAGAAAATGAACAAAGTAGATGAACCCCTAGTTAGACTTATCAAGAAAAAAAAGAGTCTCCATACATAAACAGAGTCAGAAATCAGAAAGGAAAAATCACTATGCACACCACAGAAATACAAAGAATTATGAGAGAATACTATGAAAAATTATATGGTAACAAACTAGGTAACCTAGAAGAAATGGACAACTTTCTAGAAAAATACAACCTTCCAAGGCTGACACAGGAAGAAACAGAAAATCTGAATAGACCAATTACCAGCAATGAAATTGAATTGGTAATCAAAAATCTACCTAAGAACAAAAACCTAGACCAGATGGTTTCACTGCTGAATTTTATCAAACATTTAGTGAAGACCTAATACCGATCTTCCTTAAAGTTTTCCAAAAAGTAGAAGAGGAGTGAATACTCCCAAACTCATTCTATGAGGCATGCATGACTCTAATACCAAAACCAGACAAAGGCACCACAGAAAAAGGAAAATACAGACCAGTATCCCTGACGAACATAGATGCTAAAATACTGAACAAAATATTAGCAAACCGAATTCAAATATACATCAGAAAGTTCATCCATCATGATCAAGTGGGATTCATCCCAGGGAAGCAAGGATGGTAAAACATTGGAAAATCTATCAACATCATCAACTACATCAACAAAAAGGACAAAACCCACATGATCATCTCCATAGATGCTGAAAAAGCATTTGACAAAATTCAACATCCATCCATGATAAAAACTCTCAACAAAATGGGTATAGAGGGCAAGTACTTCAACATAATAAAGGTCATATATGACAAACCCACAGCCAACATTATATTTAACAGCAAGAAGCTAAAAGCTTTTCCTTTAAGATAAGGAACAAGACAAGGATGCCCACTCTCCCCACTTCTATTCAACATATTTCTGGAGGTCCTAGCCACAGCAATCAGACAACACAAAGAAATAAAAGGCATCCAGATTGGTAAGGAAGAAGTCAAACTGTCCCTGTTTGCAGATGACATGATAGTGTACATAAAAAACCCTAAAAATTCCACTCCAAAACTACTTGATCTAATATCTGAATTCAGCAAAGTTGTGGGACATCTACAGAACACTCCATCCAAAAGCAACAGGACACACATTTTTAATACTCACAAATCTGTTGCATTCTTATACACTAATGGTGAACTAGCAGAAAGAGAAATCAGGAAAACAATTCCATTCACAATCGCACAAAAAGAATAAAATACCTAGGTATAAAACTAACCAAAGAAGTGAAATACCTATACACTGAAAACTACAAGACACTCACTCTTAAGAGCAATTAAAGAGGATACTAATATATGGAAAGTCATCCCATGCCCTTGGCTAGGAAGAATTAATATTGTCAAAATGGCCATCCTGCCTAAAGCAATCTACAGATTCAGTGCAATCCTTATCAAAATACCAGCAGCGTTCTTCAATGAACTAGAGCAAATAGTTCTAAAATTCATATGGAACCACAAAAGACCCTGAATAGCCAAAGCCATCCTGAGAAGGAAGAATAAAGTGGGGGGAATTAAGCTCCCTGACTTCACGCTTTTCTACAAAGCCACAGTAATCAAGACAATTTGGTACTGGCACAAGAACAGACCCACAGACCAGTGGAACAGAATAGAGATCCCAGATATAAACCCAAGCATAATTAATATACGATAAAGGAGCCATGGATATATAATGGGGAAATGACAGCCTCTTCAACAGCTGGTATTGGCAAAACTGACAGCTACATGTAAGAGAATGAAACTGGATTACTGTCTAACCCCATACACCAAAGTGAAATCAAAATGGATCAAAGACCTCAATGTAAGTCATGAAACCATAAAACTCTCATTAAAAAACATAGGCAAAAATCTCTTGGACATAAACATAAGCAACTTATTCATGAACATATCTCCCTGGGCAAGGGAAACAAAAGCAAAAATGAACAAGTGGGACTATATCAAACTAAAAACCTTCTGTACAGCAAAGGACACCATCAGTAGAAGAAAAAGACATCCTATAGTATGGGAGAATATATTCATAAATGACATATCTGATTAAGGGTTGACATCCAAAATATATAAAGAGCTCATGCACCTCAACAAACAAAAAGCAAATAATCCAATTAAAAAATGGGCAGAGTAGCTGAACAGACACTTCTCCAAAGAAGAAATTCAGATGGCCAACAGACACATGAGAAGATGCTCCACATCACTAATCATAAGGGAAATGCAAATTAAAACCACAATGAGATATCACCTCATACCAGTGAGGATGGCCAGCATCGAAAACATTAAGAACAACAAATGCTGGTGCAGATGCAGAGAAAGGGGAACCCTCCTACACTCCTGGTGGGAATGTAAGCTAGTTCAACCATTGTGGAAAGCAATATGGAGGTTCCTCAAAAAACTAAAAATTGAAATACTATTTGACCCTGGAATCCCAGTCCTTGGAATTTACCCAAAGAATACAACTTCTCAGATTCAAAAAGACAAATGCACCTGTATGTTTATTGCAGCACTTTTTACAGTAGCCAAGATATGGAAGCAACCTAAGTGTCCATCAGTAGATGAATGGATAAAGAAGATGTGGTACATATACACAATGGAATATTATTCATCCATAAGAAGAAAACAAATCCTACCATTTGCAACAACATGGATGGAGCTAGAGGGTATTATGCTCAGTGAAATAAGCCAGGCAGAGAAAGACAAGTATCAAATGTTTTCCCTCATCTGTGGAGTATATATAGACCAAAGCGAAAACTGAAGGAACAAAACAGCAGCAGACTCACAGAACCCAAGAATGGACTAACAGTTACCAAATGGAAATGAACTGGGGACGATAGTTTGGAAGGGAGGGATAAGGGGGAAAAGGGGCATTACTATTAGCACACATAATGCAGCAGCAGCAGGGGACATGGGAAAGGCAGTATTTATAGAGAAGACAAGTGATTCTATAGCATCTTACTACACTGATGGACAGTGACTGTAGTGGGGTATGTGGAGGGGACTTGATAATACGGGGTCTAGTAACCATAATGTTCAAGTGATTGTACATTAACGATATGAAAATTAAAAAACTAAAAAATAAATTAAATAAAAAAGTATCCCAGGGACAGTAATTTTAATATTCCCATTTTATAGATTATGAAGTGGAAGCTTAGGGGTTGAATAAGTCATCCCCAGTGATAGAAAGTGGCACAATGTTATGTCAATTATATCTCAAAAAAAATGGGGGGAAAAAAGAAAAAAAAAGTCCTATCAAAACCTTCAAAAACAAGGTCTTAGAAAAGCAAATAACCTCAGAAAGGTTTACAAGGTATCCGTGACATAAGGCACGGCAGGTTCTGGGAAGGACATAAAGTAATATTATATTTTCTAAAACCAGACTGTTGCATAAAATCATTGATCAGGACAACCACTTTGGCCAGTATTTTAAGAAGCTCTGACTTAACTAGTCAGTATTTAAGGTACTTTGTTAGTTTTTAATATCTTCAGCATTTTCCACTTATGGGAGCAATTTTAAATTAAAACATTATTCTAAGCTTTTCTAAAATGAAATTTGTCTACCTAGATATCAAATAAGAAAAACAACCCTCAGAAGAACATACAATTTGTTTTTCCTTTGGCAATGTTAGCTTTGTTAAAACATCTTTCCAATGAAGTAATCAATAAAATATTGTTTTGACAAATGCTGGAGCAACCATTATTAAATACTCCACGGCATTATCAGAGAACAATGCAGGTGTGACCAGAGAAAGGGCTGGAGTGATAGGACTGGAAGAGCCTCTGGTGTGATCTAGGCCAACCCCTTCATATTATAGATAAGACATGTTTTAGTTGGGGGGTCATTTTTCATTTTTCGTAGCAGTAGGGGTCACACATTATACTATGTTCATTCACCTGCAACTTCATCTAATCCTCCCAACAACCCTATGAGATAAGCAGTACTAGTCCCATTCATTGAGTCTCAGAAGTTAAGTAATGAGATGTAGGTGTTCATAAGTGACAGATCTATGCTTGGAACCCCAGTCAGTTATCTTTTATCCACCTCAGTTTCTACTGCCTTTAACTGCCAAGTCAGTTGATAGGTCCTTTTGTGTAAATTTAGCCTCTGTGATTTCTCCTGACTGATCCTCTTCCCCATCACTACAGTTACAGCCTTGGTTAAGAACCTTATCATCTCCTCCTAGCCTGTCACAGTAACTCCTACATGGTCACTGCCACCCTTTCTCTTCTCACAGTCTCTTGCCACTCTTGGGACTCAATTCTCCTCCAAAGTAGAAGACACTGACCCAGAACTGCTTAAGAGTCTTCTAAGTGCTCAGATTGTGGTTATTAAATTCCATTCGCACCAAAAGGAATGAAAGTTCCTTGGAGAAGTGGCTAATTCCAGGTCTGGGTTAGGAAATGTACAAGATGAGCTTACCACCAGGCTCCTGTCAAAAAGATTCAGAACCACTTAGTGAGGCTCCCACTGGCCAAAGACAGAACCACTTGGTCATCAGTAAGGATACCTGCAATGGATTGAATTGCATTGTTTAAACTCATGAGTTCATAGTGACACCAGAACAAAACAATGGTTACAGAAAACTTCATTGATCTCCATTGGAGGATGCTAATAAATCAACACGTTATTTTGAAAAATAATAAATACAAAGAAGTAAGTATTCTTTCTTTATTTATTGACTGATTTACCTTATTTTGCCTTTGTTTTATGAGGTATACCACTGGGTGACCAAAGTTTAGATGATGGGATGACTATCTAGCCATCCAGCTAATAAATGAAGACAGCATGGTAGCAGTAAACAGCACCATACTGTGTGCCCTAATGAGTTAGTGAACCTTGCCATGATCATCGGTGGCTGCCAACATCATCAAGTGGGACACAACCAGGTACTAGATCTCCTGATGGCAGAATTCACCATCTCCTATGAATCTGTTGCCACACTGAAAGGAACCTATATCCGATCAAGCCTCCACATCCAACAATCAAGCCACAGGAAGTACAGAGGACCAAGGAAGATGTAAACTAACACCACAGGAATGAAACCTGCAAACTCCGGACTATGGAAAACCCTGCAGGACAAACAACCTGCTTTCTTCAATAAATATATTGCGAGGAAAAAGGAGATTGAGAGAAAGATGGGGCTGGGGCAAGGTTTACAGACTAAAAAGAGACTTACAGGACATAGCAACTAGTCACCACTGTGGACCTTATTTGGATCCTGAGTTGAAGAGCAAAACTGTAAAACTAAATGATGAAATTTATGAGATAATTGTGAACTTAGTCATTGACTAGATATAATTAAGGTATTATTATTTTCAGCATGATAATGATATAGCCCTTATGTTTTCAACAAACATCCTTATCATTTAGAAATACATACTGTTATATTTACATATGAAATACCCTGATGCCTAGGATTTGCTTCAAAATAATTTCAGAGTGGAAAAATTTGCTGGGGCAAGGAGGTTATAGAAAAAAATGATTGTGAGTTAATTCTTGAAACAGAGTAAAGGGGACATAGAGGTTCATTATATTCCTCTCTCCCATCTTGTAGGTGATTAATTTTTCCCATTATAAAAAATTTTGAAAAAGAATCTTCCAGAACCCCCCATTTCTTACAGAAAAGCAAATAACCTCAGAAAGGTTTACAGGATATCACTGACGTAAGGCAAGGCAGGTTCTGGGAAGGAACTAACATAAAGTAATATGATATTACAGGTCCAAACTCCTTAGCCAACAGCTTAAAATCTGAACTAGAAGCAGAACGAAGAGACAGGAGGTGCAGGTAATCATGGTGTGAAGGTTAGAGAAGCAAATGGGTCATTCTTGTTTGGGAAGTCTTCCCCAGGATGGAAACACCTGCCATACACCTTCGGGCCTTTGCCCATGCCAGTTCCTCATTCTAGAATGCCATACTTCTCCATTCTCTGCCAACCCAAATCCTTTTCATCCTGCAGGCTTAAGTTTCCCCTGCAGTTGTTTGCTCTGTTAGTCCCTTTAGACTTCCAGCCTTTGGAGAGCGGGGATCCTACCTTAGTCTCAGGTCTCTCCTTCCCACATGGAGGGCATGCCCCATGGTGGGGGCTCTTTACATGTCGAATTGAACTGAGGAAACTGAGGCTCAAAGATGTGTACCCCAAGGTCTCACAGCTCGCTCGTGGCTGAACTTATACTAAAAATCTCACGTAAAAATCTCACTCTATAAGAATACAAGTCCCTGGACTTCAAAGACTCCAAAGCCCCTTCATCATTGTTCACCAGCATGCCTGACCTTCAGAGTTATGATTTAAAGACTTTATGGTCTCGGAGAGAAGTTTAACACATGAGTTTAAAGTAGCTGAAAGTTACTTACCTATTGCCATGCACTGGCATGTAGAATAGCCTGGAGCCTTGACAGAGCAGCCTATGGGACAAATATCTTTTGATACTGGAAAGTACTCTGGGAGCTGATACACCACATGTGTATGAGGAGCTGCATGAGGAGAGATACCACAAATACAAAGGACACCAAAAAGCTCCAGTGAAGCACAGAAAGGTGAGGAGATCCAGTTAGGCTGCTTCATGCTGTCACACATCAGCATGTAACATTTGGAACAGAATCATAATTGCTTCCCAAGCATGCTACCTTTGGCTACCACCCTTACCCACCCATCTGTATGAAATAAAATGTCCTTCTCTATAAGTAAATCCAGTAAAAAATGTCTTTTAAAGGCAGAGGTATATAAAAGGAAGTGTGCCATCCTGGGTAGAAAGGGAAAACCATCTCCTGTCTTCTCAGTTACCAAGCAGCAGAGACTGCCAGTAAATGTGCCATCCCCAGACGTTACTCCCCACAAATTGCTGAGAACTGCTTGCAACCATGAACTATGCCAACCTGCCAAGTTTGAGATAAATATAGATTAGCTATTGTCTTAGTTAGATAGGACTGTCAAAACAAATTACCACCAATTCAGATGGCTTAAAAGAACAGAAATTTATTTTCTCACTGTTCTGGAAGCTGGAAGTTTCAAATCAAGGTTTCAGCAGGGCCGTGTTCCTTCCAAAGCCTCAGGAGGAGGACCCATCCTTCATTCTTCCAGCTTCTGGGAGCCCCTGGCATTCCTTGGCTTATGAAACTATTGACCCCAGTCTCTGCCTCCATCTTCACAGGACCTTCATCTTCTGAATCTCTCTGTGTCCAGAGTCCCTTCTTACAAGGACTCTAGTCATCCTATCATCTTGGATTAGAGTACACTTTAATTCAGTAATAACTCATCTTAATGTGATTACATCTGCCAAGACCAGACTTCCAAATAAGGTCATATTCACAGGTACTAGGGGTTAGAGCTCCAGCATAGCTTTCTGAGAACACACAATTCAACCTGTACCAGCCATGTTTTCACCTCTAAGCCATTTTCATGAAAGACCCCCCTGCATGGGGGCAGGTATAACTTCATCAGTTATAAGTTACTTTTATTCAAGATAGCAGCTGCTCTCACATAAGGATTTTTGTTTACTTATTTACCTACTTATTTATTGTTCTTGATGGTAGAGGCTTGCTGAGACTGTTTAAATCAGGTGTTTCTCAATTAGAGTGTTGTGGGCATTTGGAGGGGACATGACATGTGGAGACAGCATTCCTGGTATGCCCGCTGAATAGCAGTAGTACCTACAGACATTGTGACTAGCAAGATAGGACGCTGTTTCAACTCTTCTCTGCCATATTTAATACTGTCTTATTTTCAACATTGTGCCTGAGGTAGAGTCAGGAAAATAATTAAAACACAAAAAGTTGCAGGAGATGAAAATGGCCTCTTCTCTTTTTAGTATAACTCATTGCCTGTAAATTTGAAGACTATCTTCGGTGTGCAGGGAGGGCATGATCCTCTCCCTAAAAAAGGTATCTTTTCCTCTGTTCTATGTAATGTGTCATTGGATGTGGGACATAGGAGGTCACAGGTCATGGAAAAATGTAGAAATTATGACATTAGAGAACAATGGACATGTCTGCCAGTGTGAAAAGTGGGTGTCTGGAATGTATGTATAGGTATGAGTGGGGTGTGTGTTTCCCTCCTTTCAAAGCTGCTTCCCTCCTTACTAAAATAATTAGAAGAATTTAAAAAGGGAGAGACTAGACAGAGGATTAAAGGTGGCGGCGTGAGAGGTCAGAGAGAGGCTTCCTCCTAAAACTGCATATAATATGAAAATATAATTAATACAACTAATCCTGAAAGAGCAACAGGAAAGAGGACTGCACCAAACTGCATACACCTGGAGAAAAGAATAAACCTCACGAAACAGGGTAACATACCAGAACCATGGCCTGGCGGGACCCAAGCCCTTCCCCCACCCCAGCTCACCAGCAGAAGGAAGAGAAACAGAGCGGGGAGGGAGGAAAGGCCTGGGACTGCTGAATACCTAACTCTGGAGATCTGATCTGGGAGCACAAACCTACAGTTCATGGTGTTTTCATGGTACTCTCGTGATTAGGCGGTTTGAAAGCTAAGATAGGCAGAATACCTGGAGAGACTGAGATTCCAGCTGTTTGTGGAAAGCAGGATCCATATCCGACTGCTCTGGGACAGAAGAAGGGTGGGCAGTCTGAGAGACTTCCTAACAGCAAGAGGGCTGCTAAAGTGGCAAGGATTGCACAGAGCTTACTGCTCAGGAGAAAGGACAGGTAGACAAAATTGTATGGGTGCACTCTGCCCAGCAGGTTGGGAACTTTCATGATCTTCAAGGGCTCCAGCTTCCTGGCTGGCTACAGAGCTCCAAGGACCCCCTCCATGATATGCAGCCAACTGAGCCTTTCTCCTGGCCAGCCCAACCTGTCTTGCAAACCAGCAAACCCTACCCTGGCATTAGGCCAGCCAGAGGGAAGCCCCATCTACACCAACTACAAACACAAAGCACAGAGGCTTATACCTGTGTGTTCAGCCCACTGGTTCTGGCAGTGGAGACAGGTATAGCAGCAGACAAGCAGGAAACAGCTCTTTCCTCCCCCCAGGCACCAATACCACTCCCCTGCAACCCCTGACATTGCTTCAGGGGCTGAGAAGCTCGAGAGAATAGAGCTTCTGGGCACTAGAGGGCACCACATACAAATATGAAATGCCAAAGGAACCTGGTTCAAATAAAATTATGAATACAACCACTGAGAAAAATTCAAATGAAATCGACCTCATGAATCTGCCTGAAAGGGATTTCAAAATAAAAATCATTAACATGCTCATGGAGGTACAGAAAAATATTCAAAAACTCAGGGATGAATTACTGTCGGATATCCAATCATTACAGAACACAGTATCAAAAATGAAACATACAATGGAAAGTTTTAAAAGCAGATTAGATATGGTGGAGCAGATGATAAATGAAATAGAAATTAGAGAAGAGGAATTAAAGAAGCTGAGGCACAGAGAGAAAAAAGGATCTGTAAGAATGAAAGAATATTGAGAGAAATGTGTGACCAATCCAAATTGAACAATATTTGCATTATAGGGGTACCAGAAGAAGAAGAGAAAGAAAAAGGGATAGAAAGTGCCTTTGAGGAGGTAATTGTTGAAGACTTCCCCAATATGGGGGAGGAGATAGTCTCTCAGGCCATGGAGATGTACAGATCTCCCAACACAAGGGACCCAAGGAAGACAACATCAAGACATTCAGTAATTAAAATGGCAAAGATCAAGGATAAGGACAGACTATTAAAAGCAGCCAGAGAGAGGAATAAGATCACATACAAAGGAAAGCCGATCAGGCTATCATCAGACTTCTCAGCAGAAACCTTACAGGTGAGAAGGGAGTGGCATTATGTATTTAATGCAATGAAGCAGAAGGGCCTCAAACCAAGAATACTTTATCCAGCAAGGTTATCATTTAAATTTGAATGAGGGATTAAACAATTTTCAGATAAGCAAAAGCTGAGAGAATTTACCTCCCACAAACTACAGTGTATTTTGGATGGACTGCTATAGATGGTAGTGTTCCTAAGGTTTCATAGCTGCCACCAGAGGTAATAAAACCACAGAAAAGAAAGTAGAACAGTTCATTACTAAGCAAATGCAAAATTAAACCAATTATCCCCAAAGTCAATGAAGGGATAGACAAAGAGTACAGAATATGATACCTAATATATAAAGAATGGAAGAGGGAGAAAAAGGAGGAGAAAAAAAGAACCTTTAGACTGTGTTTGTAATAGCATATTAAGTGAGTTAAGTTAGACTCTCAGATAGTAAGGAAGTTAACCTTGAACATTGGTAACCACGAATTTAAAGCCTGCAATGCCAATAACCACATACCTATCAATAATCACCCTAATGTAAATGGGCTGAATGCACCAATCAAAAGACATGGAGTCACTGAATGGATAAAAAAAACAAGACCCATCTATATGCTGTCTACAAGAGACTCACTTTAAACCCAAAGATATATACAGACTAAAAGGGAAGGCATGAAAAAAGATATTTCATGCAACTAATAGGGAGAGAAAAGCAGGAGTTGCAGTAGTTTATCAGACAAAATAGACTTCAAAACAAAGAAACTCACAAGAGACAAAAAGGATATTACATAATGATAAAGGGGTCAATCCAACAAGAAGATACAACCATAATAAATATCTATGCACCCAACACAGGAGCACCTACATATGTGAAACAAATACTAACAGAATTAAAAGGGGAAATAGAATGCAATGAATTCATTCTAGGACACTTAAACACTCCATTCACTACAAAGGACAGATCAACTAGACAGAAAATAAGTAAGGACACAGAAGCACTGAACAACACATTAGAACAGATGGACCTAACAGACATCTGCAGAACTCTACACCCAAAAGCAGCAGAATACACATTCTTCTCAAGTGCATATGGAACATTTTCAAGAATAGATCATATACTAGGCAAAAAAAAGAGCCTCAGTAAATTCAAAAAGATTGAAATTATACCAACCAGTTTCTCAGACCACAGAGGTATGAAACTAGAAATAAATTATGCAAAGAAAATGAAAAATCCCACAAACACATAGAGGCTTTACAACATGCTCCTAAATAACCAATGGATCAGTGACCAAATAAAAACAAAGATCAAGTAATATATGGAGACAAATGACAACAATAATTCAACACCGCAAAATCTATGGGATGCAGCGAAGGCCGTGCTAACGGGAAAGTATATTGCAATACAGGCCCACCTCAGGAAAGAAGAACAATCCCATATGAACAGTCTAAACTCACAATTAACAAAAGTAGAAAAGGAAGAACAAATGAGGCCCAAAGTCGGTGGAAGGAGGGACATAATAAAGATTAGAGCAAAAATAAATAAAATTGAGAAGAATAAAACAATAGAAAGAATCAGTGAAAGCAGGAGCTGGTTCTTCAAGAAAATAAACAAAAGAGATAAACCCTAGCCTGACTTATCAAGAAAAAAAGTGAGTCTACACACATACACAAAATCAGAATTCAGAAAGGAAAAATCACTATAGACACCACAGAAATACAAAGAATTATGAGAGAATACTATGAAAAATTATATGCTAACAAACTGGGTAACTTAGAAGAAATGGACAACTTTCTAGAAAAATACAAATTTCCAAGGCAGACCCAGAAAGAAATAGAAAATCTCAACAGACCAATTACCAGCAATAAAATTGAATTAGTAATCAAAAAACTACCCAAGAACAAAATACCTGGACCAGATGGCTTTACTGCTGAATTTTATCAAACATTTAGTGAAGACCTAATACCCATCCTCCTTAAAGTTTTCCAAAAGCAGAAGAAGTGGGAATACCTCCAAACTCATTCTGTGAGGCCAGCATCACTCTAATAACAAACCAGGCAAAGACACCACAAAAAAAGAAAATTAAAGACCAATATCCCTGATGAACATAGATGCAAAAATACTCAACAAAATATTAGCAAACCGAATTAAAAAATACATCAAAAAGATCATCCATCATGATCAAGTAGGATTTATTCCAGGGATGCAAGGATGGTACAACATTCAAAAATCCATCAACATCATTCACCACATCAACAAAAAGAAGGACAAAAATGACATGATCATCTCCATAGATGCTGAAAAAGCATTTGACAAAATTCAACACCCATTCATGATAAAAACTCTCAAAAAAATGTTTTTCTTTCCTGAGGTGGGCCTGTATTGCAATATACTTTCCTCTTACCATGGCCTTTACTGCATCCCATAGATTTTTGCAGTGTTGAATTATTGTTGTCATTTGTCCCCATATATTGCTTGATCTCTGTTTTTATTTCATCATTGATCCATTGGTTATTTAGGAGAATGCTGAGAAGCCTACATATGTTTGTGGGATTTTTCATTTTCTTTGCATACTTTATTTCTATGACAAACCCACAGCCAACATTATACTTAATGGTGAGAAGTTAAAAGCTTTTCCTTTAAGATTGGGAACAAGACAAAGATGCCCACTCTCCCCACTTCTATTCAGCATAGTACTGGTTGTCCTAGCCACAGCAATCAGACAACACAAAGAAATAAAAGCATCCAGATTGGCAAGGAAGAAGTTAAACTGTCCCTGTTTGCAGATGACATGATATTGTACATAAAAACCCTAAAGAATCCACTCCAAAACTACTAGATCTAATATCTGAATTCAGCAAAGTTGCAAGATACAAAATTAATACACAGAAATCTGTGGCATTCCTATACACTCACAATGAACTAGCAGAGAAAGAAATCAGGAACACAATTACATTCACAACTGCATCAAAAAGAAAAAAATACCTAGGAATAAACCTAACCAAGGAAGTGAAAGACCTATACTCTGAAAACTACATGACACTCATGAGAGAAATTAAAGAAGATGCCAATAAATGGAAACACATCCAGTGCTCATGGATAGGAAGAATTAATATTGTCAAAATGGCCATCCTGCCTAAAGCAATTGACATATTTAATGCAATTCCAATCAAAATACCAACAGTATTCTTCAATGAACTAGAGAAAACCATTCTAAAATTCATATGGAACCACAAAAGACTACAAATAGCCAAAGCAATCCTGAGAAGGAAGAATAAAGCTGGGGAGATTACGCTCCCCAACTTCAAGCTCTACTACAAAGCCACAGTAATCAAGACAATTTGGTACTGGCACAAGAACAGACACACAGCAATGGAACAGACTAGAGAGCCCTGATATAAACCCAACCATATATGGTCAATTAATATATGATAAAGGAGCTATGGACATACAATGGGGAAATGACAGCCTCTTCAACAACTGGTGTTGGCAAAACTGGACAGCTACATGCAAGAGAATGAAACTGGATTATTGTTTAACCCCATACACAAAAGTAAACTCAAAATGGATCAAAGACCTGAATGTAAGTCATGAAACCATAAAACTCTTAGAAGACAATATAGGCAAAAATCACCTGAATATAAGCATGAGCAACTTCCTGAATGCCATCTCCTCGAGCAAGGGAAACAAAAGCAAAAATGAATACACAGGGCTACATCAAACTAAAAAGCTTCTGTACGGCAAAGGATGCCATCAACAGAACAAAAAGGCATCCTACAGTATGGGAGAATATATTTGTAAATGACGAATCCGACAAGGGGTTGACATCCAAAATATATAAAGAACTCACACACCTCAACACCCAAAATGCAAATAACCCAATTAACAAATGGGCAGAGGATATGAAGAGACAATTCTCCAAAGAAGAAATTCAGATGGCCAACAGACACATGAAAAGATGGTCCATATCACTAATCATCAGGGAAATACAAATTAAAACCACAATGAGATATCACCTCACACCAGTAAGGAAGGCCACCATCCAAAAAACTAAGAACAACAAATGCTGGCGAGGATGTGGAGAAAGGGGAACCCTCCTACACCGCTGGTGGGAATGTAAGCTAGTTCAACCATTGTGGAAAGCAATATGGAGGTTCCTCAAAAAACTAAAAATAGAAATACCATTTGATCCAGGAATCCCAGTCCTTGAAATTTACCCGTAGAATACAACTTCTCAGATTCAAAAAGACATATTCACCCCTATGTTTATCGCAGCAGTATATGCAATAGCCAAGATATGCAATCAACCTAAGTGTCCATCAGTAGATGAATGGATAAAGAAGATGTGGTGCATATACACAATGGAATACTATTTGGCCATAAGAAAGAAACAAATCCTACCATTTGCAACAACATGGATGGAGCTGGAGGATATTATGCTCAGCGAAATAAGCCAGGCAGAGAAAGACAAGTGCCAAATGATTTCCCTCATTTGTGGAGTATAACAACACAGCAAAATTGAAGGAACAAAATAGCAGCAGACTCACAGACTCCAAGAAGGGACTAGTGGTTACTAAGGGGAAGGGTGGGGAAAGGCAGGTGGGGAGGGAGGGAGAAGGGGATTGAGGGGTACTATGTTTAGTACACATGGTGTGGGGGTCACGGGGAAAACAGTGTAGCACAGAGAAGGCAAACAGTGAATCTGTGGCATCTTACTACACTGACGGACAGCAGCTGCATTGGTGTATGGGTGTGGACTTAATAATATGGGTAAAAGTAATCACCACATTGTTTTTTCATGTGAAACCTTCATAAGAGTGTATACCAATAATACCTTAATGAAAAATTTAAAAATAAATAAATAAATAAATAAAAGGCAGAGACTAAGTAACCCAGAAAGAACGTATTTTTCAGGGAAAATTAAAGTTTAAAAGGTTCATACATTTTCTGTAATATCTAGAATTCAACTCTTCCTCCCCCAAAATAAACAGACTATGCTATATATTTAACAACCATAATCATACATATCTATGTCTTCTGATCAGTAACTAGAATACTAATTAGGTAGAATACTTATTTGTTTCTGTAGCTACCTATTTGATATTTTTGGAAATCATACTTTTCCTTATAAGTAAGAGTTAAAAATCGACATTTAAAAATCTTTCCCATGGGAAAAATGTAATTTCATTTATAGGAAATTTATGTACTTAGTTTTGCTTATATCAGCAGGAGAAATATTCTAAGAAAAGTGAGAGGCCTATTGTCAAGAGCCTTTATTGATTTGGGTTATTGTTAAAGGAATAAAAATTTTTAAAGCTTGGACACTATAAATAAAGCTCCTTGATGAAAACTGAGTTCATGCTGAGATAAAAAGTTACAAAATAAGAGAACAGCCTCATTATATTTTTTAAATCTCAGGGACAACCATTGTTTTGCCAAAGAAATGTGGTAAGACAGCCTGGGACCCAACATCGGTGCCCAGGAGACGAAGAGTAAAGAGCTTCAGAAGTTTTGAATTTTTTTCTAAAACAATTAAGATTAAAGGAGTTTATCAGGAAATCTGAGGTTATGTAAGGGGTGAGCCGGTCAACCAGCTCATATATCCGGTTTGGGACACATGCTTGGGATGACCAAAGTTTTCCATGGAAGATCGTATTTTATGATAATTCTCCCAAAATGAAAGAAGTGACAAGAAACATTAAAGTTTGAAAACTGATCCTCTCCCCCACTGACATTTGAGAATACCCTGGCCTCTCCAGAGACATCTGACTGAAGAAAGCAGATGAGCATGTCGGGGCTCCAGCCCTGAAGGGCCTGACAGGAAGAGGATAGAAAGTGGGTCACGTCTGGTGAAACAGCTTGTCTCCCTTGGCAAGTCAAGCTGGCCAGTTTGGAGGCTACCAACTCTACCGTAACTGACCTGGCCACCTCAAAACCTCCCCTCCCAAAGTGGGATGGCTGCTGCTTGGGACTACGTGGCACTTAAGGCAAAAGTAAGAGCAGATCTGGAATACACCCCAAAGTCCTAAGGCTCAGTACCCTCAATAAATTCTTTTTAAAATTGGTGGGAAGATATCATTCTTAAGCAAGAACTACCCAGAAAAATCCAAAAGCCTTCTGAGATGTGTGAAGGTACAGGAGTTCTAGGGAAAAGATCCAGTTTCTCTTTGACTTAATCGGGGTCAGGTTTCTAGGAAGGCACAGAAAACCTGAACTAGAAAGACAAGGTTCATGGACATATGCCAGTTGATACTTCACCAAGTTTGCTAGCCAAAGTGACCTCATTTATCTTCTTTAAGCTGTGCCTATTCTGGTCAAACTTCACCAACAATAAATAGCAGCTGGGATTTGAAAGAGGACCCATGTTCTTTGCTGAGCACTGACTGCAAGATTTTTAACAACCAAAATTTGAGCTGTGTTTGGCTCACAATGGCTGACAAAAAAAAAAGATGCTGCTGTTTTGGACTTACACAGCTAGAAATGTGTAGATGGACCTTGCTGTAAACTCAATGGTTTTATCTGCACATTTTCTTTTCACTGGTGACACTGACGGCCTCTTCTAGCATTTTCAAAAAACATGAGCCAATCCCTTTGTACCTGAGGGAAAGCAATTTCCTTTGGTTATGATGACAGTAAGTTGCAGGCTCCAAATCCCCATCTGTGAGGGGAACAGTAGCCCTCATCACCTGCCCAGATTGTTTTGTTTATGCATTTTCTTTATTTTTATAAAAATGCACTTCTGTTAGCATCAGACTTAAGCAACACTTGATTTTTCTTTTTGGTGAAGAATCTAGCAGAACAGGGGCAATTAGCTAGAGACTGTGTAAATTCAGGAAACCCAATTAACAGATCAAAATTCATCTAAGAGTTTAGGTTTAAGTGGATAAAGTATCACTCTAAAAGCATTAGCAGTTTGGCTTTAAATGGGACATTGGATTAATTCAACCTGTGCTTCCTCGCTACATGGCATCATTTCGAGGTTTAAATTCAATCTATGATATGGAAAATGGATAAGGTAAGCATAAGATTCTCTTGATTTAACAGGGATGATGAATTAAATGTTCAGGTAAATAATATATTCCAAATAACTGAGCTTTCTCTATATAATGTGGGTTGTCAGTTTTTAAAAGTGGAAAAAACAACTGTATTTTACATTGGTGGCAAGGTCACTAGTAAGGTCCCTGTCTCCATTTGTCATCTGTTAAATTAAGAGTATTAAATGAGATGAGTTTTAGTATCTGTACTTCATGATCAGAAACATTGTTGACTTGAGGTCTACTACAACTTAGATGATCCATAAATGAGCACCAAGAAGTCCATGAAATAGCTACAATTGTGTCCAACATTGCACGTATATACTTAGATGCCTTTTTTCCTTTGGGAAAAGATCCAGACTGTACCCAGCACTTGAACTCTGGGTTCCCATTAAGTTAGAAACATCTAACATTCATTCTGTGATGGATTTGACTGTTAAATGATTTACTCTTTCTTTGAAATACACAACGTTCCTCAAGACGGTCTGGTTTTGGAGTGTGTCCTTATACTAACAGTAGGACTGGCTCAAGGTTATTCCAGCTGCAGCTTCCAGCATCCAGACTGCTCTTGCATGGATTCATCTCACTCTCAGATCCCCCACAAGGCAGAGATTGTCCCTTCAAGTAATGGATAAGGAAATGGGATGGGGAGATGGTCATCAGAACAGCTCAGAGATGTGTCACTGACGTCAGTGAAAGCCCTGGAAATCAGTCATGGGTATTTTGACTTCCTGGTCTGGTATTTTTTTCATTAGAGTCCATGGTGTAGAATGAATGTACACAGCTTAATATTTTGGAAGCTACTTATGTTAGTTAAGGTCTCCAAACTCTAGGTCCCACAAAAAACTGATCCAAAATTAATCACACTAGTGGCAAATACAAATTTCAATTTAGAAACTTAAATACTACCTTGACCCTACAGGTTTTCATTCCTGCTCCTTAAATTATAATGAAAACATTTGAATAGCACCTTGTGGTTTCCACAGAGCTTTCAGGTACAAAATGAGACTCAATCCTTACAAGCTCTTGGCAGCCAGCTAGTACCCCATTGAAGGGATGAGAAAAATTGAGACTCGTAGAAGTGAGGTGAAAATATACAAAGCCACAGAGAAAGGGGCAGAGCTCCTCGCAGAACTCAGTGCTTTTCATGACTCAATTTTGCATCTGTTCATAGGGCACAGCTGTTCATAGGGCATTGGGGGTAAGGAAGGGGTCATAGGCTAGGAAATGTGTTGTCAGGTGAGAACATTTACATAGACTTGTGCATTGGAGAGGGAGCTGACTGCAAAAGAAATTCCATGGGAAGATCAGTAGGGCATTCCCTGAAGTCTAGATTTCAAAAATGTTTTGAAAGTTCAGAATCTTCCTCCATGCTAAGCAAAAGACTAATATATCTCTTTCCAGTAAGAAAACTACTGAGACTGAAATCCTCCCTGTTCTAAATGCAACCTACAATGTTTTACAAAAACTTTTTTTGTAGACTTGCATTATTTTTCTTTCCAGAAGAATACATAGCCTACTTCAAAACAGGAATACAAGAGAAATTTATAACAAGAAGGGCTAGTGCTGCTTCCTGTGTCTTATTGGCTTTTTGCAAATTTCCTAGGAACTGAAACCCAAAATTATTGTATTATCTTTTGCCAGTGTTAAAACTTTTTCCTAAGCAGTTCTATGACTTTAAGTGGCTGGCAGAAATTTTTATGATGAGGCTTTGCTGAAGGCACAATATAATGCCCTGGGAGATGCACAATTTGTGTATTTTGATTTTGATTTCTAAAAGATTTACAACTGGTAGCAAGTATGTAAAGCAGAGAGTATTTTTCCAGTACAAAGGAAAGAACCACTCAAGTTCAGCTAGTTTGATTTCATCACCACGTGATAGAGGAGCAGCTCAAACAAAAATTCTCCTTCCAGATTTGCAAGGAATTTGGGTTAGGGGCCCATGACTCTGCTTTTGAATTCTAACTCTGCCATTTAGTAGACAAGGGAACTAACATGAAATGCAATAAGGTGCCGACTATCGTGTTAGTCACTTAACAGACATTTTCTTATCCCGACTCTATGATAGCCCTAGAAGGTTGTACTACTGGTCACTACTTCCAAATGAGAAAACAGACACTTGATGAGGTCCAGTAATTTGTCCAGAGCCACAGAGCTAGTAATTTGGCACAGTAATTTGAACCCAGATCTCTCTGCCATCAAACCCATGCTCTTTCAGTTGTTCAGCACTTCTTTTCTGACCTTCAATGTCTCCATCTGTAAAATATGATCATTCAATTTAACTTTGAGGGTTATTGGATTATAAGAGATTAATTTACCCAGAGTAGTCCTGATTCACAGGGGGTCTTCAATAAATTGTATTATCTTCCTACACTTAGTTCTGGTAATGTTCTTCTTTTGTTTGTTAGGTTTTTGTTTTATTTTGTTTTTAGGGGTTTTTGTTTTAGAGTTGGACCCAACTCAGCTCTTTTTAAAATGCAGAAGTAAAACGATGACTCTAAATAGAGGTGTCTGTATGACTTTAGAGGACAGGGAAGGCAAGAATATGTTTTTGTACTTCTGTTTTTATCTGAGGTGAAGAGCTGCAGGCCAGGGAGTAGCCTAGTGCTATTCTGTCCCTGGGGAGCATGTAGAAAGTTACCAGGTATCTTAATAACCATGCACCGAGGCCCAAGTGAGTAACTTTAACAGCCTACATAAAGCAGCAGCAGTCCTGTTGCTTTGGGGAGGGGTTGAAGCAAGACAACAGTCAAGCTGCACCCTGATAAGCCTGCAGTATTTCTGAGGGGCCTTTGTCTCCATAGGAAGGTAGCCCAGCGTACTTCCCAGGCCTGGTAACGTGGTGGAAAATGCAAACAGAATTTCACCAAAATTGGTAGGAAGTGGCAGTTCCTGGCCTGTAAATGACAGCCTGCTTGCAGAGAGACTTGAGAAGAATTACTTGTCTCCAAAATAATGATTATGTATGTATGCATGTATGTTTTTAACTTTGCACCCTGCCTGAAGGCCTGGTGCCCTCTGCTTGCAGATAATAAATGCATCTAATAAATGCATCTAACTGCAAGTTACAGGTAAAATGGAAAGCATCTAGATAAGCTGGAAGTGGTTAGAAAAGATGGTGACTCTTAATCTTAGAATGATATTTTGCTCTTTTCATTCATATATTTTATTTAATTCATATACTTCAAAATAGCCCTTAGCACAATTCTAGCAAACATTGATTCCGTTATTGAACTGGAGATACACAAAAATAATTGAAGTACAGACATACTTTTGAATGCACCATAGTCTGGTGGGAGACCAGACCTGCCAACAGATACTATAACACAGCCTGGTAGTCCCTGTGTTTGAGGCATGAAAAGAGTATAGTGCAAACCCAAAGCAGACAGGGTAACTATTTTGCCTGATGGAGAAGGGATATTTGAGTTAGTTTAAAAGGATAAATAGGAAGTTGCTAAGCAAGGGAAAGGAGGAGAGGTAGAGAATGCTAGACAAAGCACGTGTCCACAACAGGGGAATTGTGAGGAATCCATGAGGTATGGCCAAAAGGAGGGGGCCAGGAAGAAATATCTGGGGCTCTGGATTATGACAGTCAGTGGGCTCAAGTCCTAGCTCTGCCACTTCTAGGATGTGGCTATAAACAACTCACATAGTCACTCTGAATCTTGCTCTCCTCATTTATAAAATGGGGAAAATAACAATACCTATTTCTAGGGATTGTTGTGAGGATTAAATCATACTTGCCTTTAGCATAATTCTAGCAATAGTAGCTCTCAATAATTGTCAACTCTTAGTAGTATCCATAGTAGCAACAGCTAATTTTATAATAAAATCAATAAATTAAAACAAAACTAGTGTTCACATTAGAATTCTGAAGTGTCTCTTTTAAATAAAAAGGTTTAGGATAGGGCTGTCCAATAAAACTTTCTGCGGTAATGGGAATGTTCTTTTTCTGCATCATGCAGTTCACTAGCCACTAGCTGCATTGGGCTACTGAGCATTTGAAAGGTGACTTATTGCAAATGAGAAACTGCATTTTATTTAATTTAAAAGGCCACATGCGCCTAGTGGTTACTATATGAGATAGTGGAGGTCTAGAGTCATGGAATCATAAAGTGTGTACATTGTCAGAGACCTTAGGGATTACTACAAACGTTTCTCACCCCCAAGCCCCACCGCCATTTTACAAATAGGGAAGGCTCAGAGAAGGAAACTGACTTGCCCAGGGCCCCACAGATAGTTAAGGACTCAGCGCTAGAACCCAGCAAGTCATCTGGCTCCCTGCACAAGGCTCTTACTATCATGAGCTGTGGTTGGGTCATCCTTTTCACACGGGACAGTTCCTATTAAGCGTCCTGGGTCTGACGTCCCTTCCAGCCACCTCTCCTTCTCCCACCATGAACATTTCTTCTTTTGTTTCTAATACACATGCTGCACCCAGGAGATCTCCAGTCATCCACAACTCACAGGCACACATTTTAGTCCCTGGTTGTGATGAACGCTAATGCAACATTATTTATTGGCAGCAGCTCATTTAGTACAAAATGCTCAGCGCTACTGTTTTCACAACTAGTACATTTTTATTGTTGTTATGCTATCCTTACATTGTTACTTTGCCTGGTTCTTAACCCAGAGTGTCAACAAAAATACAGTCCTTCTTATACTGTTTACAAAACATGAGCCCAAATTCTTTATCACTGGCAAATTGAGGTGACTGAGTCACTTAGCAGGGCCATTGGCTAAGGAGGAATGATCAGGTGCAGACACAAGTCTTTGCAACAACTAGTGTAGATAGCTATCCTTGAACTCAGAGGCAGATATGGTGAAGGGACTATCGTGGTGCCCAATCTGCAAATATAGCTCTTTCCTTCTGAGGGAGTGAGACCTCAACCTTTATCTGTAGCAGACCCTGGTTAGGAATGGCCTGTGGGATCAGGAGCTGACCTTCACATGTGCTGCCTTGTTCCCCTCTTTCCAGAGACATGGGTGTGGGTGTGGAAGGAGCAGGGTGGATATCTGAGGGAGGTAGGGACAGCTCAGTCAGTATTTACTGAGTTCACACAGTGCTGTTCTGTGAAGTGAAGGAAGCACTTAACTCCCGCCCTCCTGAGCACTTCCCATTGCACCCCACATGCAGAACAGCATTCATGATCTTGGACATGGTCTTAACCTGGCCCTGCATGACTGCTGAGGTCATACAGGTCTCTCTGCTCCAGACACACTGTCTTCTGCAGTTCCTTGAACATTCCAGCAGGCCCTCCTTTCAGCCTGAATAGTCAGCATAGCAACTCATACTCATCAGGTCTCCTATAAATGTTTCTCCCTCAGAGAAGCATTCCTTCACCCCTACTCTCAAAAACTAAACCAGCTCCTCCCCACATGCTGAAAATTACACACACATACTCGTACATAAACGCACACAAACTAGGTCTCATTGCATCCTTCCCTGATGTTTTTGTTATGATTCTTGTCATAGCTTGAAATGATAGTTTATTATTATGATTATTTAATACCTATCTCCACTGACTACACATTCAATGAAGGTAGGGATTGTGTCTATTTTATTTACTACCCTGTCCTTAAGGCCTAGTCCAGTCCCAGACACTTTGTAGGAACTTAGAAAATATCTGTTAAATTAAAACATAAATAAACAAAAGAAAAGCTGTATTGTAGTTATGGGCTATCTGATTTAGCAGCTAAACACACAGAATAACTGTAGAGTGAGGGGATGAATGAATGACCTGTCCTCCTGAGATCTCTAGGTTAGTTTCCACTTCTCTGGGAGGTTTGGGGGTAGCCTCGCCTAAAGACTATTTGGAACATAGAGATGGGGAGTGGCTGGCACCTAAAGCAGAGCAATGAGTGAATTTGCAATTGCCTTGTAAACACAACTGTGAAGAGAGCCAGTATTGACTATGTAGGCAAATAAGCTCCTACTCAACCATCCTGCCCCCCAGATACCAGCGCTAGAACTCATTCTCCTGCTCATTTTGCATGGGTAGATGTCATGTTGAAGTCATTTCTCACCTGATGGATTGTACGTAGAAAAGATTTTAATGACCTTTCTTTCATGTGAAAGAAACAATTATTTGTGGTTGAAAAAATGATTTCTCATTGATTATCCCTAGGGGACTTTGTGCAGATGGGTCTTCAGAAGGGCCTTTGCCGAACCAGTGGGTATACAGATGCATAAGAAGAAAGTTGGGGGTTTCTGGGGTGCAGATGAATTGGAATTGGGGGGTTCCAGAGGCTGCCACATGGGCTGACCTGCCTGTGTAAGAAGAGGAAACATGGACGCTAGTGGGGCTTTTCATTGACTTGTGACCCGTAACTTTCTCCTCCTTAGCTTCCCTGCCTTCCACCATGAAATCTTCAGTAAAATTCCTCACAAATCCTTTGGTAGTGGGTTTCCCTTTCGATAGCTATGGACCATGAAAAGTCTTGCTTTAAAGTTAACAAGCAAAAGCTGCCGTATTTGCAATATTCAAACAATCAAAATAACTACAAAAACATGATCATGCAATAAATAGGACAGGTCATTTGGTGGTATGCGTTCCAAAACCCCATGACCCCAGTCTAATGAGAAAAACACCAGACCAACTCAGGATGGGGGACAGTACACTGAACACCTAACCCATGTTCCACAAGAATGTCAAGGTGATGAAGACAAGGAAGGATGAGAGATTGTCATACACCAGAGGACACTAAGGAGACACGAGAATTGAATGCAATGTGGTACCTGAATTGGCTGCTGGTATACAAAGAAGTCATTAATGGAAAAACTGATGAAATCTGAATAAAATCTAATTCATAATAATTTTAATTAAATTTAAACTTTTGATTAATAGTAATATTCCAATGATGATTTCTTAATTTTGACAAAAGTAAAATATTAGCCATGGGGGAAACTGGGCAAGGGGTAGGTAGCACCTCTCTGTACAATTTCTGCAATTTTTCTGTAAATCTAACATTAGTCCAAAATAAACACTTTATTTAAAGGTAAAGTCTCATAACTAAAATAGCCAATGTTTGCTGTTAACCTAAAATTATTCCAAAATAAACAGTTTATTTAAAGATAAAGCCTGAAAGCTAAAATAGTCAGGGTATGTTCTTTGTGAAACTAGTAGGGGAATGAGGGAAAAGAAATGACTAAAATTTCTTTTTTAAGTTTATTTAAACAAAGTTATTACAAAACGGAAAACAAGCTCCCTGCTAAGCAGACAGTGACATCTGTTTTCATCAAATGCCTTGACCTTTGGTTCCTATTGTAGTACAGTCACTACTGTTAAATAAAAAAAGGATTCTGACACTTGTAAGTGGTGAAGAAGACTTTTTTGAAGACTGTCACAATAGGGGAGAGAGATTAGGCTCAACTCTGAGTACAGCAAAGACAAAGGGGGATTTAGAGCCAAGGAGCAGGGTAAGGGGTGAATGGGTGGAAAATCTTTAAGAGGAGACATCAGGGTAGGGGATGCTTGCTAAACTGCCCTAACAGGACTCTTGCTGAAGGTAGGCCAAGGACTTATACCTCAAGGTGGGGAATGAGGGACTTGGTCAGGTATCCAAGGTGATCAGATGTCAAGGGTGAGGGGATTCTCACTAAACTGTCTTATTCTCACTAAACTGTCTTAGCAGAATTCTTGCTAAGACTGGACGAGGCAGGCCAAAGATAGGATGGAGATGGGAAGGAGGGACCCTGAGTTGAGGCCTACTGGAGAAGAGAGCTCAAAGGCACCTAACTGAAGTTTGATCAAGGAAAATCTTTATCATCAGCAATCATGCTAACATCACCTCATGCCAGTTTGAATTGTGCCTGTACTACCAGCACTCACCTTGCTTGATTCCTATCCAGATGGTTTGGTTGTGTCTGTAATGTCGGCAGTTGCAGCCTGGGAGCATATGCCACATCCAGCAATGGGATCTTGGCCACTGGCACTACCAGGTTGGTGTTGTATGAGCCAGTTTCCTCCTCCCACATTGATTGGCTTTTTGCTCTCGAGACAGCAAGCTTTGAGCATTTGGCATGTAATTTTGCAGATGGTTTAGTACCTAGAATCTCCCAGAGCAGAAGTTCTTTTTCCAAATACCTTATGCAGATGGGAGAAAGTCACACACAGTGCAAACACAATCCCATAAATCTGCCACTTTAGGTCAAGATGATGAAGTACAGGGGGGCTTTTCCCTCTGCCAGGCCAGCACATTCATTTGCATTAACATACCCAGGCATGCAAGGCTTTGCAGAGTTGATAAGCTCAGTCCCCACTTTGCATTACTCATGGTCGCTTGTCATTTTGGGTAAGTCCTGGAGCAGTGTCTCTCTAGGTAAAGCGGAGTGACGAAATGAGGACAGCCAGGCAGTTTCAAACAGAACCAGGTTGGGGTTTTGACCCATATTCTGACCTAAAATTACTTCACAATAGCCCCATTTCTCCATCTAGCTTTGGCTGTGGGGACAAACTTGGTCAGGTATCGAAGGTGATCAGATGTCAAGGGTGTCTGTAGGGAGATGGACTGTGTCATGGGGAGCCATAGAGGAGAGAGCTTGTTGGGGAGAGATGACGGAGGTTGACATTGGCACATGGGCCGAGCTGGTGAAAACGTAATTTCAAAGTTGTCCCTTTTTTGGTGGGGGATTTCAGTATCCAAAAAAAATTTCATAAACTAACATATATGACTCTCTCAACTCCTTACATAAATTCTAAAAAGATATGAAAGAAGGTCATAAACCAAATCCATGTCTCTCTGTAAGGTCCTTTTGTTCAGCTGTTATTTAACTTGTGGTTTTTCCTTGAGGTATATTTTAATATACAGAGAAAGTGAAATAGTGGCTAGACTATTGGGCAAAATGTAGCCATTATTAAGCAAGATACTGACAGATTGTCAGCTGACAATACCCCAACATTTCAGTGGGTTTCAGAATCCCACCAGCACAGGGAATAGAGCAGCAAACACAGAATTCTGATGTTCTTGAAGAGGCTGGCAAGGAAATATAGGTGTCTCATTATTTCTGAAGTCTTCATAGGGTTTTTCCCCCTCCTTTCATTGTCCTTCTTTCAAAACTCTTTAATTTTAATGCAATCTCCTAGCCAGCTTTCAAAATAAAATTAATATATGTCTATGACTTCATTTCTTTCCAGCAATTTATGATATTTAAGGACAAGCCAACCATAATGTATTTATAGAATTTGATCCCATTTCTGTTTATTTTGTCTCCTAGAAAGCAGAGGAAAATAGCTCTAAATATATCAGAAAAAATTAGACGCTGAACTTTACTTTCCCCCAAATGCTACAAATAAAATTAGAGCATTTGTCTCAAGAAAAATTAAGTAAAAGAACATTGCATCATTTGGAAATCAGATTACTAAAGCATCAGGTCTATGTAATTAAGTTTGTACAGGTCAGGAAATAAGAAAGTCGATTTATTCTGGTGTTATGCCTCCCCCTTTATGTGAGTGCTGTATTCTGAAAGGAGACTTTTATGCTTCCTGAGTTCTGTACCATCTCAACTTCAAATAAGATTTGAAATTTTCACATGTCATATCCTGATTATTTGTCAATGTGCGTAGAAGAATAAAAAGGAGGGGAAAATAATACTGGCATTTAAACTAACTGAAACAGTCATTAATTCTGAAATCAGCCTCCATCCCCTGATGTGGTACTGCTGACTGCAGAGAGGAAAGGCAGTTTAGGATCAGTTGTCTATTGAGCTTTCTTTTGCCAATTTTGCACCCATTATTTTTTAGAACAAAGGAAGGAACTTTCCATTTTGATCATTTTCTTCTATCTCCCCTTTACTCAAAGATAGCAAAATACATGCTGTAATTTCACTGGACTGAATTAAACCAAGCATAAGTTTGGGGGAATGTCAAACTCGTATACTAGAAATAGAGACAAATAAGGATTTTTGGTTTCTGCTCATTCTGGGAGTAGTGGTGCTTTCCCATCTTTAAGAAATGCTGAACAATGAGGGGTTGAGAATGTCTACAAATACATGATCAATGTCTTGAGGTTTGACACTCATGTCTCCAGTGTCACTGCCTCATACCACAGCATTTCCACCTGAAAATCTGGGGATAGAGCTTGGATGTTGGTAATTTTGTAACATCACCACCTGGTTTGAATGTACAACTCAGGAGTGAAAACCAGTTGTAAAAATACTTCTTTGTTAAAGAAGAAAAAAAATGCTGCGAAAGACAATAGCATATTATGAGCTGGTTTGCCAAAGCTTTTTATGTTCACAAACAGAAATAACCTTGCAGACAGTGAACCAGGCTGGACTGAATAGGCAGGCAGTAAACTGTGTTTTGGCTGCCAGTTTCTCCTTGCAGGTAAAGACTGTCCAGGTAGCCAGGTGTGTGTGCACAGACCTCCCCGGTGACCAGGGAGAGGGTGAGGGATGCCCTCCTGCTGCCCTTTCTCACCTTCAGGAGTGCTCCCAGGGAGTCAAGCCCACAGGCCCCTTGTTGTGTTGGGGGCCCAGGAGCCCTGTGGCTGTGTTAGATAGTGTAAAGAGGGTTTGTAGGCATTTGGAGGGAAAGCACAAACCTAAACTCCTCCTTACAAGGGACTTAAATATAGGCAGAGAGCGCAGCACCCACACCGTTGAATTATCCAGGATGCTGATGTGCAGACACCAAATCTGAATGCAGTCACCACCCCCATTTTATCCAGTGTGAGCATGTGCGTCTTGCCTTCCAGGCTCACACAGCGGTCCTCCAAAGCCTGAGGAAGACAAGGGCCAGATGGCCTCACATCTCCCCGCAATAGCTAATGTGCCCAACTTGCTTGTGACAACAGTCAATCCCAAGAGGAATGATGTATTTTCTCAAGCAACTGGTCTGAAAGCACAGCTCTGAGAGCGTTTCCTTTCTTCCTGAGGCAGGGAACAAAAGAAAGGCAAAAGGCCCAGGTGGTGGCGTGATGGAACCGAATGCCTCATGAGAAGGTGATGGCACTGCTCCTACCCTGCAGGGCAGCCGGCTGCTCCTCCCTGGAGCCTCCTAGATACCTTGCTATCAGGCCATAGGCAACAAGAGACTGGCCAGGGAGCAGCGGCCAGGGGTTTTGTTTCCCACTCTTCTTGAGGTCATAATGCACTGCTCTCTCATCTCGAGATCTACAGGCTGAACTCCCAGGGCTCCCCACAGGGCCAAGTAAATCTGGATGCAGCCTTTTTTTATTGTCTAAGTCACTGACATTGGCATAGGAAACCCAGGCAATCCACAGCCAGACGACCAGCATGGGGCTGGGGGTGGGAGCGAGCATTGTGTCCACTCACCTGTAATCTCAGTGTCAGAATGCTCGGAGTTAAAAGAAGCTTGTCCCCACGTGGGAATTATTCCTAAGCTAAACTTGGAAGTGACAGTATATGGACCATGTCTCCCTAAGCTAAACTTGGAAGTGACAGTATGTGGACAGGAGATGCAGTATCTGGGGTTCCTTGGGCACTGGGCAGATGAGACATTCCAGATCATTCTCTTCTAAGCCTAATTTGTGCCTTGATGCCAGCCTGGCCAGAGGAGACACTGCAGAGGGGGCTGTTCCTCTTCTCAAGTCTGAGGGGTTCTGGGCCACTGGAATTCTGGGTGACCTGGGCCACAGGTCGGCCACTAGAGCATACAGTGACAAGCAGGGCAAGCCACCAAGGACGTGGTGGCACAGGAGTGTGGAGGAATCAGCACATCAGCTTGGGGGTGGAGGAAAGAGCTAAGCCTGTGGGAAATGAAATCATTCTCACCCCTGTCCCACATTCCACTAAGACTAGATTGAGTACAACATCAGATCTAGCTGCCGGAAGTAGCTCTTCAAGGGCCAGGCATGTGGATTACCTGCTCTACAGATTTTCCTGAGCATGTTTTAAATCCAGAGGCACTGTCTTCCCCATTGGCAAACGCCTACCCAGGCGGCTTCCAACCTGCCTCCCTATGTTCAGGGCAGCAATTTAATTTTGATATTATCACAAGCAAAACCTAATCAGGAGGCCAGTGTTCTATAGCCAAATTGAGTTCTGTTTCCAAAGCTGGAGCTCAGGCCCTTGAAGTGAGGCCACAGAGCTGTGGGAGTGGAGGACTCCCAGGTCTAGCTGGAGTCCTGCGTATGCTTATTAGCTCAGTGATGGGAGCCACCCACCCTCCAGATTCCAGGTTTCTCGTTTGTGAAGTGAAGCTCAATCGCCCAGTGGAGAGCAGGAGAGACGCCTGAGGGCTAAGGCCTGAGCTTCTGCGGGCAAGGGGCTTACTACAGCTGATCCATTCTAAGCCACCTACTTGTTTTTATCTTTCTATTTACCATCTCCGAACCTGGATGTGACTCACAATCAATGGCCTATCCTAGTTTATTGGCAGCATTTGCCTCTCTCTCAGTGGTACACAAAATAATGGTACATCTGATAATCACTGTTTCTGGCCTGATGGAATAGTCATGGTTCTGGGCTGGGTGGGTGAGGCGGCTGTGAGGCTCTGAGTGCCACTTTCCTGAGTTGTTCATACCACTGGCAGGATTCATGAGCTGGCTTAACTTTCTGATGACCTTAACCCTGGTCCTAACTTTCTCCCAGACCAGTCTACACTCGTTTTTCCAGGAAAAAGTTGTAAGGTTTCTGAGACATCTGAGGTATTGGAACACATTCTTCCTGCAGCACCAATTAGCTGGGTGGTACCAGTGCCTATCAGGACCAGAGGACAGCCACCAGCATAAGGATTTCTTATCCACAGATTTCTTATGCCACAGATACTTCTTTATTCACGTATAGCTCCTTGAGGTCACAGGTAGTGGAGACCTGGCCAAGATGTGCAAGGGTGAGCAGGGGTATTTGCACCTTGTGTGTTGCTGTCCCTGAGCAGGCCAAGGGCTGGAAACACTGAAATTCCTGAGTCCTGCCTGGTGGGGAAACGCTGGCTCCACCATCTTCCTGAGGAGCTACAGGGATAGAGGGAATGGGCTGGAGGCAGTGGCACAAGGCTCTGGAGTCTCCTGGTCATCCACCAGACTTTGTTCCACTGTTCGGATCCCTGCCTTTTGCCCTAAACTTTGGATCTGTTGTGTTTTGTTTTTTACAACGTTAAAAAAAAGTGGCCGTGACAAACACTTCCTTTTCAATCACATTCATCCACCTCATTTTGAAACCTCCCTGTTTCTTTCCCAACCCCCCTACCTGCCCCTGTTTAGCACCGAGTTGTGTATTTGTATATTTCACAAAAGTAAGATAACCTCAGAAAGAAGCACAAATCCATGTTAAAACCCTTCTGGAATCTTTGCTTCTTCAAACACCCACAGCTGAACCTGAATGTTTTCTGCATTCTTTTAGTGCAGCTCTGCAGGAGCATTATGCAAGCTCTGACACTCTGCTGTAAATAGCTTCTTGGAATCAAGAGTTATATTTGGGGGGCTTATCTTTCACTTAACACACTTCTGGTAAACACAGAGTGGTACTCCACGATTTCTTTACGCTGAGCAGCTCTGACCCTAAGAAAGTAACAGACACAATCTGAGCCTATGAACAGGTGACTCTCCATGTTCTCATTTTAAATACTGAGTCATTGATGATGTCATCTTAACGATACCTCCGTGTTTCCAGGCAGTGAGATGAAATGAGTTTACAGAGTCCACACAGGAGGGTTCAGGGATGTCTGGGAGCTGGTACAGTGCAATAGGGAAAGCATGGACTTTACTTTCAAGCAGCCAGCAGTTGAAAACATTGGCTTTGCCCCTTATCTGCTATAGGATCTCTGTTTCTCGGAGCCTCATTTTTCTCATCTGTAAATAATGAGATAATAATAGCTCACAGTGTTATTCTTAAGATTAAACAAAAGAATATACAAATGTACCTACTATAATCCCCATTATGCAGTAGGTATTTAAATATACCCCTTCCCCATTTTCAAAATGCTTTTGGAAGACTTATTCAATACTTCTGTTTGCTTGAATTTGATACTGCTTTTGTTTCTCAATCAGCAAAGTGTAAAATCTGGATGTGTTCACAGTGGTACACATTGTGTATAAAAAACTTGAAATAGGAAAATTTTAAATGCCACTTAGGCGATGCTGGAAAATATATGTGGAAGAGAATAACAGTTTTTTTCCAATAAATATGAACAGACTTCTAAAGAGTACAAAAGAACAAATAATCTCAGCATATAAAATACTTCTGTTGCCCCCATAAAATTCTCACCATCCTGAAAAGAGCCAAAGCACTTCCCCAGTGTTAGTGACAGTGCAGGGGACGATCTGGGGACATTGCTTCCTATGAGGGTCAGGTCTCCTCATCTGCCTACTCCCATCGGAGTCCTGGAAGGGAGTACAAGTTGGAGACAAAGCCCTGCAGTGAGGGTCTGGGTAACCTCTGGTCCTCCCCTGGGACCCTCTTGCCACGGCACAAGCCTGATCCAGCCACTGAGTTGCACACAGATGTGGGAGACCCACCACATCCACGCTCTGCAGATTCTGGCTGTCTCCTGTCTCCTTGTGTGAGTTCCTGAGGTGAAACCCAGGCCACTGCCCTCAGGTTTCAGGGTCCTGTGTCCCCCAGATCCCTCCTGACCTAGCAAAGGTATGCTGGAAGTATGGACTAGCATATCTTAGTGAAGATTTATAGACTAGCTTCAAAAAGAGTACTTGTACAGTTTTTTAGATTTCCATGTTTATTCCAATATGGTTCTGTTCATTCAAGCTCAGGAGACATGGGACATATAAGGTTTTTATTGGCCGTACTAGCCTGCCAGGATTTTTTCCTTCCCCAATCTGGTTTATTGGCACAGAACGTGGAGGTGGTTACAACCACAGGAGACAAAGGTGAACATGGAGACAAACATTACTGTGACCTCTCAAGATCTGGGTGACTTTCGGGGACCACACTGGACACTACTCCTGCCCTGCCACCCCGCTCCACCATGTCAGCAAGACTCTGCCCAGCACTGCCCTGCCTTGAAAGCTGATGCTACCATCACACTTCCCTCGAGGGACAATGTGCACATTTCCCCTTCCCCTCAGCCTTTGAATGTTGGCGCAGTCTCTGAAATGGTAGACCACGTAGACCATGGCTCCCAGTTTTTGAAGGATAACAGCCTCTGTTGGATGCATTCAATTCTGATGCATCGTTCTTTTGAAAAAGCATGTGTAGCTTAGAGTTAAATGAGCTCTAGACATAACCAACAATGTGGCTAATGAGAGTTGCATTTCTCAGTCATGCTAGATTATGACTTTGTTTTTGTTTCTGTTAAGTAAAATAAAACAAAAACACAGAATGTGAAGCTCCAACTGGTAGTAGTTCAGTGATCTCAGTTTCTTCGATCCACTTTATGAGATTGGGATGGTCAAAAGACATAAGCCTCATGTGAGCACAAGGGAAGGACTATCCCTTATGAGGTTTTGACACCTCCCAGGTATTGTACAGGCATCTATATACCAGAGAAGTTTGTAAATACTTGAACTGAGTCACCTTTGACTTCATTCATTCCATTAATTAGATTAATATAGTTAGAAGAATGTGTAAACTGGTTCACTGATCCGTGTAAAATCAACCCTCTCATCATTGCTTGGGTATAATTTTCTTTCTTTTTTTTTAATGAGCCTTGCATAACCATAGTTGCAATATATATGTATTGTAGAAAATTAGAAAATTCAAACAAGCGAACTTTAAAAAAAAATAACAACTTCCTCTTTCAACCACCCAAAGATCACCACTGTCCAGTGTTAGGGTATGAGTGTATAAAAAGTCACTGATACCTGGGATTAAGGTTTGAAACTCAGCCACTATTGGTAAATGTGAACTTAGTCCAGAGGCAATGGCCCTCCATTTCCAAGATAACTTTCAGAAACACTTCCTTCAGAAACATTTTCTGAAAAGTTCAGTCAAGCTTTAAAAGAAAATAATTCTAAGCAATTTCCCCAATAATATGCATGAATTAGGTTGCCATTATTCCAAGACATGTACAGGTTAGTTCTAATTCTTTTTGTAGATAAAATCATTATCACCCTTTGAGTCAATCAGCTCACTATTCAGAGGGTTCTGGTCTCTGACCCCATAAAGTGCACTTGTTAGTCTCATGTACTTTCCCTACTTGGGCATTAACATTTCACAGTGAGGAAACAAATTAGATCCCCTGCCCTATCTCACCCCCAACATCATAAAAAGAATTGCTCCATGGAACAGTACTGTAATGTTTCTACAATGACAGTGCAGAATCTTGTCCTCAGTCAGAGGGCAGGCTGGAGGAGCCAGGTCCAGTTCAGGACCACGACAGGTCCATCTGGAGCGCTGACCTGCACTCCCCTCCCATGCTGTGAGTGTCGTCTTCTACTGGGGCTCCCGTTACTGAATATAGTCTGGGAATGAGGTTTTTCAAAAACTAATTCTCTATGAAGGGAGTTTTTGAAATCTTAACTCAGAACTACGTTTTGAGGGAACTCTTCCTGGGATGTATACTTTGCTGACTCAGAAAAACAAAACCCACTGTGCATCCTTCTTGCATCTCTGGGTGACACAGGTCATTGGTCCAGAGTTCCAAGGATGCAGCTGTGGGATGCTAAGTGGCCCAGCCATTACACACCAGTCCCATCCTGGAAACTGGCTCTGCCATGACTGGACCTCATTTAAACTACCCGTAGTGCTTCTACTCCACTCCACAGCCCTGCAGTCCACAGCTCTTTACTTTCAGGCTCCTCCTCCTCCCCTCCCCTTTACTTACTTCTACTACTTTTGCTCTCTTCTTTTTTTCTTAGGTTTGGCCCTGGAGAGTTTGCCTTTTTAACTAGAACTGGTGCCCGGAAACTTGTGGACACTGAATGTTGACTTCCCTCTGGCTTCCCTTTTCCCCTAACACCTCACCTTCCAGTTCAGCAATCTGCCAGGACCCAACTTATCTTATGCCCCTGGTGTCTTCCTGTCTGCTTTAGTTCATCTTACTCCTCAGAGGCTGTCTGGACCATTAAGAGTTAACCAGCTACTATGACTTATTATCATCTCCTGGCCTGGTGGAGAAACCATTCTGCAATCACCTGGGATCAGTAAAGGGACCTGTGACCCCCCCTCTGAGTTCCACACCTCCCATACTCTAGTTGAAAATAGTGGTTTGAAAATGTAAAATCTCCTTATATTACACACGAACGCTGTACTCTATGAAAAAAATATCCTAATGACTTGAAGTGAACTTAACCTTTGTAGTGCCTTAGCACACATAGAGAATGAAAACATTTGCACACCACACTGGGGTAAACAAGACTGTTGTCCAGCTGCCCTGAAGGATGCAGGATTCAAGGTTTCAGTGTCTACATGCATACCTGTAACCTTTTCTTGGGCTGCCCTGGGAAGCTCACATAAAGAACTGTGTGGTTACGAGGCAGAGCTCACTTGCAGGAGTGGAAAGAACTAGTCACTGTGTGTTATATGTGTACCAGAAACTTCTCCATTGTTTGGGAACATTATTTTGAGTACTAACAGGGTTTCCTGAGGTTTAAAGGCTGACAAAAAGCGTGACATATAAGAATCACTAATGTTTTTGAGTTTTCATTTATCTATTACATACTGTTTTTATGTGTTTTATAAACTCCAGCCTCATAAGAGTGGGAGTCTTATCCAGCCCTCAGCCTGTTTTTGTTCAACTTGTGAATTAAAAATAGTTTTTATATTTTTGAAAGGTTGTTAAAGAAAAAAAAAATACACAAAGAAGAACATGCCATAGAGAACATATATGTCCCCAAAGCCTAAAATATCTACTATCTGGCCTGTAGACTAAAAGTTTGCCAACACCTGTCATAGAGGATAGCAATGGGTAACCTGACTCCAAGAAGGATCCAAAGGACATGAGTAAGCAAGCAGGGATGGCCTGCCAAGCCTCCATAGTTGCTGAAAGCAGACAGTGAGACTCAGTAGATTTGAGCAAGACAGCTGTCACAGCACAGCAAAAGGCAGGAGCATCACACAGTAATGCGGGGACCTCTGCCGCTACATCCCGCCTGGCACGCCGAGGAGGCTGTTGTGCCGCGGCCGAGAGGTCCAGCACCGAGGGCTTGGCACCTTCTGCAGCAGGCAGTGAACAAGCCGGGCGGCTCTGGGGAGCTCGTAGTCAGATGGTAGTCACTCTGACTTACTTAAATGGCTATGTGACTAGCTACAGAAATGCCTCGGTGACAGGGAACGGTCCGGCCTCATAGTTTGACAGATTCAGCCAGAAAGCTCCCGGAGCATGCGCCCACTGCACATTGCCTTTCCTGACAATGGATTGTCTGTTTCATCCCCACCATGATCCTGCAGAAGTAGAAGTAAATACTGCCAATCTCTCATTTTACAGATGAAGAAACTGAGGCTCAGAGAAAAGAAAGTAACTTGGTCAAGGTCAAATTAACATGCCCAAGGTTGCATAGCTCAGAAGTAGTAAGCGGTGGTTGAACCCTGATCTGTCTGAACCGAACCCGAACAGCATGCAGTTGCCTCATTCCATTCAGGAGGAAGCCAAGAACCACTAGGACTAGAGTTAAATTATATACCTGAAAAAATAGTTCATTGTTTTGCCTTCTTCCTTTAATAACACTAATGATGAGAGATGGCATTTTTTTACAATGCATAGGACCTGCCAGGCATAAGCCATTTGAAGATTTACACACTTGTGGATGCCAGTAAAAGTTTGCCAAAAACTTCCCTGGTAAAAAAGTGGATTTGGCTAGGTTTTACCTTTCCCAGCTGTTTTTAAAGGTTTCCTTTGCAGTATGAAAGGGAAAACACAGATTTAATTACCCATCTCTGGCTAATGTTCAAACTGCCTAATGACACTAAAAGCACTGATTGCAGATATTGTGAATAACAGCCCACAATAAAATATTTCCTCATCATTTAACTAGGCCCATCAATTAGACAAAGTCCTAGACATCGTCTTCCAAAGGCTTGGCATTATTCTTTACATTTAACAAACAAGTAACTGATTTGTATGTATAGCGTGTGTAGTGCAGAAGCAGAGCATGTGTGTTGCCTCTGTAGAGAAACTAGCACTAACAGCAGAGGAGGAAATGGGAATGTGAGCATACGCACAGGAGCTTCAGTGACAGTGAGGTCTGACACCACGTGTAAGTGGAGGGAGCAGGGTAAGTGTGTGTGACTTTCGAATTGCAGAAGACTGAAACCTTTGCAATTGTTAAAGGAAAGGGGGAGAATTTAATGAAAGAAACTGTTTTCCTTATAATATCCAAGGGCAGAAAGTTCCCACAGGTGTCAGGCAAGACCAGGAGTCTGTTATTGAGGAAGCCAGCCATCTCTCCTCCCTGGAGCCTTGGAGTCCCTCACCCCACTCCGCTGCCCCAGGGCAGTACAATGTCACGTTAAGAAGCTGGGTTCTGTAATCTGACTGCTGTATTCACTTCCCTGCTCTGTATTCACATCTGTTAATCTCTCTTTGCTTCATTACCTTGACTGTAAGCTCTTGAGTTTTATGAGAATTAATTGAGATAGTACTTGACACATACTAAATGCTCAATATGATTTGTGCTTCTTTTTCACGTTTGCTTCATTTTTTTCATTTACTTTCTGGCTTCCTCTTCTTTATGAACAAGAGAGGATACCCTCCCAATTTTTTTTTTATTTTGCTATCATTAATATATAATTACATGAGTAACATTGCGATTACTAGATTTCCCCCATTATCAAGTCCCCACCACATAACCCCATTACAGTCACTGTCCATCAGCATAGTAAGATGCTATAGAATCACTACTTGTCTTCTCTGTGCTATACTGCCTTCCCCGTGCCCCCCTACATTATGTGTGCTAATCATAAGGCCCCTTATTCCCCTTTTACCACCCTTCCCCCACCCCACCCCCAGTCCCTTTCCCTTTAGCAACTGTTAGTCCATTCTTGGGTTCTGTGAATCTGCTGCTGTTTTATTCCTTCAGTTTTTTCTTTGTTCTTATACTCCTCAGATGAGTGAAATCATTTGATACTTGTCTTTTTCGGCTTGGCTTATTTCACTGAGCATAATACCCTGTAGCTCCATCCATGTTGTTGCAAATGGTAGGATTTGTTTTTTCTTATGGCTGAATAATATTCCATTGTGTATATGTACCACATCTTCTTTATCCATTCACCTACTGATGGACACTTAGGTTGCTTCCATTTCTTGGCTATTGTAAATAGTGCTGCGATAAACATAGGGGTGCATATGACTTTTTGAAACTGGGCTCCCACATTCTTAGGATACCCTCCTGATTTAAACATTAGTTCTGACAGACTAGCTACTCTCTCAGTCCCAAATACAGTTAATTCCTGGAGGAAGGGATCTAATTGATCCAGCTTGTGTCAAGTATTAACTCTGCAGTCCAGTCAGGTGTGGTTGAAAGACAGGACCACAGTGATTGCGGTGGCCACAGGGGCCCATTCCACTGCTCTCAGAGGAGAAGAGACATAGCATTTTCATAACACTGTTGTATCCACTATAAATATTCATAGTTACACATGATAGTGAATATTCTAATAGTCCTATGTGTAAACAGTTATTATATATATTAAGGGCCTATTTTAAATGATATATAAGAGGATCATGAAGTAAAATTACTTGTAAAGACTCCTTTTTAGTTTGAAATAATAGCTATACTGAGTATCCATTTTGTATATTAAAAATTAAAATATTTGAGGTGTTACTTAAGCCAGGTTTTGTCAAGGTCAGCAGATGAAATTGAAGTTTCTAGGTCTGCCAGTCAGCTTGGCTACATTTGAAGACACTAAATTTGAGAGATTTTGTGTTGCTTGTGGTATTCTCTTAACGCCTGATCAGTTAGGACAGAATTCTATTGTGTCTGAAAGGGATTAAAGTCAAATAAAAAGAAGTCAATCAGCATCTACTTCCTCCAGGGTTATAAAATGATTTTGTCCTCTCAATTATTTGAGACATAAACAGACTGTCAGCGACCTGACTTTTCTGTGAGCTGTGTGTATTTCAGAAAAGAATCCATTTTTGCTCAATTCAGCCTTTACTCTGTGTAACTTGAGGTCTTCTTCTGGCTCCATGAGTGATGCCAGAAGGAAAAAGATATGGTCTGTTCCTTTGCAAACCACACTGGGGGAGAAACACCCATGCATGCAGTGGACACACTCACACAGCTCTGTGAGGGGGGGTCGCCATGTATGCAATGGACACATGCACACAGCCTTGTGAGGTGGGGGTCGCCATGTACACAGGGGACACATTCACACAGCCATGTGAGGGGGGGGTCGCCATGCATGCAGTGGACACATTCACACAGCTCTGTGAGGGTGGGGTCGCCATGTATGCAGTGGACACATTAACATAGCTCTGTGAGGGGGGTTCGCCATGTATGCAGTGGACACATTCACACAGCTCTGTGTGGGGGGTCGCCATGTATGCCGTGGACACATTCACACAGCCTTGTGGGGGGGGGGGTCACCATGTATGCAGTGGACACATTCACACAGCTCTGTGAGGGGGGAGCACCATGTATGCAGTGGACACATTCACCGTGCCATGAAAACATATAGGAGAGTCCATTCATTCATCAGTTACTAAATTTGTGTGCCTTCTACATGCTAGGCAACATGCTAAGCATACACATATGGTATTACTTCTAGCTAGAATCTTGGAGAAAGTGACATAAAAGTGTTGTCATGTGTGCTGGACATTAAAGTTCATATTCATAGGCTTAAATGGATGTAAATGGGCCTGAGAAAATCCCAAGAGAAGATAGAAGTGCACTTTGGCTGGAGATGATGAGTGTGGGGTGAGGCACAATGGCAAAGATTACAAAGGTAGCATAAGCCAGAATCATTGAGGAAGGAGCCTGCCATACTGGAGGAGTTGTTCTTAGACAGAGGGGATGCTGCTGAAACTTTTAAAGAGAATTTACATGGAAAGGCTTTTGGGATAGACTGGTGATACTAGAGGTGGGGCCATCAGGGACAAGGTCTTGCAGCAAGGGAGTGATAATGGGAATATAGAGAAAAAAGGGAATAAGAGAAACATTGCAGGATTACAATCCATAACATACAGGAGACATCGTAAATGTAATACTTTTGGGACTAGAAAGCATAGTGGGTGAAAACAGTAAAAGGTGTTAAAGATGACTCCTGAGCTTAAGCTTACTAATTAGGAGATTGAAGGAACCTTTAATGAAAATGGGGACATGAGGGAAGGGTCCGAAAGGCAGGGAATATAAGGAGTTGAATTTTGGGTATTCTGGATTTGAGGTGAGCAGAGTACCTGCATGGAAATGTGGAGCACATCCATTAACAGGGTTTTTAATTCAAGCAAACAAGGTCTTTAAGGGAATGACTTTCACCTATGTGACAGTAATTTCATTGATACGTTTATCTACAAAACCAGTTTTTCCAGCTGGAAGGAGGAAGAATTTTGCAACTGCAGTATAAATAGAGATTAATGAGCAATTCCAGATTACTGTTGGCCTCAGCACAACACAGATGTAGCCAAAGATGGAACTTAGATATGCAAGAACAGCACCAGAAACAGCAAATGGACCTCAGGTTCTGTCCATAATGCAAGAGACAGGACCTTAGGACCACCCAGGGAAGTCTTGGAAAGTCACAAGTTGATACCAGCTAAATCGGTAAGATACTGAAAATCACAGCAGAGAGTGAGAGCTTAGCATCAGAAGGTGGAGAGATAGCTAAAATAATGGGTGTCAACAAAGCACAGTACTTAGGAAACTCAGACTAGTCTTGCCAAATGGCAGTATTTTGCCTCTATTCACCCTTACATATTTGGCACAGATTCCACCTTGAGGCCCTCTGGGGTTGTAAAGTTGCCACTCAGTATTTGACAAAGACACCATCAGATTGGATGATGTTGTGAGGGGTATTCCTATATTTGTAGAGTGGAAAGAGGAACTAAATATGAGGAAGACAGAGATGAGAGAAAGACCACTAGGATGAACTATTATGGAAGCAAAGGGAAGATACTTCACAGTCAACCTTCCAACAGAGAAACATGCATTTCTTAACATGTGCCAAGTACAAAAGAAGTCAGATGGTATGAGTTCTGTCCTCCAGGAGCACTTTCACGGACATATTGGATTCATGAAAATTTGGAGGGGTAAACTGTGTAATAGGTTACCAAAACATATGGAACAGATTTCTACTTCTGAACATGACAAAGTAACAAAGATAAGATCTAACTTTCTACTTTAAACAACTTTCAAAAAGCAAAAACAAAACAGACAAAATATATGAATACTCAGTGGCTTTCTGGCACTGGACAACAAGCAGATGAATCAGTGGTTTTCCAATATTGGACAGCATGCAGTAATCTCTAAAAGAAAGGAAACAAATAATGTGAGCCCTACAATTGCCTCAGCTTAACACCTGGATAGAGTTACCAGGCAGGGGTTCAGAGAAAAAGAACTTAGGCAGAGGCAGACAGTATCCCCAAGTTGAGGAGTCAGGAGTTGAGAATTTTAGGGAGAACAAAGCAGCTGGAATTCCCAAGGCAGTGTCAGAACTACACGGAGAGAGAGAACTCCAGACTTGAAGACGGTCCCTTCAAACTCCTAAGCTGATTTCTGATTAATGCATGCTTATGTGGAACTTCCTGAGGTAAGGAAAGAATCATCAGAAAGGATTGGACAGAAAAATTCCTAATATTCATTCAAGACTGGAAATAATTCATATTCCCACTAGCCAGAAAATAAACCTCATAATACATGGAGCATCAGGTTTTGCCTAAGCAGAGGTGCTGAATTAACCCCAGTCTAAAGGTTGCTGTGGTCCCACCTAACAAAACTTAAATGCAAGCTGTGAAAGGATCAAATGATTTCGAATAACCATGTCCCAGAAGAAAGTTCAAAAAGTTAAAATAACAGAAAAAAATTTTAACACTCAACAACATAAAAAGATACACTCTCTAACACATCATCAAAAATTACCAGGCTTATAAAGAAGCAATAAGATAGACACAGCTCATGATGAGGAGAAAGAATAATCAATAGATCCAGACCTAGAAATGATACAAATGATAGAATTAATAGAAAAGAACATTAAAATAATTATAATAATATGTTCAAGAAGATAGAGGGAAAAATGAGCATTTTTAAAAAATGTGGAAAAATTTTAAAAGCCATATCAAACCTATAGAGAAGAAAATGACAATATCTAATATGAAAAATACACTGAATGGGACTAACAGAACCTAGAGAATGGCATAAGATAAATCAGTGAATTTGAAGATAATCAGTAGAAATTTTCCAAAACAAGAGTGAGAAAAAGAAAAAATAAATGAAGAAAGCAGCAATGAGTTGTGGGACAACTTCAGATGTTCTAATATACATGTCCCTGGAGGGAATGAGGAGTTCAGAAAAAAATATTCGAAGACTTCATGGATGAAATTTTTCCAAGTTTGATGAAAACCATAAACTTAGAAATCCAGGAATTCCACAACTGACAAACAAAAGAAACATGAAGAAAACTGTATCATGTCACTTCTTAATCAAATTGTTTATGACTGATGAAAAAGAGAAAATACTTAAAGCATCCAGGGAAAAAGAAAAACACAATTAATAACAAAGATAAAAATTACAGCTGACTTCTCATTGGAAGCAATGAAAGTCAAAGAGAGGAAGCAATAGCTTTAGAAAATAATACTAGATCTAGAATTATCAAAAAAATCAATCTATAATTCTGTACCCAGCAAAAATCAGTTTCAAAAACAAAGTAAAGATTTCTTTAGACATACAGAAGCTGAAAGAATATGCTATCAACAGACAAGCAGTGTAAGAAATGTTAAAGGAAATCCTTCAGGCAGAAGGAAAATGGTTCCAGAAGGAAATCTGGATATAAACAAAGGAATATAGAGCTCCAGAAACTGTCATATTAATATAAAAATGATAACAATGTATTGTACACTTCATGATATATGTACTCAAAAAATACATAGTAATTAGCTTCTAAAATGGCTCCCAGTGATCCCCATGTACTGGTATAATCCCCTTCCCTGTGTGTGAGATAGACCTAGAGAATTGCTTCTTATGAATGGAATACAGCAAGAGTGCTGGGATGTCACTTCCAAAATTAGGTTATAAACGACTGTGACTTCCGTCTTGCTCACACTCTCTGTTTCTTCTCGCTTACCTACTCAGATGAAGCAATCTGTCATGTTGTGTGCTGCGCTGTACAGAAGCCCGGGTGACAAAGAACTGAGGGTGACCCCTAGCCAACAGCCAGGGAAAAATTGAAGCCTTCAGTCTGAAATTTCAGCAGGACCTGGTTCCTGCCAACCACCATGTGAATGAATTTAGAAAATACTTCCCGGGTTGAGTCTTGAGCTGACTGAAGCTCTGGACACCTTGTTTGCCCCTCTGTAAGAAATCTGAGGACAGAGGACCCAGCTAAGCTGCTCCCTAATTCCTGACCCACAGAAACTGTGAAATAATTCATGTTGTTTTAAACTACTCAATTTGGGGATAACTTGTTATGAGCAATATATAACAATACACCAAGAGAAAGGAAATTGAATATATATGGAGATAAATGTAAAATACTTTTTCCCTTATTTTTTACATCTTTTTGCAAGATTATTGTGTGCACAAGGCAAAAATAATTTTATAGCAAATGAAGAAGTGAAATATGTGACAATTTTTTTATTTTTGGTGACAGAAAGCAGAGCAGTGGTTGGGATCAGTGGGTGTGTTAAGAAGGGAGGGAATACAAAGGAGCACAGGAAACTTTGGGGGTTCATTCTCTTGACTGTGGTGGTAGTCTCATAGGAGTTTACATACATCAAAATCTCATCACAAAGTTCTGTACACTTTAAATATGAGCTGTTTATTGTATACTAATTATACATTATATATTCAGTAAAAGAATAAGGAAAAGACAATAGACATTTAGAGAAGGGAAAAGTCAATGTGGGTTGTAATCATTACAAAAGACTTCACAGAAGACCTAGCAGTACAGCCAGACTTTGGGGAAAAGGCAAAAGAAAGCGGGGAGGGAGCTAAGGCAGAGAGCAGAGTCCGGCAAGGCCAAGAAGCAGGAACTGGCACCGTGTGTGAAGGGAAAGAACAAACCAACACCCAACATTGAGCACAGTATGGCTTTGAAGAAATCAGTCTTCCTCAATCTTTCAAGGGTAATTTCTTCCTGAAAACTTCCATAAGGCAAATTCCCATCAGTCTAAAATATAATTACTATTAATTTCAAGAGATTTTGATGCTTCCTGAGCCCTGAAATTAAGCCACTTATACTAAAACAATACCAAATCCCCTTAAAAAAGTGGATCCTATCACTGCAGTAAATGACATTAATTGTGACAGCAGGGCTTTCCAAGACAGTTTCCCTTCATTACTCACCTTGTGATAAGACTGGATGCTTGTTTGTTCAGTTCATTTATGGCTATTGCATACCATACATGTAAAACTTTACTGTCCTTTTCTTAGGCAACAAAAGACAAAAGAAATCAATAAAAGCAATGCAAGTGGTGCACAAATTGTCACTGCTATAGACTTGCAAACCCAGAACACTGGGAATCCTTCACCACTGGGAAGATGACCTTATAGGGGCTCTTGTTTCCTGGCACTCAGCTACCTGGGAGGTACACACCATCTAATATGGTTCTCATATATGTGAATAAATGCACTGTCATAAGCCAAAGCAGATATTGTATGAAACATTTTTAAAATTTCAATTCTTATAAAACAAAAGGGCATACCACAGGGTACAACTATAATGGGAAATAAGCCTCGAGAAGAATAAATAAGACCAGGTTAAAGACAGATTTTAATTGGTAGATTAGGAAATTTGGACTTAATTGGGAGGCTTAGGAGATCTGGAAAAGGAGAGTGACATGACGAGAGATGTCCTGAAGGTTAATCTAGAAGCCATGTGCAGAGCAGAATTAGACAAGGGAAGGACGAGGTGGGAAGGTCATTGAAAATGCCATCACAGGGTAGATGAGTTAAGGTGTGATGAGACTATGAATAAAGGAAATAGCAATACAATATCAAACATAGCTAATCATAATAATTATTATTTATTGCTCCTATGTGCCTGGCACTGTTCTAAGGGCTTACATGTATTAACTCTGCATTTGTTGTGTGTTTACTAAGGGATTTATACTATTTAGGAGAAGGGAGGTGACATAAACTATTATTATCCCGGTTTTACATTCAAGTAAAACGATGAACCAAGCAATAATTAAATTATTTACCCATGGTTACAGAGCCATTGAGGACCAGGGGCAGGTTTTGAACAGGGCAGTCTGGCTCCAGAGTTCCATATATTCTCTGCAGACCTCAGGTATTCACTCTGTTAAGGTCCCATGAGCACAGTGACATTAAAGGAGCTCAGTCCAAGAGAGATCCCAAGTGCCTTCCCTTCTCTCCCTCTCCATGGCTACTCCTGGACAGAGGCTTCTCTGCTCTGAAACAGCCCCTGGCTACTTCCCCTGGCTCCAGACTTGCCAGCCTCCAATCAGTTCTCTACCCTCACCAGAGTGATCTTCCAAAAGCCTAAAGCTGTTCAGAGTCATCAGGATGAAGTCCAAAGGTCAGAGGTGCCTTATAAGGCCCTACATGATCTGGTCCTGGAACATTTTGCATTCTAGGTTCCAGACATAAGACATCATGCTCTCTTATTCCTGGGATTTTGTACTTGATGCCCTTTCAGTTTAAAATGCTCTCCACCCTTCTTTCCACCCTCCCTGTTTTTCATAGATTAACTTCTCTACTCGTCGTCCCTCGCATCCAACATGAGAGGTCACTTCCCTGAGAAAGTCTATTCCAACACCCTGACCCACATGTGTCCCAGGACCCCCTTCATGTGCCTGGACATCACTATGTACCATCATTAATTACACAGTGTTCTAACCTCCTGGCTCACTCCACTGAATATTAAGCTCTGTGGAGGCAATGACCTTGTTCATTATTTTATTCCCAACACTTAGCATAGTACTTAATACATCATGGCTCTAAAGAATGTTTTTAGTTGAAGGATAAATGAAGTTGAGTTTGACAGGATATAGAAAATAAGTGAGAAAGAAATCAAAGTTTCTTCTAATACATTAAAACTAACTAACACCACTGGCAGCATCAAGGAAGCATTTAGGAGAATTGTTTTGAAATTGCTCAGTTCAGATTGGGACCTGTTGGATTTGATGATACTATAAAATGTCTTCCAAGAAGACATGTCCTATGTGCAGCTGGAGTGATGGAATCAGGGCTTATTTGTGAGACTGGAGATTCAGACTTCTAATTTTACCACTTTTAAAGATTTAACCTCTTTTTTAAAAGAGAATTTTGCTTTTGTCCCTTTGCTCTGTAATATTTACCTAGACTGATTGTGGCTTTATTACAGTGAAAACAAAATAAAAATTATTACCAGGTATATTCCTCTCTAGGAATATATACATGTATAAGATCATACACAGGAGAATTAATTTTCTTTGTATGGTTCAGAAAGCTTGCTTGTATCTTTTTTATTCTGCTGTCACTTGCTTAGGTTGTGAATGAAAAGGGTGGATTTCAGAGAGAGAAACCAAAGCTGAAATGCTCTTAATTCAACTATGCAGCAAGTAGAAATGCTATTCCTGATCTTGCAAAGAATAATTTTGGCTTTTCTATATATCATTATTTGATAAGGACTTAGAAAAAGGTGGATTTTCTGGATGAAGACTTATGAATGCAATCAGCTCCATAGCCATACCAAGATGAAATGCTTCTGCTTCAGCCTGCAGAGACCTCACTAACAAGTTGATTAGTGCTTTTAGGGTGAGACTGAATCTGTCATGCTAAAAGCAGCCTCTAGAGCCAAAGCCAGGAGCCTGGCTGGTGATAACGCCTGCCCAAGGACATGTGGGCATCTGTCCTGTGGCCTAAAGAATGACCCACTCATTTCTTTCTGGCCAGATAGATGAGGAATTCATATGTTGGCTGGACAGAAAACATTCTTCCTTTCTGATGGATTATTTAAAAGGGTGTGTGTGTGTGTGTGTGTGTGCATGTGTGTGTTCTTGCGTAGCTTAATATTTCACCACAGTGCAAACAAAGGGCTTCCCTTAGCAGCCTCCATATCTACAGGACTAAGATCCTCCTCACAAAAATACCTCAAGGATTACTGCAATAATTCCTGGGGTAAAACCCAGCTTGGGCCCTTGTGAGCTGTGTGTCTTGGGGTGTATGGATAAAGAAATTGTGATATATGTAATATGTAACATATAGATATATATCAGAATATATATAATAGACACATATATAATGGAATATTATAATAGCCTGAAAAAAAAAGAAAGAGATCCTACCACTTGTAACAACATGGGTGAACCCGGAGGACATCATGCTGGTGAAATAAGCCAGACATGGGAAATGGGGAGACGTTGATCAAAGGAAATTACATAGGATGGGTAAGTCTAGAGATCTAATGTAGAGCATCGGGACTATAGTCAGTGATACTGTATTGAATACTGGAAATTTGCTGAGAGTAGATTTCAGGCACTCTTATTACACACACACACACAAATGATAACTATGTGAGAAGATGGTGTGTTAATTATTTTGACTGTAATAATCATTTCACTGTGTATTTGTATATCAAGTCACCATGTTGAACCCCTTAAATATATTTAATTTTTATTTAAAAACAAAAGGAACATAGTTAAGGGGAAAAGATGATAACAGAAACAAGGGAAGCCCAGAGGAACTGGTTTGATGGGAAAAGATTAAACAGTTGTTAGACTTACTGACTTTGACTGCAAAGCACAAAAGACATTTGGAGATGAAGGACTGGATTGCAGGAGAGAAAACAGGCTGGATATTTAGACTTGGGAATTACTTTTAAAATAAATCCATGTGGTAGAACTGCCTCTGGCTCAAATTAAGCATGTGTACATCGAGAATATCACTGTATAATCCTAGCATTGCCAGAGGGAACATAGAAATATATTTTTAAAGTGGTTCATAAGAATGAGCTACTTTCTGAATAACTTTTTTCTAAGCAGCAACACTTATAAATTTATTCTAAGTAAATATACCAAAAGCAAAATTATTCTTCAAGCTGAGTTACCAATTTTTATAGAGCTCCCACAATTTACCCAAGTTAGCCCACATTGCCAGACTCTTGTCTTTCCAAATTGATGTGTTTAATAGCATCTGTCAGCAATGGCTGCAAAGTAGTATTTCAACGGATACCAAAGATTTCCATCGGAATGTGCTGAACTCCAAGAACAGCGCCAGGGTGCCTCCCGGTTGGCGTTGCTGACACTTCTCAGCAGAGGCGGCCATGCTGCAGGAATCCTGAGGGCAGCAGCCACTGGAGGTTGGTTAACAAATGAACCCCCGCAGATGGTGTTTATGTGGCTGTGTGTACCCAAGTAGTGCTTTGTGTTATTTTAAGCAGAGATGCAAACTCTGTGAGTAAAGAGAACAAGGTGCTACTTTCTGAAGTACTAAATGTGTTAGGGAACAAGAGCATAAGAAAGTCTGGATTTTTAGGCAAATTAAAAAGCAGAACACTTCATTACATGATGACAACTTAGGAGGCAATTAATCTTATTAAATGAGGATTCACTGTGGAATTCCTTCAAACAGCCAGTTCCCTTCATCACTGAAAGTATTTGATTAAAATTCATTACCAACATCTCTTACATAAAGCATGTTTCTTCATATTGATTTCAACTGATTTGGTTCATTATGAGGAACATTTATGCAGAGAAGATCCGATTGCATTTCATGGGTGTTATCCTGTGATTAGTCAAAGTGCCTACTAATTCACCAATAAGAATGCCAGGATGAATCAGCCTGGGATGCCTCTGAGAACTGTGCCAGGGAAAAACAGAGCTGAGTTATGGCAGCCAATGGAAACGCTATATGAAATACAAAATTTCTATCTCTTCCACTGTGTGCCCTTCTCCATATCGCTTAGACGCCTGGTAGTCTTGGTCATAACAGGCACTCAATACTTGTTACATTAGACCTAAGTAAGCAAAAATGTAATCAAAATTTTAAAACGCCAACTGTTAAGTGATGCTTAACACTTTTAAGTAATGGTAGGATGCCTTTGTAGTGAGTGTGTTCTTATACTCATAGCACTGATCAAAGCAGGCTAGCTTGCCTGCTAAAATAGCAAGGTGCAGGACCCTGATTGTTTTGAGTGCTATTTTCTCTGCTTCCTCAGCCTAGTGAAGCCACTCAGTCTTGTGCATGTCATGTCAAAACTAGTGGTGAAAACTGCCCCAGGAGTTGTGAACACTTTTTAATAAGGTGGAAAAATAAAAATCACATTTAGATGTTTTGTGTTTTTTCCTTTCTGATGTGTACATCTGCAGGTGTGTGAGGCAGCTCAGCTTCCACAGGTATCATCTATATAAAGTCTGGGGATTCTGACAGGTCCTGCTGCACTCAGGATGTAAGCACTCCATCCTGAGCCTCACAGCTCATGCCATGAGGGGTTATAGTCTCTCTCTGATAGTGCTTTGAATATCATTAGCAGATTAAAGAAAGTGAAGGCATTTGGACCCAGCTTCCAATTAGACAGAGGTCAACATAATAGCCTAATATTTACTGAGTTCTTACTTTGTGCCAGGCATTGTGATAAGCTTTATTACATGGTCTGTCATCTATATTGCAAGTAATGGAAAACCTGACCAACCATGCCTTAATCCACAAAAGGCATTTATTGTTTGTTAACAGGAAGTCTGGAGACAGACCATCCCAATCCTGGCTTGGCAAGATCAACAGTATCATCAAGGAGAAAGACTCTTTTTCTTTTTCACTTTCATCATACCTAGTGGGCCAACTCTCATCCTTGGCTTCACAAAATGGCTGCCACTGTGCCAGACATCACATATGCCATAAAGAAAAGGAGGGGAGAAGAGTAGGCACCAGAGAATGTCCCTTTCTTACACATACCTTTTAGAAGGAAGCAATATTTTTCCAGAAGCCCCTTAACCTACGTCAAATCAATATCATTGTGGAGAACTGGGGCTCATAGAACCACTAGCTGTATAGGAAGCCAGGAATGAGCATTCAGCTTTTATAGCCTCTATAGTGAGGCAGGCAAGAAGGGATCAGGAATGGCTATTGGGTTAGTCAAACAACACTGTCTGCCTTATGTGGATTATTTATTTAATTGTCAAAAATAGTTCTATGAATAGTACTGTTATCATCCCCAGTTTGCAGAGTGAGGAGACCATAATTAAGTAACTAATGGCTTGCTCAAGGTCATGCAGCAAATGAATGGTTTGGCTTACAGCTTTAACCAGAGCAGGCAGCTATCTAGCAAGATGGTTAAGAAGGCAAGTCCTTGAGATAGACTGCCTTCTAGAGTTTAAATCTAAGCTGTACTACTTTCTAGTTTATGTCTTGGGAAGTTACTCAAACTCTTTCTGCCTCAGTTTGCCCACCTGTAAAATGGGGATGGTGATAATATTTGCCCTACATTTATTGTGAAGATTAAGTGACTTAATGCTTATAAAGTACCCAGAATTTGGCTTTTAATTCAATTCAGTAAGCATTAGAAAAGTGTTAACTAAAAAGCTGTAAAGCAAACAGCCTCACTTATAATTGCCCTAAACTGGAAATAGCCCAAATGTCCACCACTGGTAGAATGGATAAATAAATTGTATATTCATACAATTGAAAACTATCTGGCAATGAAAAATGATGAGTTATTAACATATACACCACCACCAGAGACTCTTACAGTGAGTGAAAGAATCCAGACATAAAGAGTATACACTTGTACCTGTGATTCCATTTATGTGAAGTCCAAAAACAGGCAAAACTCATCTGTAGTGGTGTAAGTCAGAATAAGTTATCTTTGGAAGGTTGTGTCTAGAAGAGGGCAGGAGGGAACTTTCTGGGATGCTGGAAAGGTTCTCTGTCTTGAGCTGAATGGTGGCTATGCAGGTATGTACACGTGTAAAAAAACACTGATTTGTGCACTTTAAATGTGTGCATTTCACTGTATGTAAGTTATATTTCTGTATTAAAAGTACATAATTTAAAAAAAAACATGAAGCACACCCTTTCATGATGACTGGCATCTTTGAGAGAAACTCAGAAAAATATAGCAGCAGAAAGAGGAGGAGGACCCACCAGCGTCATGGGTTATTCGTCTTCTCTCAGAAAGCCCCGGCCGCCCTCTCCACATCAGAGGACACTTCCTCTGAGTCATTTTCCCAGTCGTGGAGATGAGCTTGCCCTGGAGCCATGCCTGCCCTCGTGCCTGACCCCTGGGTGATCAGTGGTGGACTTGGTGAGGCAAACAAGAATAGAACATCCGACTGCACTTCATGGGTGTTATCCTGTGATGAGCCAAATTGCTTACTGATTCACCAATAAGAATGCCAGGATGCATCAGCCTGGGATCCCCCTGGGAACTGTCCTTCCAAAGGCCAGTGCCATGGAGTTGACCACCTTAAGCGCTGCAGCTCTCTGTGGAATTAGGAGCTGTGGACAGTGTACTCAGCTGAGTGGGGACAGAGTGGGGGAAGAAATGACAAGTGTGTTTAGGATGAAAAGGTGATGGTGCATCTACACCTGGGCTGCCCCAGCCATGTAGACAATTCCAAGCCTAAAGAAAGATCCTCTGCAGGAAGAGGTTCAGAGTCAACACGGGCTGATATTATGGGCTGGGCAGGGAGCAGAGCATCGCAGCCTTAGCTCTGAGTTATCAGAGAAGTGGCTGCCATTGTTTAAAGATGGTCACCAAAAATCACCTGAAATGCTATCTGCGATCCTTCTCTCCTCTCCACCTAGAAATGCTTGAAAAATTCTTCCATAAAAGTGAAACATGGGAAGGGTCCTGCCCACCAAAGCTGCCTGGGAAGCATGTCTAGGTCAGTGTCCATCCTGGGGTGGGAGCTTTGGCCTGTACCACCCCAGCAGATCCCTGATCCCATTAGTCTCCAGGTCACCAGGGGGATCTGCTGGCAGTGGGCTGCAGGGCTCTGGATAGAGCACAGGCTATACCACAAGCGTGTCTTAATTTGTAAGAGTTACATAGACATTCTCTGTGTGGGCCTTTGTGTGTACCCTTGCCCTGGGCCCCACAAATGTTGGGGCTGGGCCTGTGGAAGGGAAGTGCCAGAGAATCTGACATTTTTGTTCAGAGAACTCCCTGCTACACAAAGGAAGTATTAGGTCCTCTTATTTATCCATCTCATTACCTGCTGAGGCATCTATATCCACCTTCCACCACAAAGCAGCTAAAGAGAAGTTAGTTGCCCCCCTGCATTTTCTCTTGTTCTTCCCACTGCCCCACCCTGAGAAGCCCCAATATGGTACCTTCAGGATTTCAGCTATCTGTTGGCCTCCTTGCTCAGCAGGGCCTCTTCCTGAGGCCAACTACCATAGCCACCGCCCCCCCACAACCTACAGATAGGGAGTTCGCAGGGGTTGGGGCACAGGGGCATGTGACTGACAATGACAGATGCTGCTCCTGGGGAAAAGAAAGAAAATGATGTATTTTTTTCTCCAGGAAGTATAACACTCTTCACAAATGTTATTCTCTCGTCAGCATTCACAGTACCCACAGGATGCCTGGTGCTGTCATTAGTCCTGATTTTATGCATGGAGAAATTGAGTCATACACCAGGTCTGCAGATTCTGATTTGGTGGCTGTAAAACAAAAGTGCTTTTCTTCATTTTGGACTAGAATTACATTTCATTTCCATAAACAAAACAGGAGAAAGTGGCTTTTCTCCTTCAAACAAGTGTCTCTTAAACACAGTCTGATGGCTTTGGGGCATGCACATTCTGTCTAGACATATGACAGCTTTCAAATAGCATATGGTTGGGCCAGACTCTGATTAGTAATGGTTTTGCAGATGTTCCGTGAACCTCCTGGAGTGTTGGGTGTCCTTCTCAGCCCCAACCAAAGGCAACATAAGGAATTTTATAAGCTGGAAGCTCCCAGTCACTGGCTTCACTCAACCTGAAGAACACTGAGACCTAGCTTTGATATTAATATATATTGTATAATTTTAAGATTTTCTTTACTCTCTTTCTCTATCTTAAATGCTTGTTGAAGTTTGGTCCATTCAGTGCACTTGGTAAGGCTGGCCTCTATTTGGGCTGATGATGGCCATCATTGCAAGAGCTGGTGACTCTCATCTATACAATGCACAGAGAAAGTGGAAATAAGCAAAAATAGCCAAAGTCTGTTCAGGGACCCATCCAAAATTTCATATTAGCTGGTGGTTTTTACAGAACTTACAGGCAAACCAAAGGGAAGATGCATTTCTGCTATTGTGGCCTAGCGTATAAGCCAGAAAACAGTTCTTTCCCACAGAGTAGAATATCCGTGTTTTTACTCAATGAATATTTATTGAGAGCCTTCTCTGTATCAGGCATTACAACACAAAAAACAAGCTACAGTCCCTATTACTAGGGCTCCTAACCAGATGGGAGACAAGCATGGAGATAAATTACAGCTCAGAATACCATGTACTACAATTAAAGTCTGTATGAAGTGCCATGGCCCCATAGAGGAGAAGGGTCTGTCAGCTTGGAGATTACTTCATAGAGGAGGTATGGCTCCAGAATCAGAACTGGGATGGGGAGAGAGGAGTCAGATGCAAGGGCCAGTAGGCAGACAGTCAGGGAATATTTCAGCAACACGTGTGATTCAGACTGCTAAAATCCCAGGGCTCATTAGGAGTGGGGTTGGGAGACCATAGTAATGTTACATGCTATGCCAAGAAGTTCAGGATTTAGAGAGCCTGTAACAGGATTAAGGAAGGAAAAAGGTTCATATGCTCAGGTAATTTTTTTAAAGATCACTCTAGTGGCCCCCGTTAGAGAATTTACTAGAGGAAAGCCGATGATTGATTGTCTTACAAACATGGGGCCCAGATTTCAAAAGCACCTTTGCATTTGCCAGTATAATACAAGAGAGTGGTTAAAAGGTTATCCCGGAGCCAGACAGTTTCGGGTTCAAGCTTCAGCTGTGCCATGTGCTAGCTGTGTGACCTTAAGGGAGTTACCTGACTTTTCTGACCCTCTGTGTCATCATCTGTGAAACCAAGATAACAGTGTTTACTATGATTGAATGAGGTGATGCATGTAAAGTGCTCGGCACAGGGTCCTTCACAGAGCACTCAGCTCACTCACTCATTCAACAGAGAGGGAGAGATGCTTGAATTCCTGCTGTGGGCCAGGCAGTGAAGGTACATGGCAAGCAAAGCCACTACGGCCTCTGTTCCATGTAAGCCTCTGGATCTGAAGGGGAGGGTACACATGAAACAGAACTTCCCCTAAGGAACTACATAGTTAAATGCCAACTTCAGCGCCATGAAGTTCATATGCAGGGTGCTCTGAGCACACAAGGGCTTGGGAGCATGGGGGATGGATTTAGCAGGAGAATCAGCAGAGGCCCTTAAGCTAACACTGAAAGGATGAATAGGAATAACTCAGGCAGAGAAAAGAGGGAGAGCTGTTTAAGCAGAAGGAATAGCATAAAGGAAAAAAGCTGGGTGTGTTTGTGGACCTGGTACCCTGGGAGCAAGGCTGGAGAGGTAGACAGGGTGGATCATGGAGCCTTCTAGGCCTCAGTGGGGATTTGACCTTTTATTCCCAGTGCAGGGAGAATATGGTGTAAGCTTCCTTTCCTCCTCTCAATCCTCAAAGGGGAATGACATGGTCCAGTTGGCCTTTTAAGAAGCTCAGCGTGGTGGCTCTTTGGAGTAACTGTTAACAATGACTTAGCATGCAGACCTTCGGCAGCTATGGGGCATCTGCCAGGTAGGCCTGGTGGGAACCACCGAGACCACAGGCAAAGGTGACACTCAGGCTGACTTGGCAGCAACACGAGAGGCCTTGACTGTGTTTTGATCAAGTTTCATCAAATTTGCCAAAGCTTTGTCATATGTTTTCTCAGGTACTTGACAAGCCAAGGGCAGGAAAGGACATGTTTGGGGTGGGGAGCGTGGCAGAGCAGAGAACAGGGTAGCAGCACAGGTGATCAGGCTGCCTGGGACTCTGGCACTGAGCCAGGCTTCTGCTCCTGCAACCCAGGAACAGGTGGCATTGCAGGGCCCTGGGGCCCACGGGCTGCCAGTGCTGCAGGATGCCCCTGACACCCAGCTGGCCCAGGAGGTGAGAGAGTACATGGGCAGTACACAGGCTCTACCCTGGAATATCCTGAAACTCCTCTCGGCACCGGGAGAACTCACCCACCTGTCCCAGCTGGCAGCCCCCAAATCCTTCCTCCCAGGAAGACAAGAAACCAGGGATCAAGCAGACACAGTTCTTTCATATATCACAGATATATAGACTATGATCTCTCCCCATAAAGGGCTATATACATGAAAATGAACAGTTTCCTATCTAGCTAAGAATCTGCTTTTCTTCTGAGTGACAATCTGTCAGCTGTTCTTGCAACATAAAAGCTTTAACCTGAGCAGACTTCAGGAAAGACCACCATTCATAAACATCATAAACATACAAGGAGGAATTTCAGATTTATTTGGCCATCATTCCCCCAGACCTCTCATTTGGGCCAAGGTGAAGAGATTTCCTTCCATGAGCCTGTCATTTCCAGTATGTGGGCCTGTCACTGCCCAGGCTGAACACACCCTTGCTGGCAGTGTCACTCTCTCTTGGGACAATGCTCATTCACCTCTAGAGAGTAATTGGTTTAATGTCTTCATTCTATTTACTCTGCCATTTTCTCAAGGAAATATTAGACCTAATTCTTTTCTTCAAAGGAAAGTGACTCTCCATTGGGTGGGAAGGTGTATGGGGCACTATACTATGTTAAGTTCTTCAGACGCCCTCTGCATGGGGGCTCGTCTTGCTTGCTCTGTCACGGTAAGTGCCACAGTACATTCTACCAGCCTTTCAGGAGGGGATCCGAGGGTGGGAGCTCTAGTTCGGACTCTGTCCTGACCGATTCTTTGCAGGCAGCACTGCCCGGTTCCTCTGAGCTGTGTAAGTTAAGTTATATCACTTCCCCCTACTGTGTCTGTTCCCTCATTTATCAAGTGAGGGGCTGTACTTACTCATCACTCACCCCTCTCTAGGTCTAAAACATTTTCTGAAACCCTGAGGAAGTACACATCCTTATCTGTTTAACTCATTCCCTTTGGTATTCCTATAGAAACACAAGTCCTCTGTGTGAGAAAGCAAAAATAGTATTTCCTCAGACTATCTCAGTAATTCTGCATTCTGAAGCTTAACCCGCAGTGTGCTTTGGGGGTTATTTGGAGATGGGGGCTTGGGGAAGTAATCAGAATTAGATGAGCTCATGAGCATGGGCCCCTCACAATGGGATCAGTGCCTTTATGAAAAGAGACACCAGAGAGCTTTCCATCTGTCTCTCGGTGAGCATGCACAAGGAAAGGCCGTGTGAGGACAGCTAGAAGGCTGCCACCTATAAGCCAGCATTCACCAGAAACTGATTGGCCCCCACCTGGCTCAGACTTCACAGCCCCCAGTTGTGAGAAGTACGTTTCTGTGGTTAAAGCTACCCCGTCTGTGGTTATTTTGTTCTAAGCAGGCCAGGAGAGCGAGCATTCTCTAGGACAGTCATGGCGGCTGAGCCCTGGCTATCTTCATGCAGAAAAAAGACTCGCCTCATGCAGTCAGAGCAATATGGGATGGACCATCAAACAGGGCAAGGCAGCGGCTTTTCATGCCGTGTTCAAATAAGGACAGCCAGCGCTGCCACACATATTCTGCATTGTTGTTTTGTTAGAGGTAAGAATGGCCTACACTAGATGATAAAGCACTTTAAGTAGATACTCATTTGGTAGCCATTAGAAATGAATGACCACCTCCAGTCCTCTTTGGAAGCAGGTAGAGTAGGAGTTATAAAAGTATATTAGTCAGAGTTAAACAAGAAAACAGATTCCTCCTGCGACAAAACCAGTTACTGGAGCACGTCATTTTCAGCATTATGATGATTTCATGGCACAGCCTTTAGCTCCACTGGAAATGAATGTGAGTGTCACCCTAAGTATCACACACCTTAAGTGGCATCGTGTGTGCTCTTGTCCCTTCAGAACCAATTCAACTGTCATCTTTTCTGTGACTTTTCTAAATGTCATTTGAAAATGACATTTTATGTTTTTACATTCCAGGGTCGCCAAACAGAATGTGTTTCTCAGGGCTCCCATTACAACTTGCTTTTACTTCCATTAAGTAGTTACCACATCATATTACAGGAAGTTGGGTGCCCTTTCTGTCCTGCTATGTAGTGAACTCTCTGAGGGCAAGGCCATAGCCCTAAAAGCTACTTAATAAAAGCTTGCATGTATGAATGAATGAATTAGTCCTCCTTTGTATGGGACTCATTACTCATTCATCCCAGGCTTCCAAAGACTCTGACTCGGCTACCGGACTGAGGCTCTCTCTGCCTCTGTCTGCCTGTCTGTTATGTGATACTGTGAACAGTAAACATTGTCCTCTTTGGATTTTGGCCTCAGAATCTTTAATGAGCTATGCAAGCTACCAGGAGGCAGAGCCAGTAAGCTCCAGAGGTCACATATGAAGATCCAGTATTTTAATAATATTTGTCCCAGATATTTTGTCCGTATTTCAAAAATCTCTTGATCTGTATTCATCCTGAAATTATTGATACATCACAGATGCCAAAAGTCCACCAGGGCAACAAAGACTCTTACGTGGCCTAATTTAGGATGTCTGCCCTCCTACTGATTAGGAGAGCCCCTCTTTTATAGTTTGTGTTCTTCACCAATTCATTTAAATAAAATAAAACCATTTGCTAACAATCCAAATGTTAAATTAAGTAATGAAAAACTGTATTTTTTAGGACAGAGTCTGTGCACAACTTTCCATCAGCTACTGAACCTGTTGAGAGGCAGAATGAGTAAAGCCGTTTATCCCAAGCACACGGATGCCTCCCCAGACATCCTTTTTCCTTTCCTCTGTGCTGGAATCTAGCCCATGTTTGATTCCTTATGAATCTTGATTATGGTTGGCCCTCACCTCTTTGCTGCCCCCAAGGAAATCTCCTCAGAGTGTAGCAGGAGGGGTTAAATACTTCAAGACTATATAGTGAGGTTGATTTTTTAAGCAAGGTTCCTGCCCTCATAAAACACCAGGTAGGAAGCTGTCCCTGAAGCAGCTATGATGGATATGGCCATGCTGAGCGATATGTACAAGAGAGTGGAGAGATTCTGGAGTATTTGTGAACAAAGTGCTTCTTTCCTTCCTTCCTCAAGTACTTACAGAGCACTTACTATGACTTAGGTATTGTCCTAGGCATGGGGGAAAGAGCAATGAATAAGACCAGGTCCCTGTGCCCTCCTGAAGTTTACATTCTAGTAGAAAAGAGAGATAATAAATAATATATAATTTCAGGAAAAAACTACTTTATATTGTTTATTTTATGAAAAACAAAAAGAAGCCAAGGGTATGGTAGTTCCTTAAAAAACTAAACATAGAATTACCATGTGATCCACCACTTCCACTTCTGGGTATACACCCAAAAGAATTGAAGGCATGGTCTCAAACAGGTATTTGTACTCTGAGATTCATAGTGGCATTATTTACAATAGCCAAAAGGTGGAAGCCACCCACTGAAATCCATCGATGAATGAATGGGTAAACAAAATATGATCTGTACATATCATGGAATAATGTTCAGCCTTAAAAAGGAAAGAAATTCTGACCCATGTGACAACATGGATGAACCATGAATGATGACATTATGCTAAGTGAATAAGCTAATCACCAAAGGACAAATACTGAATGATTCTAGTATGAGATACCTAGAGCAGTCAAATTCATAGAGACAGAAAGAATAGTGGTTTCCAGGGGCCTGGAGAGGGGAGAATGGAAAGTTACCATTTATTGGTACAGAGTTTCACTTTGGGAGGATGAAGAAATTCTGGAGATGGATGGTGGTGATAATTGAACAATAATGTGAATGTGCTTCCGGCCACTGAGCCGTACTTTTAAAATGGGTACAACAGTAAAGGTTATGTAAATATCAACATCTAAAACAATTTTGATCTTTTAAAAAGTAAACGAGGTTGCATGTAAGTGTATATTAATGATACCAAAATTTAAAAAATAGCTCAAAAAAAAAGAGTAAGCGAGGGACTGGAGGAGGGACGATTTTAGTTAGGCTGTCTGGGAAGGCTTCTTGGAGGAGGAGGCAGCCTTTGAGTAGGGACTGGCCAGAACGATGAGGAGAACATGGGGAGGCGGAGGGGATTAGCTTGGGATCTTGTTCCCAGTGGGAGGGCTTTGATCAATTAAAGAACATGATCTGATTTACCAGCAAGATCATAGTAGCTGCCCTGTGGATGGTAGGCTGGAAGGAAGAGAACCTGCAAGCCAAAGACCAATCAGGAGGCTGCAGCGGCTGTCCAGGCAGACGGCTGGCAGCTCAGGGGGCGCTGAGACCATGGGGGAGGAGGGCAAAAGTGCTTCGACTGAGATACATTTTCAAGGTGGAGTCATCATGATGTGGGGAAAGAGATGCTTCAAGGATGATGTCTCAGTTTTAAACTGAGCAACTGAGTGAAAGGGGGTGCCATCCACTCAAACTGAAATAACTAGGGGAGAAGCTGGTTGGGGGATGGTAAGGGGGATGGGGAGGCATTCAAAAGATGTTCTGTGTGAAAAGTGCCATCACTGACCCAATATCTAGAAGAATAATAGCACACAGAAGCCATTTATTAAATAGTTGAATGAATGAATGAAACTGAATTGGTAAATGGAGGGAGGGAGAAAGGAAGAAAGGAAACTAATTCTAAATTTTATAAAATATGAAGGAAAACATTTTGCAAAATGATAGGCTCATAAAGACTCTGGGCTAGAATTTGGAAGAACTGGGTTCCAGTCTCAGAAAATATTCCCAAACCTTAGATTCCCCCTCTCAGCTTTTGTTCTGGTACCTCCTGCATTTCCTCCTCCACAGGGAATGTGCTTACACCTTCACTAACCCCAGCCAGCAAGCCCATAGCCCCTGCATCCATCCCTGTGTATAAATGCAGAGCTCACAACCCTGGAGTAGGGAACAGCCAATCAGTGAGCGCCTCCAGCTCTGCTCCTACTAACTACACCTTCCCCACCCCCAACACATCCCTGCAGGCGTTGTGAAGCAGGACCCCCAGCACTCCAGACAAATTCCCACAGTTCCCCAGAGAGTCTCACCTTTTATGCGCAGGGTTTTAAGCAAGCAGGAGACAAGATTAGTTCTCTCCATGTATTGGCTGGACTTGTGCTGACTGACCCACTAGTGGCTCTCATGGAGCCTGCAGGCTGCTTCCTACTAATAGCCACAAAGGGAGGGGAGAGCAGTTAGTGGGAAGAAAATATTTAAAAGTCACCTTCACAACTGGGGAGGTGCAATGCAAAATGAGAAAGGCCCGTGAGAATGCTATAAAACAGCCTTGCCTCTCAGGTTTCCACAAAGTAACCAATTTTGTCCTGGCTCTTCACAGGACTGAGGGTACAGAGCGTGCCTACATCAACCCTGTTGCCTGTTTCTCTACCGGCAACGATTACCCCACTGACCACCAGCTGGACGAGCTCTCTGCAGGCCCATCCTGCCTCCGCTACCAGTGGCACACTCAGCAAGCCGACACCCGCGGTTATAGCACCAGCCCAGCTGTCCCCACTACCCAGGAACGACTCCATAGAGCCCCAAGACCAGGAGGCCACCAACCCAACCTCGCACTGGAAAGGCGCAAACACAGACCCCTCACCAACAAGCAGTGGGGTCCCCTTAACACCCACGCCTGCTGAACACAGCTCGGACACTCCAGAGGCCAGTGTGCCAGCCACAGGGTCACAGTCCCCCACGGCTACAGAGTCACAGCTCCCTGAAACTACAGGGTCACAGTCCCCTGTGGCTACAGGATCACAGTCCCCCGAGGCTACAGAGTCACAGCCCCCTGCAACGACAGGGCCACAGTCCCCCACAGTTTCAGGGTCACAGTCCTCCACAGAGTCTCCCATGCTCACCTCCCCTCAGCCTCCAGCCTCATCACCCCCACCCTTATCAACCGCACCACCAGAGGTTTCTTCTGCCTCAGTCAGCACCAACCACAGCTCCACGGAGACCAGTACCAGGCCCACCGGAGTCCCAACCACACCAGAGCCCCCAACAGAGATGCCCCGCTCTGGCCACACACCCACTTCACATGCTACGACCGAGGCCGGGCCCTCAGGGACAGCATCCCAAGCAACTGGGCCAGCCAAAGTGACGTGTGTGCTGATAGACCCCGAGACCACCACCTCCCCGAGGATGGTCATGCAGGAGGTGGAGCACGCACTAAGCTCAGGTGAGTCTGGCTCTAGAACGCTAGTGTTGCTGACCACACTGGACCTTAAGATTGCAGCTCAGTTAACCACAGGGAACTGATTAAGTTTGGATTTTGGAGAGCAATGCCTGAGCTGAATTACAGTTCACAAGAATCTCCACAAGAGTGTAAACCTTATTTTCAGTCACTTAATAATTTCTACATGATGTATCATTAATAGTGGCCAATCTTTTTGATTTGTCTTCACATATGTCACAGGAAGGATAAATGAATGTGTAAGCAAAGGGACCAACGGCACAGTGTGGCTTTTGGCCAAGCTTCCTAGGTTTCAGTTTGGGCTCCTGACCGTGGGCAAGTTACTTTAACTCTTTGTGCCCCTATTTTTCCTCATCTATAAATGGGGATAAAATAGGCCCTATCATACACGGTTCTTACGGCGATTAAATGAGATGGCATATAAAGTAGCTCCTGACAAGGAGTAAGTGCTCAGGAAATGTCAGTGTTATTATTTTTTTGCTCAGTGTATTAACAAAGTGTTTGCCTCATGGAAACCAGTCAAGGGAAGTAGGGTGGGGTGTAGAGAACTTGCTTATTCTTTATAGTCACTGATACATTTCATGGGAAAGACAATAAATTTTACAGGACATCGTATTTGTTTTTATTCTCCCAGCAACCCTATGAAGTTAGTATTATTTTTATCTTGATTTTGCAATCTTGGAAATTATGGTGGAGAGAGATTTAGGGTTTTTTCTGATGTCACATGCATCTGTTGACGTGAAGACTATAAACTTTAGACTATTGGGCAGGAAAAGGCTTTCGTGGGACCGTTTGGCCTCTAGACTGAGAGAGAGTAAGGTGAGAAGAGCAGGCAGGGGAGTGGGGAGGGGGTAGAGAGCCGCAGCCTTTCCTGGTGCAGGACTAGGGGTGTGGGCAAAGGGAGGACTATTCAGGACCCAGCCACCATCACCAGCTGCTCAAAGGAACAGCTGTGAAGAGAAGAAATTAACATCTTTTAACAAGCAATTAGTGAACAACCGAGGTGAATGGAAACCCTGTTAGACAGTGAGGTGGGGAGAGAGAGCTAAGATTAGCAAGACATGATTTCTCATGGAAGAACTCACAGCTTACTTGGGGATAAAGGCAGGGAGAACTGCAGATTCTTATTTCAGAGACCCAATATTTCAGTGAGAGTCCCAAGAAGAGAGATACAATCAAACTGAGATAAAGGAATGAATTACAAAAGTAATTAATTTGTACTATGCTGGGGTGTAGAAGACCCACAGGGATCATGATGATAGAGCTGCTAGGAGTCAGGCATAGGAGGGGAGACTGGTCACCAGAACCCAGGAGAGGTCTTGTAGAACAGACCACCTTGAGAGGAGCAGTGACTCCTGGCAGAGGGACACAAGTAACCCGAGGTTAACCTCCCAGAGTGAAAGGAATAAACCCCTGCCCTCCCTTTCCCCCTTCCCTCTGATACCAGCCAGAAGCCAAGGACAAAGAAACCCATTGATGTAGTCCCTACAAGTCAGCCTCATGAGGAGCTGGTCAGAAAGCAAAGTGGAGAAGGGTGGAGAAAACAGATCTGGAGAGGCAAAAGGAAGAAATCTGGCAAAGTCCGGTTAAATGCTGATTCCTCTGTACAGCCCCATCCCCTTAGCAGCCTGTTTATACCTCCAGCCAGCACTTATCACAATACATTTAGATGTGTACTTTCCGTCTCTACCCCAATGCCCATGCCCCCACTTTCTGCCTGAAACTTACCCTGCTCCCAGAATGCAGGTACCACCTCTGGCATAGACTAGATGCCTGTAGCAGAGTGGTGCCTGCTTCACTCGGTGTCTTCAGGACTGTCCCTAACACAGGTGCCACTGAAGTACAGGCTTGCAGCCAGTGACCCCATCTGTTCTCTCTTTTCTAGTTCAGGCCCTCATCACCACCCTTGTGGGACTGCTTCTCCAGTTTTCTAACTAATCTTGCCTTTTTTCCCCTCTGCCAAGATACTCCAGACATGGTGGAGTAACGTTCCTGGCATGCAAGAATCTTCATGATCTTACACACACTCTACTCGTTTCTACAAATGCCCTAACTTCATGGGCTAGATTATCCAAGACAGTCCTGTTCCAATATTTTGGCTTGTGTTTTAGACCAAGTGTCTTGATTTCCTTAATCCTAAACCAGCAAGGGCCAGAGGTACAAAGATTACAAAATTAGTGACGGCTGGATCATGAACCTTTACGGTTCTAGGGAAGTGGCACCCAGGAGTTACTCCAGAGTAAATTAATGAAGGACTGAGGGAATGACTAGAGAAGATGGCAGTATGGTCAGTGAGGTCCCTGAGCACAGGCCAGTGTACACCTCATAGGCCAAAGAGGATCTGTTCCTTATGTTCCACTACATCAAAAAAGATTATTCTGCATCTACCAGGGCTTGTGCTTGATGCAGAGAAGTATAAGACCTGTCCTTGGAGATTTTATAGCTGAAGTAGAGAGAAGAGGCACAAGTGACTCTTATTAATACCACTCGGTAGTTTCTAATCTGAAAATGAACTGAAGTGGGTGGGAGGATCTCTGAGCAGATGTGATACAATCTGTTCATTTCAAAGGTGAAGAAATTATGTCCCAGAAGTCAGGGTGCCTCGTTCAAGGTCACACTGGCCAGTGGCAGAGCTGGGCCCAGAGACTTCACACCACAGCTGAGTCTTCTTTCAGTGCCCAGCACGGCCACCCTGCTCCTTCCTCAGCCCAGCGGCCAGGCAGCTTCCCGTGACTCCCTGCTTGCAGCTCGCTATTTGGGCATGTTCTTGAGAGATTCATAGGCCACCTTAAGAATGGCAGAAATAATAGAAATAATACCACACTATTTTTTAGCATTTTGTCTTATTCTGTGGAAGTTCACATAGCAAAATTCTGTTAATCCAAGGACTCATCCATTCAACAAATACCTAGACATAGTCACCAATGAGTACTTTGAAAGCAAGGTGCATGCCCTGGCAGTCAAATGACTAGGAGGACTGGGGAAGGTTCCGGGATGGAGGGAGCACCTGAGCTAAGTGGTAGGAGAGGAGTTTGGGCCTCAGGAGAGGCACACCAAGGGAGAAGCAGGCACTTGTGTGCACAGGTAGGGAGCCAGTGGCAAAGTAGCTCATATTGCACATGCCTGGCCTCAGGGTCCACCTGCCGAAAGTGCTCTTGCTAGGTGCTAACCTCTTCATCGCCCAGCCTAGGGGTTAATTCTGCAGCCTGGCTTGACCCAACCTACCAGCAGTGTTTGACATGAGTGGTTGTTGCCCTCACCTTTAAAGCACTGTGGCCACTTGTCCTCTAGGACACATCTCCTCTGGTGCTTCTTCTCAGTGTCCGTGGCCTTACTTCACCCCCTCATCATCCTACACTGAGCACCCGGGCTGTGCTGCTCTCCTGTCCCCCCCACCCCACCGTGCCCTGACTCTCCATGCCCGTGCTCTCTTCGCACTCACTCCTGAGATGATCTCATCCCATCTCATGACTTACAATGCCATCCATATGGCTGGTAACTCTGAGATATAAAATTCTGCCCCTGTTTTGTTTCACTGAACTGAAGACACATATAGCTGTCACCTAATCCATACTGTCCATGTGGGTGGCTCATAGGCATCTCACAGTTACTGTGTATAAGGTGAGCTACTGATTTGCTCTGTCCTCAGTCTGCTCCTCTCCCACTATTCCTCTGCTTCTGATTCCTCAGGCCAGAGACCTGTGGCTAATCCTCAACTCCTCTCTCACATTCTCCACATCCAGCCATCAGAACCCCACCTGCTCCCACCCCTCTGTCATGTCTCCCATGTATTACTTTAATGTGCCTGTAACCCATCGCACTACTCATGACACCGTTGACAGAGAGCCTTTTAAAACTGGGACAGACTGTGCCCCACCGTGGCTATAACACTCCAGTTGCTTCCCTCTGAATCCAAGCCGAGGCCCAAGTCAGTGTCCTGCCTGCAATGTTCAGCGCCGTCCCACCCTCACAGCCTCTCTACTCTCACCTTCTTCCACCTTTACCCGCAATCACACTGGCAATCTTACTGTTTCTTGAACAGACTTAGGACGCCCTGCCCTAGGGTGTCTGCACTTAGTGTTCCCTGGCCTGACATATTTCCCTCCGGGTCTTTAATGGCTCACTCCTTTCCATCAGTCAAGATTTGTGTAAGTGTCATCTCAGTAAGCCTTTACCCCGATCCGAAACAGTAATCCCATCGCTGTTCATCCCATTTCCCTACACTATTTCCCTTTTGATCAACTACCACTTTCTGATTTCATTTCACTTATTTGGTGAGTGGGTGTCTGTTTTCTGTTTTAGCTGACTAAACTGTCACCTCCATGAAAGCAAGGACTTTGTTCACAAAGAGGAAGATATAGGTACATCCCTGGCCCCTGGAACACAGATAGCCCCTGACACATGATAGACACTCAGTAACATTTGTTGAATAAAGGAATGAAAGAGTCAACCAACTAATACCAGGAAAGCTATTCAATCCTTCTGAGCCTGGGTCATCACATCAGTAAGATGGGTTAAGGATAATATCCACATGACTAGGTTGTTATAATGTTTAGCTGAGATAAGAAATGTACAGCATACTGGCTATTGAGCAATGGCTCAATTGTTACCTATGACTGGTATTTTGCTATGATTTACTGTCATCATCATCATTATTACCATTTTTGCTATTGTTGCTATTATTTTTGTTGCTGTTATATTTATCATAATCAAGAATGCCCAACATCTTCAGCAAATTTTTCCTGGGCCTTTACTATGAGTCAGGTATCTGACTAAGTACCGAGGATATGGCCATGACAGAGACAGCCACTTCCCTCCTGGGGTTCACCACGTAGCACGTAACCTGGTTTGGTGGATCCCAGATGGCCTGGGGAAACTGCAGAAGCAGGAAGAAAGATTTCAGGATAAGTGCTAGAGGACACTAAGCAGATTTACTTACTTGTCAGGCCATTAATAGTCACCAAAGGCTTTTTATCAGGGTAGTCTGAGAATCATAGTCTAAGAATATTCAACTGGCAGGAGTATATATGGTGAGTTGTGAAGAGGTCAGGCCTGAAAACACTTGGACCAGTTGCTACGGGGTTTCTGGTTTGCCATGGCCCCTCTGACAGCTCATGTCACTTCACACTCTGACTGTAAGGGCTCTTAGCTATAAATCATACAACAGAGGTGATTGTTTACAAACAATAAGATTTGTAGATTATTTATTACAGTTATGCCATGCAAAAGAAATTAGATTTGTATTCATATGTGGCTTGCTGAGAATGTACATGTTCCAAGAACAGGGCTATCAACTAACACAGGGAAGGCCCTTGTCTAATCTTCAAAACATTCCAGTGAGGTGAGCTTGATGGTATCTGTTCTACCAGTGACAAAAGAAGAGCAAAGAGGCTAAGGGACTTACTAAAGATCTCACTTGAGTGAACGGCCATGATTCCAGTTCAGTTCTCCGGACCAACTCCAAGTCAAGTGTCCTTCCACCAAACCCATCTCACCTGAGCTCGTGGAAATGAAAAGCTGGGGGAGGACTGGCGGCCTCCAGAGCCACTGTGGAAATGAGCTACATGAGATGCTGTCGATGGCCAGCTCTGCCAGCTGAATAAGGAGAAGCAAGTGATAGTGCGAGGCCTCTGAAAGTGGCTAGGCAGAAGGAACAAGTTTTGATTTTTGTTTTTCAGTTTTTGCTTTGCTTTTAAATTTAGAAAGAGAAATGTGTTAAATCTACGTCATCTTGTGTTATTAATCCCTGAACTGTTCTTACTCCCTGAACCAAATGGAATGGTGCTGGCCACGATTCAGTGTTCAGCAGACTCATGAGGGACTAACTGACATTGCACACCAAGTTGTATTCAAAACATCACAATTTTTGCATATGTAAACTTTAAAATTATAGTCACTCTGCTTCTTGCAAAGTAGATACTCTCTTTTGTCTGTAAAAATCTAAGCGCCTGCTGGTCTTATGCCATCCTATACTTTCCATTACAAAGAGAAGGACATGTGATTATGAAAATTGGTGAAGACCTTTGAACTTTAAATTGCTAGTCTGAATCCCAGTATTCATTCAGTATGAACTATGCTAATAAATACCCTTAAATAAGAGCACTTAGCAGGCATAGACATCTAGATTTCTCTGCATCCATACCTGTACAGAACTTTTAGCTCTACATGTCAGCTCCTTATTCATGATTAACTCTTAGCATGAACATAGATTTGAAAAAAGAATGAACTCTTAGAAAAGGTGGAAGAATAATTTTTTAAGTATACATAGAAAAACTTTAAGAATAAAAAAATGTGCACTGTAGTAAGTTAATGATCATCATATTTAGATGATGTATTAAAAATATGTTCAAGGGGAAAATGATGATTGAATAAAAACACGTAGGTGAGAGAAGATCATCTAAAAGAATGTTAAACATTTGCCATCAGATTCCTTTGGAATTCCCAGAATATGTCAGGAAGCAATGCTCCTAAAGAGTATTATATGTATTTTAGGCTCAGTTTATGACTATTAGGTTATTGTACATGCCCAGGCTTGGCCTCTGACGGTAATAAAATTCTGTCCCTGTTTTGTTCCCTTTTCCATTCACTCTCCTTTACTCCCTGTGAATAATTTACACCCCCACAATAATTCTATCACTGAATTCTGTAACCTTAGTAGCTCCCAAATTCATCCACTTCTCTTCACTCCCACCCTCATGTCAAAGGTTCCAAAATCTCACCATGATAGCCTCCTAACTGGCCCCTTCCTATCCTCCCCTGCACCAGTCTTCCCATCTTGTGCATTCACACAGCAGCCAGAGTGACAATTCAACACCAATCTGATCGGGTCACACATAATATCATTACCTCCAGCACTATAGTCCCTCCAGGTGCCCCAGGCTCTCAGAATATAATCCATAAACCCACAGGGCCCTGCATGGTGGAGCTCTGTCTGCAATCCCCGCCTCATCCTCCCCGCCCCTCACTCTGCACTTCCCACACCAGCTGTCTCTCAGGTCCATGAACCTGCTGGTCTCCCTCTTGACACAGGGCCTCTCCACATTCTGGTGCCTTACCAGGAACCCACAACACATCCCTTCACCAGATTAATCCAACTCATTCTTCAGGTCTCCGCTCAGACATCACCTGTTCAGGAGGTCTCTGTGGGCAGCCTCCTGTCCAGCTCTGGTCTCCCAGGTACAAACCGTCACAATTCAGTTGTGTCTCTTTTCAGTGTGTGATTATACATATCCTGGGGTGGTTCTTTGTTCATTGCTTACACTGCTTTTCTGGGTATGTAAGGGTGGGGCCTCATCTGTTTTTGAGCTCACAAGTATGTTCCTAGCACCCAACAGTGTCTGGCTCAGTGTAGGTCCTCAATTAATGTTTGGTGAATGAGTAAATTCAGGTCACTAAATGACAAACATCAGTCTTTAGAGAATAAATCCACATATTTTCTTCACCTCATAAATCCTGAACTTTGGATTGAGAATGAAGAAAAATTAAACACCTTCACCTATTGTCATAACTGTTTGGTCTGCTTTAAAACAGACTGGGTGGCTCAAACAACAAACATTTACTTCTCACAGTTCTGGAGACCAGAAGTCCAAGATCACCTCACCAGCAGAACCGGTGTCTGGTGGGGCTTCACTTCCTGGCTCATACCCAGCTGTTTTCTCACTGTGTCCGCACACGGAGGGAGGGGCAAGGGAGCTCTCTGGGGCCTCCTTTATAAGAGACTAATCCCATTCATGAGGGTGCCACCCTCATGACCTAATCACCCCCAAAGGACCTATGCTGTGGGGGGCCAGCTAATCACTGAGGGATTAAACTGGGCAGGGTGGGCACAAACATTCACTTTACACCTGTGCACACAAAGCCACCCCCGAATACACCATCCCCATTACAGACCATCCAAAGGGCTCTCTGCTGCCCCAGGGAGTCTCTGCCCACCCCCACGACATCTCTCTTTTCCCGCCATGTTGACGCCCACCTTTGGACTTCAGGACTGACAAGGATAGAGATTGTTATGAACCTTTGTTCACATTTTTTATTTTGTGCCCAATTCTTTAAATTGAAGCTAAACCTCTAAGATTGTTAACCCCAAGGAAGGAGCTCCAACCATCAGATTTTAGGTAAAAATTACTCTGAGTTCTTATCTCTCCTGTTTATATTTCTCCTTTGGTTTAATTTTCCTATCTAAATATGAATCTAGTTTTGAAATATTTCCAAAATATCCTCTGAAAAATATATGTCAAGGTAATAAAACCAGTTAGCTATCATTTCTGTTATCTAGTAGCAATAAAACTAACCATCAAAAAATTAAGAGGGTATTTTAATTGTCTCAATGTCACTTTTCATTACACTGGGAGCGTTTCTGTCACCATGGAACACTTCCTTTTGTTCTGTTTCAAACACATCCACCAGTCATGTATGAGTAAAGTGATTTTAGAAATGCTTCACTGAGAAAGTGGGATTTAGCCAAGACGCACAGCTGACATCATTAATGAAGCTGTGGCTTTTTGGCTCACTGGGGACACTGACTGGAGTACACCTGATTCCATAGTCTGGCTCAAAAAATCATGTCTTTTTAGTTACAAAATAATTAACAGGAAAGTGAGACCAGATCACCACCAACCCATGTCTGGATCAGAAAAGCATCTAAATATCCCACCCCCAAATGCTGAGTCAGGAATATTGTACTAAGAAAACGCATAATGGATACTAAATTGATACTGTCCTCCAAATGCCTTGTTTCTCAAGTCTTAGGAAGGAACAGTACTTGCTAGTAAGAGATAGCATTTTATTTAACAGTAGTTTGCTTGTACTGTCAGATTCACAGCCTGCAGGGTGGGGCCCCGGCTCAAAAATGAAGATGAACTTCGGTTAAAGTCATAAATCTCAGTAGTCCGTGGAAGTGGGCCATCAAAAACACTGCACCGTCAAAAACACGTCACAATATTTCTGTGTAGAGAAATTATGGGGTCATTTCAAAGCCAGGCTCTAGGAGGATAAGAATGTGCTAACACTTCAGACTTTGGCACCAGCCTGCCTGATCCCAATCTCACCAGTGCCACTGGCTCGATGTGACGCTTGGCTAGTGTGTCCATCACTGGGTGACACATTTCCCTCATTATAAAATGGGGGTAATGATAGGACTGCACTTGCCTCACAAGATAACGAGTATGTTTAAACGAGACATGTATGTAAAGGGCCACTTACACAGAAAGAAATGTTAGCCATTATTACAGTGGAGTCCCTAATTGTCAGGTTGGATGCCAACAAGAGTTTGACCCTTCTAAACTTTGATTTTCTTAACTTGAAAAACAGTTTAAAATGCCCAGAAGGGCTATATACTGTAAATATTAGGTAATAAACATCGATTTAAGCACCTGCCTATCAAACAATACAGAAAGGGATAATTTCAAAAAGTGTGAAAGAGAAAAATACCTATATTCACGTTTGAAATAGTAACACTTTCATAAAACTTGGGAAATCCAAAGAAAAGGGTTTAAGGGTGCAAAATCTAGAGATTTCCAGTGGGGAGGATACAAAAGCAGAGCTAGGATTTTGCCTGAACCCCCTTACCCATGAGAGCAGATTAAGAGCTAAGGGATGTACACTTTCCTTAACTAGAATCCAAGTTTGGAAATTGTTTTCTTTCCAAAGTTTTTTTTTGGTATTATTAATGTACAATTACATGACTAACATTATGTTTACTAGACTCCCCCTATTATCAAGTCCCCACCACATACCCCATTACAGTCACTGTCCATCAGCATAGTAAGATGCTATAGAATCACTACTTGTCTTCTCTGTGTTATACTGCCTTTTCTGAATGCCCCCTACCCGGCTACATTATGTGTGCTAATTGTAATATCCCTTTTTCCCCCCTTATCCTTCCCTTCCCAACCATCTTCCCCAGTCCCTTTCCCTTTGGTAACTGTTAGTCCATTCTTGGGTTCTGTGAGTCTGCTGCTGTTTTGTTCCTTCGGTTTTTTCTTAGTTCTTATATTCCACAGATGAATGAAATCATTTGATACTTGTCTTTCTCCGCCTGGCTTATTTCACTGAGCATGATGTCCTCTAGCTCCATCCATGTTCTTGCAAATGGTAGGATTGATTTTCTTCTTATGGCTGAATAATATTCCATTGTGTATATGTACCACCTCTTCTTTATCCATTCATCCACTGATGGACACTTAGGTTGCTTCCATTTCTTGGCTATTGTAAGTAGTGTTACGATAAACATAGGGGTGCACATGTCGTTTTCAAACTGGACTCCTGCATTCTTAGGGTAAATTCCTAGGAGTGGAATTCCTGGGTTAAATGGTATTCGTATTTTTAGTTTTTTGAGGAACCTTCATTCTGCTTTCCACAGTGCTTGAACTAATTTACATTCCCACCAGCAGTGTAGGAGGGTTCCCCTTTCTCCACATCCTCACCAACATTTGCTGTTGTTTGTCTTTTGGATGGTGGCCATGCTAACTGGTGTGAGGTGATATCTCATTGTGGTTTTAATCTGCATTTCTCTGATGATTAGGGATGTGGAGCATCTTTTCATGTGACCGTTGGCCATCTGAATTTCTTCTTTGGAGAAGTGTCTGTTCAGCTCCTCTGCCCATTTTTTAATTGTCTTATTTGCTTTTGGTTTGTTAAGGTGCGTGAGCTCTTTATATAATTTGGATGTCGACCCTTTATCAGATATGTCATTTATGAATATATTCTCCCATACTGTAGGATGTCTTTTTGTTCTGCTGATGGTGTCCTTTGCTATACAGAAGCTTTTTAGTTTGATATAGTCTGACTTGTTCATTTTTGCTTTTGTTTCCCATGCCCAGGAAGATATGTTCATGAAGAAGTTGCTCATGTTTATGTCCAAGAGATTTTTGACTATGTTGTCTTCTAAGAGTTTTATGGTTTTATGACTTACATTCAGGTTACTTTTGTGTATGGAGTTAGACAATAATCCACTTTCATTCTCTTACATGTAGCTGTCCAGTTTTTCCAACACCAGCTGTTGAAGAGGCTGTCATTTCCCCATTGTATATCCATGGCTCCTTTATCATATATTAATTGACCATATATGCTTGCGTTTATATCTGGGCTCTCTAGTCTGTTCCATTGGTCTACGGGTCTGTTCTTGTGCTGGTACCAAATTATCTTGATTACTGTGGCTTTGTAGTAGAGCTTGAGGTCAGGGAGCATAACTGCCCCCACTTTATTCTTCCTTCTCAGGATTGCTTTGGCTATTCAAGGTCTTTTGTGGTTCCATGTGAATTTTAGAACTATTTGCTCTAGTTCATTGAAGAATGCTGTTGGTATTTTGATAGGGATTGCATTGAATGTGTAGATTGCTTTAAGCAGAATAGCCATTTTGACAATATTAATTCTTCCTATTCATGAGCATGGGATGTGTTTCCATTTATTGGTATCTTCTTAATTTCTCTCATGAGTGTCTATAATGAATAAAAGTTTTCAGAGTATAGGTCTTACACTTCCTTGGTTAGGTTTATTCCTAGGTATTTTATTCTTTTGGATGCAATTGTGAATGGAATTGTTTTACTGATTTCTCTTTCAACTGGTTGATATTAGTGTATAGGAATGCAACAGATTTCTGTGTATTAATTTTATATGCTGCAACTTTACTGAATTCAGATATTTGATCTAGTAGTTTTGGAGTGGATTATTTAGGGTTTTTATGTACAATATCATGTCATCTGCAAACAGGAACAGTTTAACTTCTTCCTCACCAATCTGGATGTCTTTTATTTCTTTGTGTTGTCTGATTGCTGTGGCTAGGACCTCCAGAACTATGCAGAATAAAGTGGGGAGAGGGCCATCCTTGTCTTGTTCCCGATCTTAAAGGAAAAGCTTTCAGCTTCTCGCTGTTTAGTATAATGTTGGCTTTGGTTTTGTCATATATGGCCTTTATTATGTTGAGGTGCTTGCCCTCTATACCAATTTTGTTGATAGTTTTTATCATGAATGGATGTTGAATTTTGTCAAATGCTTTTCAGCATCTATGGAGATGATCATGTGGTTTTTGTCCTTCTTTTTGTTGATGTAGGAGATGATGTTGATGGATTTCAAATGTACCATCCTTGCATCCCCGGGGTGAATCCCACTTGATCATGATGGATGATCTTTTTGATGTATTTTTGAATTTGGTTTGCTAATATTTTATTGAGTATTTTTGCATCTATGATCATCAGGGATATTGGTGTGTAATTTTCTTTTTTTGTGGTGCCTTTGCCTGGTTTTGGTATTAGAGTGATGCTGGCCTTGTGGAATGAGTTTGGGAGTATTCCCTCCTCTTCTACTTTTTGAAAAACTTTAAGGAGAATGGGTATTAGGTCTTCACTAAGTGTTTGATAAAATTCAGCAGTGAAACCATCTGGTCCAGGTGTCTTGTTCTTATGTAGTTTTTTGATTACCAATTCAATTTGTTTGCTGGTAATTGGTCTATTCGGATTTTCTGTTTCTTCCTGGGTCAGCCTTGGAAGGTTGTATATTTCTAGAAAGTTGTCTATTTCTTCTAGGTTATCCAGTTTGTTACCATATAATTTTTCATAGTATTCTCTCATAATTCTTTGTATTTATGTGGTGTCCGTAGTGATTTTTCCTTTCTCATTTCTGATTCTGTTTATGTGCGTAGACTCTCTTTTTTTCTTGATAAGTCTGGCTAGGGGTTTATGTATTTTGTTTTATTTTCTCAAAGAACCAGCTCCTGCTTTCATTGATTCTTTCTATTGTTTTATTCTTCTCAATTTTATTTATTTCTGCTTTAATCTTTATTATGTCCCTCCTTCTACTGACTTTGGGCCTCATTTGTTCTTCCTTTTCTAGTTTCACTAATTGTGGGTTTAGACTGTTCATTTGGGATTGTTCTTCTTTCCTAAGGTAGGCCTGTATTACAATATATTTCCCTCTCAGCACAGCCTTCACTGCATCCCCCAGATTTTGCGGTGTTGATTTATTGTTGTCGTTTGTCTCCATATATTGTTTGATATCTGCTTTTATTTGGTCACTGATCCATTGGTTATTTAGGAGCATGTTATTAAGCCTCCATGTGTTTGTGGGCTTTATCATCTTCTTTGAGTAATTTATTTCTAGTTTCATACCTTTGTGATCTGAGAAGCTGTTTGGTACAATTTCAGTCTTTTTGAATTTATTGAGGTTTTTTTTGTGGCCTAGTATATGATCTATTCTTGAAAATGTTCCATGTGCACTTGTGAAGAATGTGTATCCTGTTACTTTTGGATAGAGTGTTCTGTTGATGTCTGTTAGGTCCATCTCTTCTAATATGTTGTTCAGTGCCTCTGTCTCTTTGTTTATTTTCTGTCTGGTTGATCTGTCCTTTGGCGTGAGTGGTGTGTTGACGTCTCCCAAAATGAATGCATTGCATTCTATTACCCCGTTTAATTCTGTTAGTATTTGTTTCACATATGTAGGTGATCCTGTGTTGGGTGCATAGATATTTATAATAGTTATATCGTCTTGTTGGAGTGACTCTTTCATCGTTATGTAATGTCCTTCTTTGTCTCTTGTTACTTTCTTTGTTTTGAAGTCTGTTTTGTCTGATACAAGTACTGAAACTCCTGCTTTTTTCTCCCCATTAGTTGAATGAAATAGCTTTTTCAATCCCTTCAGTTTTAGTCTGTGTATGTCTTTGGGTTTTAAGTGAGTCTCTTGTAGGAAGCATATTGATGGGTCTTGTTTTTTTATCCATTCAGTGACTCTATGTCTTTTGTTTGGTGCATTCAGACCATTTACATTTGGGGTGATTATCAATAGGTATGGACTTATTGCCATTGCAGGCTTTGGATTCGTGGTTACCAAAGGTTCAAGGGTAATTCCCTTACCATCTAACAGTCTAATTTCACTAATTTTGTATGCTATTACAAACACAACCTAAAGATTCTTTTTTCTTTCCTCCTTTTTCTTCCTCCTCCATTCTTTGTATGTTATGAATCGTATTCTGTACTCTTTGCCTATCCATTTGGTGACATCTATTTAGCCTTAGGAATACTTCCATCTATAGGAGTCCCTCCAAAATGCACTGTAGAGGTGGTTTGTGGGAGGTAAATTCTCTCAGCTTTTGCTTATCTGAAAATTGTTTAATACCTCCTTCAAATTTAAATGATAACCTTGCCGGGTAGAGTATTCTTGGTTCAAGGCCCTTCTGCTTCATTGCATTAAATATATCATGTTACTCCCTTCTGGCCTGTAAGGTTTCTGTTGAGAAATCTGATGATAGCCTGATGGGTTTTCCTTTGTATGTGATCTTTTTTCTCTCTCTCTAGCTGCTTTTAAAAGTCTGTCTTTATCCTTGATCTTTGCCATTTTATTTATTATATGTCCTGATGTTGTCTTCCTTGGGTCCCTTGTGTTGGGAAATCTGTGCGTCTCCATGGCCAGAGAGACTGTCTCCTTCCCCAGACTGGGGAAGTTTTCAGCAATTACCTCCTCAATGACACTTTCTATCCCTTTTCCTCTCTCTTCTTCTTCTGGTACCCCTAGTATGGGAGTATTGTTTCATTCGTATTGGTCACACAGTTCTCTCAACATTCTTTCATTCTTAGAGATCCTTTTTTCTCTCTGTGCCTCAGCTTCTTTTTATTCCTCATCTCTAATTTCTATGCCATTTACCATCTCTTCTACTACATCTAATCGGCTTTTAAATCCCTCCATTGTATGTTTCATTTCAGATATGGAATTTCTTTTCTTTTTTATACTTTATTTTGGTATTATTAATCTACAATTTAACTACCCCCTTCAAGATATGGAATTTCTTAATGATTGAATCTCTGTCTTAATTTCATTCCTGAGTTCTTGAATATTTTTCTGTACCTCCATAAGCATGTTTATGATTTTTATTTTGAACTCTCTTTGAGGAAGATTGGTGAGGTCAGTTTCATTTGGCCCTTTTTCTGGGTTTTGTGAGATTTTGGTCCAAACCATGTTCTATTGACATTTCATATTTCTGTGTGGTGCCCTTTAGTGTCTAGAAGCTCCAGTCTCTTGACGTGCTCAGCCCCTAGAGTGAGGTTGGGGGTTGTAGGGGAGCCGAGCTGGTGCCTGGGGTTAGGAAAAAGCTGTTTCCTTAATCCGGCCTGCAGTGCCTGTCTCCCGTATGAGAGCCAGTGGGCCCAGCACACACATGTAAGCCTCTGTGCTCTGCGTCTCTAGCTTTTGTAGGCAGGGCCTTCCTCTGATTGGCCTGATGCCTGTGCAGTGACTACCGGTTTGCGGGCCGGTGCTATCAGGCCAGGAGGAAGGCTATCGGGCTTGTGTCACAGTGGGGCGCCCTGGAGCTGATTAGCCAGCCAGGGGTATGGAGCGCCTGAAGCTCCTCAAAGTTCCCAATCTGCTGGGCAGAGCATGCCCAGACAACCTTGTCCCCCATCCCTTTTCCCCCTCAGCAAGCTCCGTGCAAACCCCGCCCCTTCAGCAGCCCTCTTGCTGCTAGGGAGCCTGTCAGATCGCCCACCTTTCCTTAGTCCCAGAATGGCCAGGTGTGGATCCTGTCCTCCACAAACAGCTGGTATCTGTCTCTCAAGCACTCCACCTGTCCCAGCTCCCCATCCTCCAGAGCATCACAGTGTAGGTTTCTGCTTGCAAAGCAGACCTCCAAGGCTGGGTGTTCAGCAGTTCTAGGCTTCCATCCCCTCCCCCCTCTGTTTCTCTTCCTCCCACCAGTGAGCTGGGGTGGGAGAAGGGCTCGGGTCCCGCCAGATCAAGGCTTTCATATGTTACCCTATTTCGTGAGGTCTGCTCTGTTGTGAGGTTTATATGCAGTCTGGTGCAGCCTTCTTTCCTGTTGCTATTTTAGGGTTAGTTGTATTAACTATATTTTCTCACTATCTGTGATTTTGGGAGAAGTTCTCTGCCGCACCTCTCATGCCGCCATCTTGAATCTTGTTCTCTTTCCAAAGTTTTTAACCCTAAACCTTGGGGGCCTAAGTCTGGGATAAATTAAAACTTGGTAAAATATAGTATGCAAAAGCCAGTTTCTATCTGGCCTTGATGATTAATTATGTGGAAGAAAGTCTAAATTAAATAATGGTTCCACAGAGATCCCTGAGTTCTTGGGCTGCAGTAATCATACCTAGGTCCTTGCCATTGGCCAAGGTGTTAGGACAGGCACCCCACCTATATTCCATAACAAAAGTGATAGACTTGCCTACTGCTTGGCAAACAAAGCTTGGATTATCTCAGGCTTGGAGACATTTCTCCCTTCCTTCTTGCTCATGTCATCTGAACCAAAAAAATACCAGTGTGTAAGTTTTACTTGGGAAGGCTGGTGAACCCTGAAGCAATCTCAGCCTTCACCTGCCGACTGGATGAGTGTCACAAAGGGCATATACCAACTTTTCCCCCTCAGTATTGTCTTATCCATGGTCATACCTCAATAATTTTCATTATTGAAATACCAAAGAGATAGAGGAGGAGGTAACAATGACAACAAAAACCTCTTGCAGTGTTAATGGAGATAAATGACAGATCTTGAGCAAGGCAGTGACACACTTCCTGCAATAAAGTATTGGCCCCTCTGTGTAATTCACAAAGAGGTGACTTAGGAGTTGAGATTGCCTACTCATACCTCCTCCTGCACACTGCATTACAACTCATCCAGAACTAGAGAAACCCCAGTGAAGTCTTCTGATAATTTCAGTGTTAATTGCATTGAGGATACTCAGATAGCAGAGAGATTTAGGGATTTATTTTTCTCTCTATGACTTGACTCCTGAAAAAATATCTGCCCTTCAGTCAAGGAATTAGATGACCTAATGTGATATTGCTGGCCCACTCACACTTATAGATCAGAATTTTTAGAAGAAGAAAAGGAGAGTTCTTCTCATCCAGGACAAACAACAATGAGGATTCTCTGTTCTTTTTTTTTTCACAATTATTCTCCAGACATCTCTAACCTTGTGCCCCCCTCCCCATCCCCCAGGAGGCCTGGGGTAGAGCTGATTCCTACTGAGATTTCCACCCATGCCAAGGTGTGGTTCTCTTAGCCCAGGCCAAAGTATATTCATTATGTAATTTATAATTTTTAAATAGTTATGATAGACTTATAGTACCAGACGCTGAGAATCTGTCCCAAAGGAGACATATGTGAAGGGTGGAAATTGACATTCAGCATGGAAAGGGGCCAGCACAGGGCTTAGTGTCGTGGGCCTAGCAGTGGAGTCATTTTTCAGGTCTGCAAAGTACTCCTGGGATGGAGGGAGTCAAGACAGTTGTGCCTCCTGTGCCCTTTCTCCTCCAGTTTCAGGCTCCATCAAGCAATATTCATGAAGCTGCCATAGTCCCTAGGGTGCTGGCAGGTGCTGACCTGGGAGCTGCTGGTCCTGACTCTGCCCTCTGTCCTTCCTGGCCTCTCCCAGGGGCTCTGAGGGCAGCTGGTTCACCCCCAGCTCAGCATCTCACCTCCCAGCCCTGCAGTGAATCTGGTGCTCCTGGGAGCAGGGTTCCCAAAGGTGTGGGCCCCACATGGGTAGTATGCAGGATGATGAAGCTTTGTCATTCTAATGAAAACTGTGCTTTTGCTTTAATGTGAACTTGAAAAAAGAATAAAATAGCGCATTGAATTTGTGATTCCATAGCTTTTTGTTTAGGGTGAGACTAATCTTTAGTGTCTAAAGGAAAAATAGTGATTTGATTTAAAGACATATATTAAGAAAATAATAGTATAGGTCATATGGACATGGCAAAAACATGAGAGTGGTATGGGGATGTTTGAATTTTAGAAACATTACCCTGAAGAAGAGGCTTGGATCTTGTCCTTAATTATTGCCTCAATTACCAGCGCTTTAAGGCTTTCACGTGGGATGAGACCAAGGGGTAGAGAATTTAAAAGAATGTAAACCAGGAATTAAAAGGTATCTCGTCCAGCTCTGCCACTAATGGAATTTGATCTCTTAATTTCTATAACCTGCCATTTTATCATCTGTAAAGAAGGGTTTAGATTCAATGAACCTTCTTAGAATTTCCTTTCAGCAATAACATTACGTTATTCCATTGGTCATGGTCTTGCTGGAAACAAAACTTGAACTTGAGATCTGCAGTCATTTCTAATACCCAGATAGGCTCAAATCTCTGGCTTCAAATTTCCTTTCTGGCTCTAGAGCTTTTATGGGTAACAGGCACCAGAACGTGAGTGAGGCCTTTGTATTGCACTTCTTGGTGGACAAAAAATTTTAAATACACTATTTAATTTTAAAAACACTCTGAAAGGAAACAAGTGCTTCATCAAAATTGAGCACATACTAAACAATACCGGTCAGCTGAATTGAGTAGATACCTTGCTATACAGTAGACATAGGGACACAAACAGGGCTGTGGAGGGAGAGAGGCACAGTGACTTGCCCAAGACTATTCAGCCAGTGCATTTACAAAGCCAGTCTCCATGCCAGGTCTTCTGACTCAAAGCAGAAAGGCAAGAGTTTGGGGAATCCAGCCTTAAAGGTTGAAACCGTTTTCGGCCCACTAACCAGTTAGGTAGAATTTTTTTTTTTAAATACTTGGAGCCTGTATTTTCTGAACTCCAAAGGAAATGCTACCCAGCTCTCCCAGCTCAGTGCCTGGCAGAAGTAGCCACAGTAAAGGATGGTTGCTATGACTCTTATGGCCAGGATTGTTTTTCTTAATGCTTTTATTACTGTTCCTGGCACTATACTACAGATGTACCCTGAGAACTGTTGTTAAGCCTCAAAGAGCAGTCTTTAAGGAGATGCTGTTAGTAGCATTCAGATGGAGAGGTCACCCACGTTTCAGGAGGAATTCTCATTTCCTGTGGACTCCTTTTGGTCTAGGGAGGCCTTTAGGTCAACTGAATGAGAGGAGGGCTCCCTGACGTGAACTAGAAGCTGCTGTGTGGTGATCTTTTGTCCTAATACTGTGGGAAAGGGGATGAGGGGCACTGTTTGCTATCCTTAGAAGTCCAGTCTAGTTCCCATTACCAGGTATCAAAGGAGAGCTAGGATCAGGCGACCTAAAGAGGTTGTTACAACAAATCCAGGTGGGAAAGCTACTTTATTTGTGTTGGGAAAGATTATAATTGGAAGTGAAACAGAGAAAGTTTAAGACCACGGGACCCGGGAGCTGTGCAGGCTTGTGGGCTCTGGGTTACCTTCACTGCAAACCTGTGTTCCCTGCATCCCTAATACAGCTCATGTGCCCGCAGGAGGGAGGAATGAAGCAGAGGAAGCTAGCGCCTGCTCGGGCAAGTGCAAATCACTTATCTCAACAGATATGAATATTTCTAGTGTACATTTTTATATGCTACCTAAGTAGGTAAAATGCTTGTAGATAAAAGTAAACCAGTCCCCACGGCAGGTCTTCTGATTACAGGAAGTGGAGAAGGATAGATATTGGAGATCCTGTCCCAAAGTTTGAATCCCAAGTCTGCCCCTGACTAGCATTTAGGTAAGAGTATAAATACGAGGTAAAGTATATTCCAGTTGTGGTAATATTTGACTAATTTTGATAAAGTTTACCTCTGCCACTCTGTGTGAAGAAATGACTAAGCAATAATATAGTGATTTAAAGATTTGGGGGTATGGGGCAGTGGGGAGAAGGACTAAGCTACACAAAGCTCTGGACAGTCCCCTTCATTTGCGCTAATCTACAAAGCTCTTCATCTCCTTTGATCCTCCCAACAACCCCATGAAGTACAGAGGGCAGGAATCGTCCCACTTTTTAGATAGGGACACCTGTTGACATGCTTCTGTCTGCAAGCTCAGAGCTAATCCTTCAAGCTTGGAAATGTTAGGTGTCTGTCCCCCGTCCCGCAGGTTCCCACCTCAAAGCTTCATCTCTGTCTATTCATGTCCTGCTCATCGTCCTTCAGAGAACTGCTTCATTCCCCCCTCTTCCCGACGTTGCTCCAGCTTTTACAGAGACCCACCCCCACCCCCTGCTAGTTAGAGGTAGCACCTACCTCCCACCTTACCTACCTGCCCCCCCGTCCACCCAATGCTGCACTCCCCCATGTGGGTCCCGGGCCTGACCTTCTCTCTGCAACTGGGTGGTGAAAGCTCAGTGCCCTGCTTGCTGCTTGCCTGCCCCTTGCATCGTCCTAGCTCTAGAGCTGCCCATGGGCCTCGTTCAGAAGCTTGTGGGACTGATCTGGGGTCCGAGAGAGATAAGGTCAGCTTCCCCTGGTGGGGATAGAGTGGGAGGTAAAAGAGAATGAAACCAAGCTGAATTCAAGGCCAGAAGTCAAAGCAACTTTCAATGATTTGTTAAATTAGGATCCACCTAGATGACAGTATTCAAAAACTGAGATTTTCTTTTTCACTTTTGCTCCCGCATATCACCACCCACACACACTCATAAACAGGCCCCCACGCGCACTGTAGTTCCCCTCCTGGCTCATTGGCCACACCACAGTGCACATCTCAGCAGTTTGTGGACCAGCGCACATGCCAGAAACCAGTACATAGACATTTGTAGGTCACATTCTGTGACAGTTGTCTGTTCTTACTAATCTCCCCCCCAGTTAATGTGAATTATTGAGCTTTGACCCACCTTCACCAGGACCTACGAGAGGACTCAAACCACCACACAGCCCCGACTGAGACCTGATTCCCGAGCAGCCAACAGAAAGCAGACGGAGAAGCATCTCAGGGCTGCAGGTCTTATCCACGAGCTGCCTCCCATCTGTCCTGAGGGGCCGGGTGGCCAGAGAGCCCCTGGGTAACAGCACAGACTCTGGAACCTGGGCTTGCACCCAGCTCACCCAGTTACCCACTGAGTGGCTCTGGGCCCTCAGTTTCCTTGTGCCTTGGTTTCCACAAATGCAAAGTGGATGCACTTAGGACACCTATCTTACAGAGTTCTCATAAACATTACGTAAACTGGAATGAATGAAGTTTATAGAATAGTCACTGGCCCAGAGGAATAAGAAAGTATCATTGCTGATATTTTTATTGTTGTTTATTACTATTATTATCACTGCTGTCATTATCATACTGCTGTGAAGATGGAAGAGTCTTTTCCTAGCGTAATAAGCAGAGGTCTGGGCACGCACAGAGGTCAAAGCTTCAAGCCCAGTTGTTACCCCTTCCCTCCTCCAGCACATGCACAGCCACATCTTTTTAAAGAGAAAGAACTCCTTTGAGGCAAAATGTTCCTTTCCTCTTGGTGACCTTGACTGAGGGGGCCACCACACACTCTCAAGGGGCCACCTGCTCCTCATCTCCATTTCCTACCTACTCTGTGGACCAGGAAGAGGAAAGAAAAGAGCAGGAATATTGAAAAATAGTCGAGAGGTAGTTAAAGACTTCTCAGAAGAGATCAGACATACACACACAAACCCAGGAACTGTTCACAGTCCTTGCAGGGGCATTCTAAATAAGCTGCCCACTGGACTTCTGAGGAGAAGGGAAGTGAGCACAGGGGCTCATGTGCTCACAGCAGGACACCCCCTTTTTGTCATCCCTGGAACTTGCCACCATCACCTCCTCTGCCCCCAGCTCTCGGCACAGTAATGTTTTTAAAGAATGTGGGAAAGCTCTTTCTTTCAGAGGCCGTTCAGGTTTACTCCATCACATCCTAATATTCTCATTTTGGATACACTTGACAAGCATCCTGCCAAGGTCAAATGAAAGGTTTCTGTCATGCTTAAAGTGGGGAGAAAATAAAATCCCTCAATGAGAAGAGTCCCCAGAGGAACATTTGATGCGTGGAAATATCGCTAGGCCCGGGCAAGACAAGCGGGCCCTTTAGGTCAAGTGTGTGGCAGGGCGGCAAGGGGGAGGGCGAGGAGTGTGGGCAGGGGCACGGACCCTCCTGAGTGGGGAGGACCCCATGTGCCCGGGAAGGACCAGTAGGACTGTGGCAAAGAGAGGGGGCATGTCTGGCATGGGAGGCTGGTGTGGGGAGGAGGACCCCTTAAAATGGTGCCATAGTGTATTCCAGGACAGTACAGGGTGCGGAATAGAGTCAAAGCGGGTCAAGTGATGCCCACAGGGCAGCCTCCTCTCTCAGGCAGAGCCCAGGTCTGAGCAGGAGCAAGGCCTTCTGGGAGTTTGCTCAGGCTACTTCAAGGGTATTATCAGATACTGTTCAGACAGTTCCTCCTAAAATCACTCTCTTGCAGCTCAGTGGTCCATGGGGACTCGCAAGGATATGCTGCGGTGGCTGGACAGTAACTGTAGTCATAGGAGTAGGTACTCAGGTAAGACCTGAGGCAGGGGATTCCAAAATGGGCAGGTGAAGAGCCTGCTGCCTGGGAACGTCTTTAGCACAGCAACTAGGCTCAAAACTGTCAATGATCTCTTTTTATTTTTTGACTTGCCAATATTACATTTATTCACTCAACATTAAATAAATGAGTAAAGTACCCAGTATGGGATAGAGACTGCCTGGCACTAAGATATGGAAGGAAGGGGAGGAAGGGGGAAGAGACGCAAGGTGAATGTGATTAGAATCTGCCTGGGGAAGCCCATCAACACAACCATTTCTAAAGAAGCAGACACAAAAGCTCAGAACACACAGCACTGTAACTTGCTTGGGGGGGTCAGGAAAGCTTCAAAGAAAGGTGGATATTTAGTTAGGTCATGAAGAAAGAGTAGGAGAAAAGGGCCAAAGGAAGTAACCAGTATATTTAAATGATTAAAAATGCAAAACCTGGCATGAAACATCCTTGTTTCAAATGTTAGTTTAATCATTTACCAGACTGTAAGACTTAAATCAAATTATTAATCTGACCCTGAACTTTCTCATCTGTAAAATGGGAATAATTCCACTCATCTCACATGGAGAATTAAGTGAGATGACTGCTGTAAGTTTCTTGCCACAGTGCCAGCCCAAGGTGACCACCTGCAAATGTAGCTATGGTTATTCTTTAGCCTGTTTATTTTTGTTCTGGGTTGTTCCGAAAGTGGTGAAATGGCACCCTGAGAAATGTCAGCCTTTGGAGAGACCCATCATTCAGGGAGGTTTTGGTTCACGCACATTCCACGACCCTCTGGTCAGACAGGACATGTTGGCAGAGTGCAGTGTGCTAGCACAGTGGAATATTCTTGTATCTCAGCTTATAAAATATATACATAAATTTCTTCCAATTCTCTCTTTAATTTTTTTCTGGCTCCAGGCTTTATAGCATGAGTCACACCCAGTCTATAACTCACAGATCCCAGTGCAGAAGAACTGAAACGCCACCCACCTCCCATCCTGCACTCTCAGTGTACTGCCCACCAGTGTCTGTACCTTCCTCATAGGCCAGAGCTGCCCCCACCACAGCTTCCCCACTTCCCCTCCCTGCCCCACCTTGAGAAAACACAGAGGAGAAGGGGAATTCCAGTTAAAGCAGAACTCAAGGGGAAATGACATGTGTTTCACAAGGAGGAAATCAAGCCTTTTCAGTTGCCGTATTAACTTGTGCTAACATTGGCTCAGCAGCCCCTCAGATGCTTAAACAGTGAGCCCTGAGCCGCGGAACTTCCCAGGGTGAGGTTCACACTGCTTCGGAAGGCAGCAGCTGGCGTGAAGGGAGAGCACGCTCAAGACACAAGACCTCCTAGGCACAGGGCCTGATATAGGCTGCACTTTGGGGAACTCTGGCACCCGGGCCTGGCACCCCCTGAAGAAAAGTGGGTGGCAAAACAGTTAATAAAGTAGTCTCCATATTTAAGCACCATCTGTTTCACCTCACACCTTTTGGGCTTTATTGGGAAGTACTAACCCTCAGGAGTGGCCCTTTGCTCAGCCGCTCTCAGTTGTCACCTCATCAAGTGGAAAATCACCTGCTAATTCCAGCTATGGTCACAGGGGCCACCCTCTGTGAGCAAGGAAGGATGACCTCAAGAGCCCCATTTGAAGAGTGGGGTTACTTGGACTGCTGACCAGCCGCATAGAGGGGAAGCAGGTTGCTCTATCAATTGCCATTTAAAAAATAAAATAAAATAACAGCACTTAAGATGGAGAACTGCCTGATTTATCTTTAGAAAGTGATGGTATATAAATATATCCAGTAAATCACAGAGTTGGAGGAAATCCAACTGCCTTAAATTAGGCAACAAACTGAGAAAGGTCAAACCTACGCTTTCCTATATTAAACTATCTTGGGGCAAGAAAGAAGAGTGTTCCAGAGAAACCAACTATGTTCTTTGTCTTCACCCATTTTTTTGAAAGGGGGATATTAAATGTAAAAGTCAGTTTTTAAAACTTCTCCTAACTGCAATCACTGTATCTTTTTGAATCTTGAAGTACCCTCACCCCCTTACCTAGCAGTAATAATCCTCATTTCACAAGCTCTTAAAAGCGCTGTTAAGAGGCTTCAGCGAACTTTGTGTTGTTCCAATCTCAGCACGGTTTGGAGGCCAAGAAGCTAAGGGCAGCCTTTCAAAGTGGAAGTGGAAGTTTTCCGTAAAGGGATCTGACCTCAACTTGATCCAGTCTACACATTTGAGCACTCAGTGCCATAATTATGGCTTTACTGTAATAAGAAGGAGAAGAAAATTACACTGATAGTTATCCTAACCTGGCCCTAAAGGATTCCAGAAGCAAGGAGATGCACACGTGTGTGTCCAGAGCGTGGTGGCTCTGAAGGGACATGGTTGGCCCGTGCAGACATCAAGCTGTAGTGCCAGCCTCAGTGTGAGCGATGGACCACCTTGGCTCTCCTTTAGATATTACAGCCAGCAGGAGGGTGGATGTCTGTGGAGCCTTCTTTCACCCAGAAACTTTCGGGGAGTTACTAAAAGCTCAATAAATAAACTGATTTGCTTCTTAGCTCCACTCGAATTGCTTTGATGGAAGGGCTAATGAGAAGAACAATATACAAAAGCCATTCATAAGAGAGGGAAATAAATAAAAAGAGAAATGGCAATATAATCTAATAGTGACAAATGTCCAAAAATGTGAGGCAGGTCCCTCACCTTTGAGATCTAGTACATAAGAGATGGGCAGGAGGGGACATTCTGGATAGGGCTTTAGCTTGGTGCACATGGCATCTCATTTAATCCTCGCAAAGTGGTGTGAGAGGGTAGAGCAGGGCCTCTTTCTCCCTCACTGCAAGGGGAGAGGTGTATGAGTCAGCAGAGCTGAGTAAACAGCCCGTGGTCACACAGCTAGTAATGGTAGAAAGAACCACACTTGAATCCATGTAGTCAGACTCCAGATTTCTGGTGCTCTTTTCAATGTGTTTAAGAATGTTCCAGTATGTTTAAATTCATTTGTTGAAATTGTAAATAATTTCCCAGTGGCCTGAAAAAGTAAACGACATCCCTAACACTGGGTTTAGTGCCAATAAGTCACATGTACTGTTAGAGGACAAGAGCCCAATTGATTCTTGGCATTTCTATGGCAAAATAAAACCCAAGTGTATACATTATTAGTCCAAAGTCCACACAAAAAAAGAGTGTTGTGCTTCAAAGTAGTAATCTTTGGAAGCAATATGGTTATTCTTACAAGGCTACATGCTCAAAGGTTTCTTTTTTTTTGTCAGTTAAGTTGCCTTTGGAACCAGATTTCAAACTGCAAAATAAAACATTTGCGTTACTTTATAACTACACCTGGTTATTTCTACAAGCAAAAACTAGTGTTACCTACCAGACTTGACCTTATGTTTACACCAAACCTCACCTAGCATGAGCAGTGTTTTGGTAACAGAATTAAGCTGCTGGGTGTCATTTTCAGTCTGACCTGTCTGCAGACTGATCTGAAATGAGTACTTCATCCTCCCTGCGCTTCTTTCCTTCAGGCAGCATCGCCGCCATTACGGTGACAGTCATTGCTGTCGTGTTGTTGGTGTTTGGAGCTGCAGCGTATCTGAAGATCAGGTGAGATGCACTTTATTCTTTATGAAGAAAAGGATTCCATTTTGTCGGGCTCCAGGCTCAGAGCTGTTTTGCTGAGTGCCTGTTTCCTGATAAGTATCATAGCTCTCAGAAATATTGGCAGGGGAGTGAAACCACCAGGGTGCTCCACACCGGACAGGAATAGATGGTACAGGATCTGACCCTTGGCAAAGCAGAAAAAATAAGCTAAAACATGCAGCGTGATGACCTAATGGAATGAGGGTGAACCTGACGCCAGGACACTGAGGCTTTGGTGCTCTGCTTTAGTTCATGTCATCGCCCCGAGAGAGCCGCACGCCTCCTGACCTCAGTGCCTCATTTCTGTTCTGTGAAATGGAGACAGGGGTGAGCTCAGTGAGTCCTAAATGCTGATGTTCTGAACACTGATGTGTGGATATGTACCCAGTCTGTAAAGACGTTTCTACTGGCTCTAAAGCAGAGGTTGAAAATACAAGGAAAGTGTAGCATTTTCTATGAAATTGGTGTTTTCCCTTGAGATTATGTCCTTATGTTTTTGGTTTTAGAATATCTTTTCTTTTATGAAATGAAGGTGATCACAGATAGCAGCTGAGTTTTTACTTTCCTTAGCCCCTACTTTCATTGTCTGCTGCTCTGTGAAATCCCAAAGCCTCAAAACCACATTACTCACACTGTCTTCACAGGTAAGATGCTAAATGGCAAGTGACAGTCTTATTTGCCAGGCTGCCCAGTGCCTGAAAGAAGGGATAGAAGGACATGTACCATCAACATGAGCACAGCCATCCCCTGACCTCCAGCACATTCTCCTCCCAACAGCAGGAGCCATCTCTGTGGTAGCTTTCCCCTGCACTTGGCATTAGCTTCTGACCCCTCAGCTTGGCCCTCAAGGTCATTCATGGACCAGCCCCTGCTCCCTTTCTTTGCTTATCAGACCTCTCCCTCTCTTAACCATTGGGCTGCAGTCACACTGGCTTTCTGTACAATTCTCAGAAGATACCAGGTTCTTTTTCTCTTCCAGGCCCATGGCTCTGGTTGGTGCCTCTCCCTGAAATGCTTTTCTCCTAGCTGTTCCTCACAGGAGGCTTACATATTACATACTCCAGAAGACCTCCCTTCCAGTGGTGTCCCTGTTATTTATTCTCATAGTGCCCCAATTACTTTTATCCTGGCCGTTACCACTGTCTGTTACTTTTTTTGGTGTAATGTATCTGTTTGCTTGTTTATTGTCTCTTTTCCCTTCAAAAATGTAAGCTCTATCAGAACTCAGACTTTATCAGTGAGCACCGTGCTGGGCACAAAGAAGACGCTCAATTAATTGAACAAGTGAACAAGCGAACATAAGAATAGTCACAGAGGCACTGTCGTGTGCACACGTGTACACTCTCGACTTAGCTCTCTTTCCCGCAACTGTACTTCCTCAGGAAGTCACGCCCTGTTCTTCCCTCCTGCCCTGGTTCCCCACATGGAGTTCACGTATTTAATTTTCCATCTCTATGCTCACATCCCCTTTGCTGCCCTCTCGCCTCTCTTCTGGTCACCTCAGGCCGGACCAACAGCCATAGCCAACTCTCTCTTCCTCTTTCCCTTTTCTTTCCCTTCATCTTCTGTTCTAAATGTGCACACATCAATCTAATGGTGGTGTCAAGAATGAGAGTACCTTGTAACATCATCCATATCTAAGGCATAAGAACAGGAAAGCCAGATTTCAAAGAGAAATTGGAATTAAATGGCTAGTGTTACCTGTGTCTAAAAGCCCTTATAGAAGCATTCTTGTCTCCTTCGTAATTTAGAAAAATCTTTCTATACATGAAGTCTATATTTCCTTGAGAGGCTTATATGAAATATATCTTATGAAATATATGAAATATATCTTACTGAATGGTACTTTTTCCATCTGGTTTAATTACTACTTTATCACTGCAGATACACTGTCTTTAATTATGCCTTAAACTGAATGTTATGAACTAGTCTGGGAACCTCCTTCCCATTTTGTAACAGTTCTCTTTGTGCGGAGGTAGAGGTGGGCACAAAGGGAACTTACAGAGAAACTTTAGAGTGGTTTAGAATCACCAATGGTGAGTTTCTGAAGGCCTATGTCACCAAAAATACACCTGGAATGTAGAGCAAAACAGAAACACTTACCTCTTGCTATACACTTGTGAAAAATGATGTTGAAATAACCTAAGGCCTCTTCCTCATGACTCTGGGCAAGAATTCAAGTTTACCGTCTCAGACATACCGCTGACTATAGACAGGCGGTCTAGAAGAGTGATTAAAGATTCAGCCTCTAGAAGCAGAGAGACCTGAATCCTAGCTCTGCCATTTTCTAGCAGGTTCTAGTGTGACCTGAACATGCTTTGGAGCTTCACTAACAACACTCACTTCCCTCTCCTGTAAAATAAGGCCTGTAATTTTAACTAGTTGGTAGCATTCTTGAAAGGATTAATGGACAGTGCTTCCTAAGTGAAGGCTTAGCACTGCCACCATCATTTTCAAAGTAGCCAACTAAAAGGAACCCCAGCAGGACAGGATCTTGGCAGCTACTGAGCATTAGCCATGTGCCAGGCACTCTTCTAAGCACTGGGGTTATATCAGTGAGGAGGCCCAGCCCAGGCATCACAGAACTTACAGTATCTGGAGAATTTTGCTAGCAGAATTTGGACAACTAAAATTCATTCTAAAGAATGATGATTATAATTATAGAACATTTTATTTTTAAAATTTTAAATATATTTTCTCCAGGCATTTTCAACGCTAGATAAATTCAGTGAATAATTAAATTAGTCATTTTTTTCTCCCCTGCATATGGGTCCTCTCTTGTAAATGTAGAAAGGTCTTCAGTGGTATAAGTGTAAGGTTGTTATTTATCTTTTACACTACAAAGTTAAGTATGGACAAAGTGATCAGACTGTTTAGAAATCCCCTAAGGAAAGCCCCTTTCTGCTGCTCTAATAATTATTTCAGCAAAATGATAACATAAGGGGTTTAATAACTTTCATGCATCTTAAGGCTTTGCTAAAACCCCTTCATGTGTTATTTTGCCAGATTCTTGGAAAGCCCCACTAATCATTCATCAAAAATACATTTGACTTAATTGACGTGTGTGTGTATGTGTGTGTGTGTGTGTGTTTACTTAAGGTTGGGTTTTGTCTTGGTTGGAAATTTATTCCATTCCTATTGTCCCAGATTTCTGAGAACAGTAACATGACAAGAGGACTGTTGTCTGTGGTCTTTTAGTTCACTTGGTTGGAGCAGCAAGTGACTGAAATCAAAGCACATGAGGGAACCATTAGCTTCTGGCCTGCAACCATGGGCTACCGCCCTGGCCCAGCCAATGTCCCAGCAAAGGCAACAGAAGAGTCAGCTTTTAGGGCAGCCTCACAACCAGAAACAGGGCATGCCTCACAAGCTCTGCTAACAGCTACTCCGTAGTTTCACCTTTTCCCCACTTCTGATTCCTTCCAAAGGCATCAGTAAACTCACTAGCCATCTGCTTTCACACTCCTGTTCTTCAAGGAACCGTGACCGCTAGTTTTGTCACACTACCCCCTGCCTGAAGAATCACACCTTTCCATAATCTAAGCCACTTGGGGGTGCAGCTTATAGAAACAAGGATCCCTAAACCCTCCTATCAGTCCCCCATGGTAGCCAGCAGCATGATGTGTGGGGGGAGAAATGTACTCTCTTGCAGGCAGGTCCAGTACTGACCCTTTGACTTACGTTTTGGGCCTTGGACGAATTGTAATCTCCCTGATCTTTAATTTCTTCATCTGTAAAAATAGAGCCAGGAACACCTACCTTTCAAGGTTGTTTTGAAGATGAAGTAATGAGTGTAGAGCATTACCCAGAGAGACCATATAGCATGGTGGTCAAGAACATGGGTTTTAGGACAAGTTCATTAATCACTCCATGCACAGTGTCTTCATTTTCAAAATGGGACTATCATACTAATACCTAAGTTAGAGGATTGTTATGAGGATTCATTTATGATACAGATACACATTCAGCTCCGGGCACAGGATGAGGGCCATGTTAGGGCTAACTATTGTCCTTGCTGTAACTGGTGGTGTAAAACAGTGCTTACTACTTGGGCACTCGGTAAAATGGAGCCACCAGCAGTCCCAGTGAGTTGGCATTTGGGGACTCAAAGGACAAGGAAGCTCAGTTTTCCAAGTATATATTGATGGGCAGACTTCCATGTTCCATTCTGGCAGGTTTAATGGTGCTTTTTCTAAATACCTGGGAAGCCGCATCCATGTTATGCATTCATAAATAGAAATGATCTCTGAGCAGTCTTTATTACAGGGCTTATTTGCAACTTTAAAGGAAAGTAAAGGCCTTGCCTGCCTCTTGCAGAAGGGTATCTTTAATTAGTGATGATTGACAAATGAGGTATGTTGGTTTTGTTTTGTTTAAATTGGCTCAAAACTGTTCTGCCACGAGATAATCTCCTACACAGGAGACCGTATCTGCTCTTGCCAGCAACGTGGATGCTGCTATAATTAGGTGTGCTGGTCACCCAGAGAGACAACACAAGCTGTTCACATCACAAAAATATATGCAATTTTGATTTATAGACACAACAGAGCCTGGCTCTTAAGGCGTCTTGTTAGAAGTCACCTGTTTTGCTCTAAGTTTTTCAGTGAATATTTTTTATACAATTGGATTCCTTCTGGTTGTTAGGTTTAAAGAGTAGGCCCAGTCAGCCATAAAGTCTGAGATCTTTTAGAATTGTTATCAGCAGGTTGACTTTTTCAGATCAGCTTTTGGCATTCTGTAGGTCTAATTGATACTTTATCTAGTGTTCTCAAACTTTAACATGCATGCGGATCAACAGGTGAGCTTATTAAAAACAGTTTCCTGGGTCTCATCCCCATAGGTTCGGATTCAGAATGTCAGCATGGGGCCCGTGCACTGGCCTTTCTCACCAGGTCGCAGGTGATGCCAATGATGCTCGTCCTAGGACCAAACTCTGAGTAACACTGCTTTTCTCCTGTCTCCCAACACTCCCACACACATTCTGCTCTAGTTTCCCAGATACATAGTGTCCTGCTCTTTCATGCCTTTGTTACTCTGAACATGCTGATCCCTCTGTCCCAGTGTCCGGCTCACTTCTCTTTTATCTGGCTGATTCCAAGCCGTGTAGCTCAGAAGAGCCTCTGCCTGAGAAACCTCCTCCCTGCCCTCTCCACACACGCCCCCTTTGTGCCACTCGCTGCCTGGTACTGGAGTCATTGTGTTCTCTGGCCAGTCTCCTCCACTAGGAGGATATGAATCCCCTGGCAGTACCTAAATCATTGTATTATAAACATTTGTTGGCTGAGTGAATGATTTGGGGTAGGAAAATTTAGGGTGCAGCAGCTATATCAATTATTTCAAATCAAAAGAAATGAGGTTTAGAGAAAAGGAAACCATGGGAATCTGTTAAGCTATAGATTTTTACTGGTCACTTCATGACTCTAAACTTGTTTACAAAGGGATTTGTGTTCCAGTGTGCCCAAGTGCGGGCTTCTCTGTGACAAGTGTCTGCCAGTATGAAACTCACAAATAATTTAAAAAGACATAAAAATAAACAAATTTTATCTTCCTCTTCTAAGTAAAGGTGATTGTTTAATGATAACTTTGAAAGCAGCTGCTTTTTAAAAGAAACCCAGACAATGGAAAGAGCACTTTAAAAATGAATGTTTGCAATGTTTCCATCATTAGAATTGTGGTGGAAAGAAGGCAGAACTGATAGGATTCCTAAATTATGACCCTCATTCTTCCACTTGCTACTGTGGGCAAATAAATTCACCCCTAATGGTCACAGTCTTCTTAGCTTCAAAACTGTGGCTGGCAATGTTAATTTCTTAGTTTTGATATATGTGCCCTGTTCTGTAAGATGTTAACATCAAGGGATGCTAGGTGAGGAGCAAATAGAAATTTTTTGTACTGTCTGCAATATTTCTATAAACCTAAAATCAAAGTTTGTTTTGAAAAAATCATATAGCTCAGTAGTTACCACACAGATGTGTTGTGTGTTCCTGCTTCAGAGCCTCTGCACCTGTTCTGTCTGTAAGGTACTTCTCAGGCATCCACATGGCTCACCCCACTGCTCCTTTACAGGTCTGCCCAAATGTCATCTTAGTGAGACCTTTTCTGATCACCATATTCAAAGTCACAATCCCCACCTCACATCTGGACTCCTCATGCCCCTTCCTTGCTTTATTTTCCTCCATTGCATGTATTACCATATACCCTATGGTTTTTTACGTCTTATGTATTGGGTCTGCGCCCCCTCGAATGGAAACTCCCTTAAGACAGGGATTCTGGTCTGTTTGGTTCACTGAAGTATTCCCCACGCCCAGAATAGGTCCTGACAGATGGCCAGATTTCAGTGAATAATTAAATGAAAGAGCCTGGCCAGGAATGAAAATCAGAGAAAGAAAGCCACCAATGGAAACAAAGGAGACAGTGACAGCACCAAACTGGCTTTGCTAATGGATGATAAGAGTATAGGACTTAATGACTAATGACTAATGAGCTGTCAGTTCAGCTATGTTTTCCCAGCACTAAGCCATATCTTATTCATCTGTATATCCCACCTTCTAAGCACATAATAAGTACTAATGATTAAATGGCAAGACTTGCTTGCCTAAGAAGGAAAGAGGACTTTGGGAGGTACAGCGATAAACAAAGTTGGAGACCTGATGGAGAATGGGGTTGATCCTTAAAAAAGAGACCCTTATAAAATAAGTTTGTTCCAACACAAGGACAATAAAACACCTCATTCATTTTCAAAGACAATTTTACAGTTTTGGACAATGCCTCAACCCATAGATGTCACCATCATATATACGAGTTGTCATCAACAGGGCATCACCAGTTTGGGAGGGAGGGAGTAGGGGGGCTGCTTCCTATAACAGCAAAGCCACAGGAGAAGGAAGCAACGAGGCCAGGGCTTAACATAAATCATTCCCTATTTTGTCCCCCTCGAGTTCTGCTTTCTGCTCACTAAATCGTCAATACAGTAGAACAGCACTGACAATAAGCACCGTACCCTTGATCACCAGGGACTGTAAGCACTGTGCTGAGTGCTTTAAAGGCACATCATTACATGAGAGTGTTAATTCTCTTTCCTCTTCTTATATTTAAGGTCAAAATAGTGATTTGGCCCTTTGTGTTCTGTACTAAGATAATTTTCACTTTGCCATAGTTATATGGCACAATGAACTGTCATGGGCCATACTAATCCCAGCCAGTAATGACCAAGCAAACTCCATACATACTGGATGCCAGCAGTTACTATCATATTTATTTAGAAAGACCATTGCATCAAAAGCAACATATTAGATGTTCAGAAAATTAAAAGTAAGAGATAGTCTGCCCCCAAGAGGTTTACCATCGAAAGGGGCCAAGGCACAGCAAAGAGGAGTTTCGCTGTGTTGCGTGGGTACCAGTCTTTATGAAGAAATTTACTGAACAAGACTGCTTTGGCCTGACAGTGATGTCATTCAGAGTGATTGCTAGTCACACCGAAATTAGATGAAGCAGTGTTGCCATACAGAGCCAGGAGACTCGGTTTTAGTACCAGCTCTACCATTATATCACATGGACAAGCCCATTCAGCTTCCGGTGCCCCACTTTCCTAATCCTGGGAGTGGGAGGTTTTGACCGTTTGGACTCCACAAATGCCAATCTGAAAACCTCCCATTTCCATCTAAAATGTACCGAGATTTAAGAAGCTCTGACCTAAATAGATAGTTTTCAATGCCCATTAATTATGCTCCTCATATTTCACACACACACACATATACACACATGTATTTGTCTTACTCTTTCTACAGTATTTTTGGGTTTATCCAAACCTGGCTTGAATCCCAATACACTCCATTCTTCTTGTTTAGGCTCATTAATACATTAAGCCCTGCAGGTTCCATACATTCCCAAATATGGCTTATCTATAGCTCTTGCTTCACTTTCCTCATTTATCAGTATTTTGTTCAACTCACTGTTCATTCAAATAAGAAGGCAAAGGAAAATTAAAGATCTGTCCTTGTCCTTTATCTTACCAGTGTTTGTGTAATAGATGTCTCTTATAATAGGGCAGATTCAGGTAGAGCTCTGATCAAATAGTCTCCCTAAAATAACTATAAGCAGTAAAACCTGAAGACCAGAACATTTTTTAATCTTCTGACCCCACTCCAGCATAAGTTTTCAAAATCCAAATAACAGTAATATAAGAAGCTGGTTTTATAACTATGCCTGGGATGCAGTCTCAGGAGTTCCTGGAGGGAAACAGGCTTGCTTTTCACTCCGTGCCCTTTTTTACTATTTGCAGACTTGCCAGGTGCTTGTGTAAGTATCATTATAATAAAAATCCAAAAGCAATGTTGGCTAGCCTTTATGGTGCACCTACTGTGTGCCAGGCCTTTTATATGCATTACCTCATGTAATCCTCTCAACATCTCTAACACAATTTTTTTTAAGCCTCTCCATTTTATAGATGAAGAAACGGGGTGTTAAAAATATATTCAAGGACATACATCTCTTGACCCAACTGATATTTTATGGGAATAAAATAATCTGATATAAAAACACTGTGAGAAGTTCAATTACTCTATGAAGGTGAGGAAGCAGTGCCCTATCAATAAAGGAACACGATTATCAGGTGGATGCTGGCCAGACTTGCAACAATAAGTCATGCTGAAACGCAGGCCTGGCTCCAGGCTTGTAATTACTAAGTTTTTACTTGGTCAATCTATAGCTTCCATTTCTCAACCATCCTGTTAGAGGATTTGATTGGAATTAGAGGTGTTCAGTGTGGGGGAGTGTTGGCAAGAGATGGCCAACTGACCTCATCTACCAAACACGGCCTCCCCTGCTCCTTTCCTTCGGGAGACCAGGGGTGAGTTACATGTGGAGTCTTTCTCTCTCATATCCACAGAGGTGAATGTGGCCTGTTAGGGAAAACAAAGTATATTATGGAATGCCCTAGAGTTTCCAAGTGTATAGACTGCTCAGCTGAACCAACCTGCAGGACAAAATCAGAATTTGGAAGGCTAAGCATCTCAACACAGCAGGGTCCTAGTTATTTACAACAAATCATCTCTTTTCAAATGCCTGGCATACATAAGCTTCAGAAGAGCTACAGCAATTATTTTAGCAACAGATGTAAGTATAGTAAATCCTTTTTGTGCCTCTCAGATTGTATTTTCATTTTGCTTCATTTTCATATCTAGATGAGAAAAAAATGGGGGAAGGGGCCATGGGCATGTTTATCTGTATTATATATAGCAGACGTGATTTCCAGTGGCAAGGTGCAATAATTCAGCATGGACCTCAGAGCCACCAAATGCTCATTTTGTGATGTTCTTACAATCCTGTCATTAATTTTAGTCTTAAAATAACTATAATCCTCTGTGGGAAGCTCCCAACTTGGGAACAGACTGGCTGTTTCAGGGCTTTTTCTTCCAGTCACTCCTCCTTCCACATTTACTGAAGACTTAGTGTGTACTAGATATTCTTCTAGGTGCTGGAGATAGAGCAAAACTGACAAACAATCCATACTACAGTTTAGACAGGAGAGAGAGGTCATAACAGAATAAACAAATCAATTAAATAGCATGTTAGAAGATTTTGGGTACTGAGAACAGTTAAGTCAGGGTGCTGGGGGTGGGAGTGGCAAGTTAAATGGAGTTTTTAAGGAAGGCCTCATGAGGAGGAGACATTCGTGTGAAGATTCGATGGAGATTAGGGAATGAGGCATGCATAGATCTAGAGGACAATTGTTCCAAGCTCCGGGAATGGTTAAGTGCAAAGGCCCTGAGACAAGAGTGTGGCTGGAATGAAGGACAAGAGCCAGGAGGCCAGTGTGGTTGGAGCAAAGGGAGCAGGAGGGATTGGAACAGTTGCTGATATGCTCAGAACTAAATAACAGGGGCCAGATCCTATAGGACTTTGCAAACCATTGCAATGCATGACTTTGGCTTTTACTCTGAGTGAGATGGGGAGCCTTTCAAAGTATGAACAGAGGAGTGATAGCTCTCTGATCTCAGTTTCTTATAGAAATAATATTAATCGTGGGACAGGTTCCTAGAATGATCCACCAAAGCCTATTTAACCTAATATTGCCATTGAATTAAGGTCCTAATCCGACTCTGGGAAGCTGAGCTCAGAGCACTGGATTTAGACCCAGGAGGTGGGATTTGACTCACAGCTCAGATGGATGACTTTGGCATGTCAGTTAGCACCTCTGAGCCCCATTTTCTCCTCGTCAGAGAAATAAGGATAAACAATACGTGCCCCATGGCTTTATTTTGGGACCAAGTGAAAACAGAACATAGAAGCACTTTGTAGATTGTAAAACACTATGTAAATGTCATGAGGAGTGGTGAGCACAAGCGTGGGTGTGGCTGTGTCATTAATATTTCTGGGAAAATTAAGTCCAGGATCTAAGTCAAAATGCCAGGAATGCAACCTTTCCTTACCCATTACTTCTCATTAAGTAACTGTGGAAATGGGGCCCCTTCCTTCTCTAGCTCTGAAGGTCAAGGAGCGAGACAAAGATCCAGCTGATCTCAGTGGAAGGCACCACTCATCAGTCACAACTTAAGGGTGTTTGTAGACTGGGGCCTCCACCAAGGTCTGTAGCCAAGAGGTTGTCCTTGTAGAAGAATCATGTCTTCCCTCTTTCAAGGCTTGTAAGCCTCCCTGGTTCAGCCTGCAAGGGCCTCGTCTGTCCTCAGATGAGCAACTTCTCCAAGTAACCATGACCCTCTTCTTCCCACCAGGCATTCCTCCTACGGAAGGCTTTTGGACGACCACGACTACGGGTCCTGGGGAAACTACAACAATCCTCTGTATGATGACTCCTAACAAAGGGGCGTGGCCTGGGATAAGGAATAACTGTTCTTTATTTATAAGTGCTTATCCACTAGAATTAAAAACAAGAACCTGATGCGCATCGAGCGACAATCTTAAGCCCTGTTTTGTTGGTATGGTTGTTTTGTTTTCCTCCCTCTCTGCTGGCTGCTACAACTTCCCCTTTCTGGTCCAAAAAGAACCATTATTTAAAGGTGAGTAGAGTCTGATTTGCAGCTGAAATGGGCCAACTCAAGCCGGCCAGGCCCAATCACCCAGGGGGAGGCCCCATACCCACCGCAAGACCCACACCAAGGATGGAGGAGAGGGATATATATGGTTGTTTCATTGGGGGCTACTTTCAGGGGAACTTTTTGTTTGTGATATTTCTTAAACTTTTTTTAGGAAATTGCATAAAATCTCAATGAGGGGAAAGGAAATGAGCCCTGGGAAGATTTCACCCTGGGGTTTCTCAGATTCTTTTTTAAAATCTCTGTTTATATGGCTGTGTCTGACAGGATACCTGTGGCTCTACAAGCTGGATCCCAGCTTCTCAGCTGCCTAATTAATGAAAGAGGAAACCACACAGTCCCTGGAGGACGCTAGCAGGCGAGGGGCCAAGTAGCGTGTTGCTGTCAGATCTCAGCTTGTCTCTCTCCGTTCTACCCTCCAGGCCACCCATCTCTGCTAAGGATGCCCTTTCTAGTTAGCTGCAGTGGGGATCCCAGCCACAAGGTTTCAGTGGAGTTGTGGTCCCATGGGAGAAGGCTATGAGATGCCTTTAGTTATGGAAGAGAAAGGGAGAGGTGTGTGGAGTGAGTGGGGAGGGGCTGACATGCATTGAGCACCTCATTAGGGAACATAGAATCAGCCCTCAGTGACTTTCAGACATCCACTGCTTGGAGGAGCCCACAGAATCCTTCCCTTCCCTCGTAACCACAGAGCAGCTGGTTCACTGCCTTGCTGTCTGTTGGCTAATGGCTGTAACCTGTTTTTAAAAAAAAATTGGACTTGTCTGTCAATTCCTCAGTGAGCCATCTGCATGGGAAACAGACACCACTATTAATCTATTATTCTTCCCATACATTTACTGTACTAATTCTGCCCTTTAAGAAATGAGCCCTCCTGATAATAGTCTTAAAACTCTTCATCACAAATTTTGAGAGAGAACTGATCACCTTTGCAGGCATCCATTTATTGCAGTGGTTCTCAGCCAGTGGGCAGTTTTGCTTACCCCAGGAAACATTTGGAAGTCTGGTGGTATTTTTGATTGTCACAACTGGGAGGTGTTACTGGCAGGTAGAGGCCACGGGTTCAGTGAACATCCCACAAGGCACAGGAGAGGCTACAGCAAGGAATCATCTGGCCCAAAATACCAGGAGTGCTGGGTTTGAGAAACCCTGATTGATTGCGATGCCCATTGTGACAAAACAAGACCTACCAGTATTTTTAAAGGAAATGATGTAACTTTTTATCTAAAAAGTATTCAGTTTGTTTGTCTGCCGATGGGTTGTTTTGGGCAATGTGTAATTGCCTTTTCATTTCTGTGCACTTTCCAGGTACCTTCGTTCATAGTTAAAACTCTGTCCTCCTGTAACAACTGATTTTAGCAACCAGGGTCTTACGTTCTGACTTTATGAGGTAGAAAACATATACTGGGTCCTGTTTCAAAATGTATGATATCGTCATGCAATGTCCTTAAGAACTTGAAACTGGATCGATTTTTATTTGTTAAATGTGGACCTGCTGCCATGAGTTTGTTTAGTTTTCAGAAATTTGACCCTTGGCTCACCCTGTCACTCACTGCAGCCCAGAGAAGCACTGACACGAAAACCACCGTGGCCACGCTGCTTTAATCCTCTCTGGTGTCAGAGATCCTAGGACCCGTGCCGCTTTCCACAGCCTGCTATCGCACACTCTGAAAAGAAATTGTTCCTAGGCTCCTAAGCTACCAAAGGAGAATGAGAAACCCCCAGTGGTATTTTACAACAGGAGTGTAATGAGAAGTAGGCTTCCAGGAATTCTGATCATTAAAAACAAAAACAGAGTGAACATTCTCAGAAAAATGTCCAGGAGTGACCAAGGGTGCCCCCTCTGGCCATGCTTGGAACTATTATCTACCCTGACCCCCTTTCTAAACTCTCAGTATGGAGAAGGACAATTTAGTAAGAACAGGACAGTCCACATATTTTTTTCTCCCCCAGCCACAAATATTTGACAAAATGTCCATGAAGCACCTTTGGAGAGGTGCTCTTCTGGATGTTGCTTCAGTCACAAATAGAGTCAGAAAGACCAGCTTCTTCCCAGGAACTCCTGACCTATTCTAAAACCCAGACCTGGCAAGCTTCTTTCCTCACCAGAGACTGCAGTTGTCCAGGAGCATTTGATGGCTTTGTTGCTCTTCTTAATTTCCAAATCCTTACAGCAGAGAGAGCGACCTGGACCTACAGCAGAGGTGACAACCGCCCATAAAACCTCTAACACTCCTTGTTATGTTAGTATGAAAGACCTAAGGGCTGAACCTCACTTTGCAAAGTGCATTTCTCTGTTTTTGAGTTGGCCAAAATATTTTAACAACTATTCAACAGATGTTGCTTAACATACACACACCCTTGAAATATATGCTTACTACTGACATCCTTTACCTCAGGGAGAGAGTCTGTTCACATCTACCCAAGGGAAAAGGCTCCAGTGTATGTAAGACAAGCACATGCCATCAGGGACAGGACTAGTCATGACACGCTAGAGGGGATGTCAGAGCAGGAGGGAGGCAAGAGGCCTCTTCTAGATCACAGACTGCAAATGATGCAAGAGTGAGATTCAACCTTGTTTTCTTTTCCTGTGGCCCTGAGGAAGTCTCCCGTCCTCCCTGGACATTTGTGTCTTCATTTCTTACATGAGGATGCTTTCATACAGCTCTCACCCCATGCTACTTCACAAATGTGTTGTGAGGACTAATAAAAATCATATCTACAGTGTTTTCAATTTCTGGAGAAATATATTTATCAACATTTTAAGTATTACATAGATACATATGTGATCTTAATTTCTTGTTTGTTGTTACAGTGCTGTGTTGTTTTTACCAAAATCTATAAAATAGTAGCTGTATTGCAGCCACATCAGACAGCTGTTACAGCTCCGGGCTACCTCCCCTTCCCCGCCAGGAGGCTGACTGCAGGTTAACCTGCCTGGGACCATGAAGGATGGTTTGCATCCCCAAATGAAAGGATGGCCCAGGACACAGGTCTCACAGACTACTGAGTTAGCGTCCAGGAGGTTAAGGTGACACAGTGTGGTTACTGCCAGCAGTTGACCTTTGGCCTTGACCATCCTGAAGTGTGGGTTCTTTGTGGAGTTAACTTTGGTTTGATGTCATTTGTTTGCCTTTCATCTTGCTTTCAAGGATGCGTGGTTCAATCCCTTGCATCCCAAAAATGAATTTTGCAACCGGGCCACATTGATTTGCACGTTGATTCACCTTCTTTGCCTTTAACCTCTTTTTGGCAAATGAATGTACCATTGCAACTTTGATTTTAAAGTGCTAGTTGATACTGGTAGTGCTAACCAAGAGACCAAGAGACCAAGAGACCAATGCCAGGCTGTCTCCTTGCAGTGAGTTAGCTGACATCATTTAAAGATGGAAAGATGTGCAACTTCTCTGATATTTGATGTCACTGTATCTACATTTGTTGTAAGACATATTGTATACTAATTATAATTATATCAATTAAAATGTTAAAAGCTTGCATCTGAGAGTGGTGATTCACATTTTGATATGTTTTGTTATTCGGACCATTCAGCTGATATGCTCAAATGTACTCTCATTAAGTAGCCCTGGCTTGTTCTTCAAAATAATTTATCCCACATCAATAAATAATATTTTCTGCAGAGGAGGATGGTCTCTCTGATCTTGAAACACAATTGAAGAATGTCAGAAACTTTCTGATGGAGAAACTTTCCAAGCTACAATTTGACCTCTTAACTTTACTCTTAATACCACGCCTTATCAAACAGATGTAAACATAAACACTGAGTCAATCAGGTGGTAATACATAATCAAATCATATTAAGGCATATTGGCATTAGCAGTACATTTGATACTTGCTTTGTTCTTTCAAAAAATTAAGTTCAGCCTGCCCATCCTTCTCTGACAGTTAAATAGTAAGCAACTTCAATCCATAATGCCACTTCAGTCCCCAGAAACTAACCAAAGATTATGCTGATTCTGAAGCAAACAGCAGCAACAAAGCCCATACGTTCTGCAACATAGGAGAGGACTGGAACTACCTGCAAACTAGAGCAAGTTGATTTGATGACAGATTTAAACTGAAGGTCAGATTCAGTAAGTTTAGGTACGCGGCTGCCACAGGCACAGCATGGAAGCTGACAGGAAGAGCCAAGCTGGAGAAAGAGAGCCAGCTGTGAAATAGGCCCCTGCCCATGGATGGTCAGCCATTTCTTACGGAGCTGTCATAGGCACGAAAGCAGGTAACGACCCCGTTACACCAAGCTGGCCCGACCAAAACAGGGCACTTTAAACGTGTGTAGGAAGAAAAAGCCTAAAATTATGTGTCGTTTAATAATAATAGTTAAACAATGCATTAAATTACATTATTAGATAAAAATAAGTCGTTTACATATTATGTAGTTTGGGGTCCAAATCAGTATTTTTCCTATATTATAGCTTTTCCAAGTCAGATCGTAATGTTTCAATTATTTAGTAACCTATCTGCAATCTTTTACTCTCCTAAAATCCAACAATGCTCACCAATAGATCATCATATTTTGATTTTTGTCAGAAAACATTGAGTCAAAAATCATAGTTGAAAAGCACTGATCAAATTGGGGGAGAAACTGTGAGAGGTATGATTTCCTCTCAATGGATCTCATCTTTGGCAGGTGTACAATGGACTACATTTACTGCACTCAAAGAGCATAAATCAGTTTAAATCAACAAATACATTGTTTTGATATTGAGCAAGATACTGAATATTTACAGTAAAAAAGAAGGAATGTAATTTTCACTATGGACTTTGCATGCCTGTGGACATTGTCTAACGTAATCCTGTGTCAGTTTTAGTGGTCATTATGCTCTGTCCACCTTAGAGATGAGGAAACTGAGGTTCCACGGCATTAAATTCATCCATGCATGCTGAATCCCTCTTTGTATTCCTTAATGAATAAGGTGTCCCCTGCTCTCCAAGGATTTACAGCTTAGTAAGTGACAGAGGAGGTATTCTAACCAGATCCATCCCTCACCAGGGTCCTGATCATTTTCCACCCAGACTAGTATCTGATGTAAGTATAACTGAGCTCTTAAGACTTTCCCACCTCCTGCTAAAATGAGATCATCTACCCTTGCAGAGTCTCCCTCAGCTATTTCAGACATCTTCAAGGGTATGTGGCAGGAAACCCAGAGAAAGCCCAGTCAGCTCCCAAGCACACCTGCCACACACTGTCACCTTTCTGCTGACTCCTGCTGCCCTGCTGTGTTGTTCTCTGCCAAAGGTACTACTGCCTCTCCCCTCCGTGCATTCTGATAGGCAGCAACACGGGCCCCCACTGTCACCCAGAGTTCTCGGGAAAACCTCTCCCTTAGTTTCCACTTGACCTCTGCTCTCCACAGGAGTCAGGTGCAGTCCACAGTGGCCTGGACTAGGGTGCTGCCTCAGAATCACTGAGAATCACCCCTCTTGTCTAATGCAACGTCAGCACCCTAACTTGTTTTTCCCTGGTGTTTAATAACAATGATAGCTTGTTCTCATCTAACACTTACTGTGAGCCAGATATTATTCTAAGCACTTTATGTGGGTTCACCATTGTACAGATGAGAAAACTAAGGGCCCAAAGTGTAGGAACTTATCCAAGGTCATGCAGATAGTAAGTGGTGGGGCAGAATTCAGATGCCAACAGTTGGCCTCCAGAGTCCATGCTCTTGGCCACTTCCCCAGAGCCCTCACTCTGTGCCAGAGATTCCTGGCGCATCTCCTCGGCCAGCCATCAGACAGGCCCATCCGTGTCTGACCCCAAGGTGGGACAACCTGACGCTGAGGCAGGACACCCACCACAGATGCAAGGTCCCTGCCTGAAGGAAGGTTTAGAGGGGAGCCAAAGGGGCCCACTCCTAGGACACCTGGTTTGGCAGACTCGGAGCTGTCTCTAGCTTCTGGCACGTCCAGCCAAGGTCACCCACCTGACAGCCACCAGCTCAACAGCAGGGTACTCCAGACTGACCCGTCCCTTGCCACCAGATACAGACAGCAGCTGTGGTGAGACAGTCCAGACCACTGTCTTGTTCTCCCACTCACCATGTCTCTCTTGGCACTCAGACAGAATTCACAGCAGCAAGCCCTGCTGGTTGAAAATTTTAGGTTGGTCAGAAGCCAAGTGTTGTCTGTCAGGTGATGTGACAGACAAAGGCCCACCCCAGCCCATGCCCTGTAACCACTTTCTCAGGGAAAAAGAAAAACACTTCGCCAATGTATTCCTGGAATATATACTACAATCTTAAAGTCTTACACAAACCTTGTGAGAGCAGGAAAAAAGTATGGGAGCCACTGGCAGGTAACTCCTGAAATTCTGGGGTCTCCAGAAAACTACCACCCCCTCAGGCTGCAGCAGGAAATGTAGCATTGGGAATACAAATTTCATTCATACATTCATCATTCACAAACTATTCATTTATACATTCTACATGCAAAAATAAGTGTAACAATAATGATCCTTAAGATAATGTTCACCCTCAGAATGCTTTCAATCTAATAATAAAACAGTCAAATCTGTGCTTCTGAGTGATGGGTGCCTGGCAGAGTAAAGTGCAGGCCAAATGGAAACACAGAAGAGGAAGTAGTGAAAGATCTGAAGGTCTCCTGACAAGTTCATTTCCATCTTCCTTATTCCCAGATGTCTCTCTCATCCTGTTCCCCCTCTGTCTGCCTAATCAACTTCCTGGGCTTGAACTTGCCCCCTGGGCTCTTCCTTTGCAGATTCCTCCTTTGCCATCTATCTCAGACTTTATCTTGGAAATTTAATCTGTTTCTCCCAGCTGACCGATTTGAACCAGGCGTGCTGGCTTCTCCCCACCCTGGCACACCCAGCCCAGCCCTCTCTACCAGTGCTTGTCATGCCCAGTGGTGCCCCAGCTAGAATGTGGTAAGCAAAAATTTCAAATAAAATAAACAAACATATTGTGTCTCTAGCTGCAGAAAGAAAACAGAAGAGTGAAGAGAGAGGGAGAGACAGAGGGACAGAGACAGAAGGGGAGAAAGAGAAAATCATCACTTCAACTTGCCACAATTTCCTATAGTAATAATTTCCTAATGATCACCAAAGAGCTACACTGGCTTTCCTGACTCCCTGATGGAAGGGAGAAGGGGAGAAGGGAAATGATGTTTACTGAGCACATGTTATGTGCCTACACCATGAGGAGGTATTAAGATATTTTTCGAGACCAGGAAATGAAGGCACAGAAAGATTAAATAACCTTCCAGTGGGACACAGCCAGGAAGAGGCAGTCTCAGTTTCAACCCTACACCTTCTTACTCCAAAGTCCATGTTCTAATATGATGCTGCTTCTCAAACTTTCATGTGTATGCAAATCACTGGGGATCTTGTTAAAGTGCAGCTTCTGATTCATAGGTGGGGGTGGGGCCTGAGGTTCTGCATTTGTAATAAGCTCCCAGGCAGTGCTGATTCTAAGGCTTCCCGCTGTCCCCTGACTTTGAGCAGCAAGGCAATATAAAAAGCAGCTTTCTCCTCATAATTCCAGGTAAACCCAAGGACCTGCTAGGGAGCAGTTCTCAATAAGGATAATCACACCACCCCATGACTAGTGGAGTGACAGGCATTTAGTATCTAGAAGTCAAGGATGCCACAAATCCTGCAATGTGTGAAATAATCCAGGTTGATTGTCTCAGGTTAGTTCCACAGAGCACAGAATTGTCCCACCTGAAATGCTTACAACATCCTCATCAAGGAACAGTGTGAGGAGTGTGCATGGCCATCAGAGGCCTCTCCTTGGCTGCCTTACCTCCATCATTGGTTCTCAGTCATTAGAAACATCAGCTCTGCCCTCCAGCTGTTCTGCTCCCAATGGTCACCACTGACAGCTGATGTCCTGGATACCCCAGCACACACACAAGTAAGTGCGTGGTGATGTCCTGCCTCCTGGAACTCCAGCGTGTCAGCAGGAAGGATGATCCAAGACGAGCCTCGTCAGAGAGAGGTATATGCACATATTTCCAGGCTCCCCCAGAGAACACAAGGTGCTGCTATTACCCACACTTGGACATTTAGGAAAGCACATAGGCCAGCTGAAAAATTCATATCATTTTGCATTCCACAAGAATTTCAAAAGATGTTTATTGAGGTGATGGGAGAAGAGCTGACATCTACTAAGCCCCTGCTGTGTGTCAGGAACTGGACAGATGATTGACAAATATTATTTCACTGTATCTGTCACATGGAGTAGTCATTACAAACCCAGACTCTGGAGGTACAGTGTCTGGGTTGAATCTCAATTCATCAAATTACCAGTTGTATTACCTTGAAAAAAAATATTTAACCTCTCAGTTCCTCAGTGTCTCCATCTGTAAAATGGGGATCAGAATGACACCTGCCTCATTAGGTGGCTATAAAAGTTAAATGAATTCATAGCTGCAGAGCAAAGACTATAAAAGTGTATGCTTGCTAAACAAAGTATCCATGCAAGATAAATTATTTTTCCATATTTGACAGATGAGGAAATTGAGGCTTACCCAAGTTCACACAGCTACAATGTGATAGAATCTGATCAATCACAATAAAAATTAATATTCACTGAGAACTTACGTTATATACCAGACACTGTTCTAAGTGATTTACTAGCATCAACTCAATTAATACTTACAACCACCCTAAAAGATAGGTATTATTATCCCCATCTTACCAGATGAGGAAACTGACTTGCCCAAGGGTACGTACTGAGTTAGTGGTGATGAATCAGGAACTGAGCCCGGAGGGTTGGCTCCAGAGCCTGGCCGCTACAGTTGCAAATGTCATGCTTTATCCATTTCCTCACCTACCCCTGTTGGTCATCTGCTGTGTACCCAGCACTGAACTAGGCATGTTTTGGGATTAAAAATAATAAAAGTCACAATGGTTACTTTCAAATTAATAATATATTACCATATATTTATCTTCTTATAGGATAGATTATTGACAGAAGCAGCATATGAAAAAAAACTTGCCGTTCAGTCTCAGTTGTACAATTACTAACTCTGAGGGTCCTGGAAGCATGGTTTAATCTCCCTGAGCCTCGGGTCCTCACTTTAAAAAATAGATGATGATACTTAGTTGGCAATGGTGTTTATAAAGACTAAATTAGATCCGTTATGCATAGTGCTTGGTAACACTAACCCCCATCTCTTCTTTTCCTTTCCACTCTCAGGAGGGACGACAAACCAGAATTAGAGATGAAAATACTGTTGACACATGATTTACAATAAAGTTTCTGGATAACAGCTAAGAGTCCCATAGTCGACTCTAGAATAGAGTTTTGTTCCTGAAAACCCATTTCAGATCATTAAAATGCCAAATACCAACCATGAAAAGAAAAACCTCTCCCTTTGGAAATACACTTTGAAAAACATATATGTAATATGTAAAACATAATATAAATCTACATTTGAAAATATCTGGGCAATGGGGTGAGCATAGGCTAATTGTTCAGTTTCCAAAAATGTGAGTCCAGTAAAATGTGGATTGAAAATGTCTTCATTTCCTGGGATGTTCCTTAATAATCAGAATCACCAGTTTTCAATGCTCTCGGAACCCTAGAAATTTTCAATACTTAGTTCACTTGGGGAAAATTTTTCCATTGATGAGTTCCTGAGCATGAATGCTCAGTTCTAAGGAAGAGGTTTCAAAGGTGACTTCTCTTACAGTGATCTGCTCCCTTTTCAAAAACATGACCTATTTTGAACAGGAATCTTCATTTCTGGAGATTTCAGCTAGCTTCTCCAGAGAAGCCTTCCATGTGTTTGTATCAGCCCCTTCAGCTTCCCCGGAAATCTGAAATTTGTCAGCTAATTATCTTTCTGAATGATTAAACCATCCTTTACTCCATTTATCATCTCTTTTTGATGCTCTCCCAAGCTCTGTTCTTAAGTGTTTTAAGAAGTAACAATCAATGCTTTGTTGATATTCCAAGAATTTATAGTTTATTCAGGAGCATACTCTTTGGCCAATAATGAATTTATATCATCAAAAGTTTTTTTCACCTTTTAAATAAGCACACCAGCTTGTCTTATCACTAGTTATTTGCATTGACTTAAATCTATTCTAAAAGCACAGCAGCTTCAGCTGTTAGATATGCATAAATACAAAGTTTGTCTATTGTGGTTAAAGTGCTATTTATGACAAGCCTGCAAAAAATGAACTTCTGTAGTGAAGCTACCCTAAGTCAGGTGTTTTCCAAACATTCTATTAATCACACATGATGTCTTTGCTCAAAATGGGGATTCTGGTCTCATAACTAATCCTACTAACATCACTTCTATCAGAGTTAGAAAAAGATTCTGGGCCTAGTGTAAGTTATTTTGGTAGTAGGTAATTCCATGTCCTAGAGACAAGTTCTTTGGATAATCAAGTTTTAAAATGTCAGTAGCAGTTTGGAGGGCTATTGAAATTATTTCTGACTTTTGGAAAGGCTTCCCAATATCCTTAAGTTTGTTTAATCCTTCCTGATGAAGTCAGCTAAAAGCTGAAGTATTTGTAATTTTGAAGAGAACCCTAATACAGGGCCACGGATGCTGAGAGCTGTGTCTGCCTATTTAGTCCGGAAATACGTAGCCCTGCATCCAGAGAAAATAGCTCATCCTTGGAAAGTTTAAGTCACAAGCTTGAAATGCTTAGGCAAACAAAGAGAAGTCATGAAATATGTTTACAGTTCATTAATAAAAAAACTATTTATACTTAACACATATCCAGCCCAATGTAATTAACTAGCCTTTCTAGAAATGTGGGAGATTGGAGGACAGAATAATGTCTTATCTGATGGTCCACAGGTCCAGAGGACTTCAAAATCTCACCCTGTGCACCATGTGAAAGAAGGAAGGGTGAAGGAGAGATACCACTGGTCTGGGTGACACACAAAGAGCAAGTCCAGCAATATCCCTGCCAACATTCCGCATTCTACAAATGAATGCCTAAGAATATTTTCAGCCTTGGTAGTGATTTTTAAAATTCTAAATAAAGCTAGTGTACCATTTTGCATAATAAATTTAGGGAATAAAAAAAATCCCAGCTTTAAAAAACCAAGGTATCCAATACCAGGAATTCTATGATTCAATATGATAAATTTCATATATTTCTAGTGGGATACAATTTGGTACAAAACTTCTGTCACAGGTCAGAATCCTGAGAATCATACTCCCAGAAAGAGATCTGTGTGCAAGAGCTTTATTGGGGGGTGATTTGGGGATCATCACCTGAGAGGGAAGGAAGTAAACAGGACTGGGCAGTAGGTGAATCCGAATTGCAACACGGCTACACCACAGTCTCGGGAATGCTTGGGAGGCGCCTTCAGAGTTGTCTCAAATTGGGATGTTAATTGCATGCTCCCCTGTGCAGAACTTTGGGCTAGGCAGCTCTCTCCAGCCTATAGATAGTCCCAGAAAGGGAACTCAGCTGAGAACGACCTACCAACAACACCCCCATCAGCCGGGGGAGTGAAGGAACCATCTCACAGGGAGACACCTCAGGCTCCTCTGCAGACAACTGCCTGCCCCGGTTGGAACCATTTGCTTGATACCATAAATTCTAGGAGAATATCCTCCAGTGTTCTGTTTGGTTTCTTTTCCTGAGGGAATCTTAAAAGAGAAAGGTTCGTGAGAGAAGCTACCATCCCTGCCAGCATACTGGGTCCTGAGGCAGAGACAGACACTCACCCCACCCATCCACCACCACCCTCCCTACAGACTCTCTGCCCCCAACCAGTACTCCGCTGGCCTGCGAGGCTCTGCACTGACACAACACAGACACTTCCCTCTGGACCAGAGCGGCGGCCAGCTGCCCCTGGTCACCATGACCTTACCATCAAAATTGAACAAACTGTTACCAAGAGCACCACCTGAGTGCCAAATGTATACTTAGCTGCCCCTATGGGGTAACAGCGACTGTACCTCTGCCTGATGGTCAGGGTCAGTTATTCCTGCCAGTATGGTGACGACTGTCCTTGCATGCTGGTCTCTTGGGAAAAGATCTTTGAAGCAATAAGCAGGAGCTTAATCCTATTTATTACTTTCATAGGATCTGTGTTACTTGGCTGACTTGTTACCCCTCTAAGAACCAAGACTATAAAATGTCAGAATCCAGAGTTGCAAGAAGGGAAGCACGAATTCCCTAAAAGGGCCACTGGGCTGATGGTAAGCAGGGTTATGGCTATTTTCTCCTCCTGCTTCCTGGATCCATGCCTTCTGTATCTCGAAAACACAGCGCCATCTAATACTTAATGATTTGGGGTACATGCTGTATCTTAAAGGACAGCATTCCAGCTGCATGCATCTCCAAGACGGCACCTCACTGGACCTTCAACAGACCGTCCCAGTGCTCTGTCAGCTCATCAGTCTGAGTGGTGGTGCATGTGATAGGATCATGGACACCATGGCCATGTGCCCACTGTCCACCGCCTTTCCTATATAACGGGTCTCTTGGTCAAATGCAATTTTATGTGGGAGCCCATGTTTACGGATCAAACTCTTTCTAAGCCCTTGGTTAGTGGTGCTGGCCAGGGCCCCGCCAGCAGAAAAAGCAAACCCATATTTGGAATAGGTGTCAAACCTAGCGTGGAAGGGTTTGTCAGCCTGGACCTACTACAGATCCCTTTTCTCCTCTGAGACCGACAAATAGCTGGCAATCTGATGTGTCACCCATGAATGGGTTCAATGAATAGTCCCAGTGTGGTGCCCCCAGAAATCAAAAATGCCTATCAGATATCATGTTTCCTGGCAGTGGGAAATGCAAGATGCAATAATCTGCCCATAATTGGAGAGAATGTTCCAGTGTGCATCAGACCATTAGACTAAAAACTGCACTGAGGGTGTGGCCCCTAAATCTTCTTAAGACTTATGTGCTACCCTCTAGAACACATTGTACTAATTTGTATTAATTTGCTGTTTTGCGCAAAAAATTACCACAAATTTAACAGCTTAAGACATCCCCACATATTACCTCACAGTTCTATAGGTCATAACACCAGGCAGACTCAACTGGATTCTCTGGTTAGGGTCTCACAAAGTCAGGGTGTGGGCTACATACCCTCCCAGTTCACAGCAGGGAAAATGGTTGACAGCAGTACCAGCACCACATGCCCCGGCTGCATCGTACCTGCCAGCAGCAGATTGGACTTGCTGTCCGATCACAGAATACACTGAACTATTTGTACTTACAGCTCTCACTCTTCTAAAATTAAAACCTTTGGCCTATTCGCTGCCAACTTTTCCATGTGAATAAAACAGTGAGTGATATGCATTTCAGTGGAACCACTTTTATTCGCTATAGTCATGGCTGGTTTTCCTGCAGAACTAATTTCAGTGCATGTTTTCCTATCTACATCAAGACTTACAGTGTTATTTATGAACTAATCAACAAAAACCTCCTATATCATGTGTTTTCAGGAGTAAACAGAACAAAATATTTTCAATCAATTTTCTCTCATATGTAATATGACAAATGTCAGGAGCTACTTAAAACTCTGAAATCAGTGGCTTCATAGAATTGCACAGCAAAATCTTTACTATAATTATGCACTTGGAACGGTAATTGCCCTTTTATTTTATATTGCATAAATACTGGGCAATACACAACAAAACCACTTCAATAATGGAATTGTACACAACCCTCAAACGTGATATTTATCATTCACTTTGTAAATAATTTTTTACAAGATTCATGTGACTTGTGTGATGAATACTCGTTTTTGTCATGAGTAGTACTCCATTAAATGATTCTTCTTCCATTTTGGTCTCTTCTTTGCCTTTAGCAAAAAAATTTATTGGTATTATGCTAGAAAACATCATTTTGTGCTTATTCCTGAAAAACTGGTTAGTTTGCTTTGAGTGTCATTTGTAGAAATTGCTATACAATATTCATTCTCCCCTTAGTCCTTAGTATCAGACTGCAACTTTTAGATGCACACTATGCTGTCAGAGGGCAATCTGCTCACCTCCCTTGCAGCTAGGATAGTCACGTGACTGACTTCTGGTCTGTGGAATATAAATAGATGTGTTTGTGTAGGACTTCCGGGAAGTCTCCTTGAAAGGGAATAGGTGTGCCTATCCTTACTTCTTCTTGCTGGCTAGAGTAGGACTGTGATGTCTGAAACTCCATCACCCACCTTTGACCATGGAGTAATGATAAGAACAGAAGCCACACACTAAGATTGTGGAATAAAGAGGAAAGAGCTAGGGACTCTGATGACACTTTGGGCCTGCTATACCAACCCTAGACTGCAGTGCCTACAGACTTCTTTGAGAAAGAAAAACTAATCTCTCTCTGTTCAAGCCACTGTTATTTTTTGGTTAGTTTCTTAAATGCAGTTGACATTATTCTTAGTGGATATATTATTATGCTTTGTTTTTAAAAGATGCAAAAGCTACAATGTCTTCATGCCTCTATTTGATGATGTTTTTCAATGGATAATACACCACTAGGAAAATTAAGTTGTCAATCCAGTAACCCCCAAATTTCAGATCTGTATTGTTATGCCTTCTAATAATATATTTTTCTTTTTTCTTGTGCAAAATCATTATTCCCATGGATTTTCTTGTCCCAGTTGATGGAAATTCAGGGTATGCTCATTATATTCACATGCTATATTGACAAGGTCTGTTTGTATATTCTAGTTAAATATTGCCATGACTATTGTCACCATTATATTTATACTTTGATAAATCCTTTTAAGCCTGTGAATCATTTTGATAAAAATCCAGATATCGTGCCACAGCCAAAATCAAGAATAACAAACAAACAATAACACCAAATAAAATGGCCATGGTAGAGAGGGTTTAGGGAAAAATACTCAAGTTGCCAGATTTTCTATGCACAATAATTTGTTATGGCCTCACATCCAGTGTTGCTATGAGATGGGCTGAGAGCTAGTGAGTGTGACAACTGTAAAGTAAAAAGTCATTGGTATGAGAGCAAAAAGGGATACTCATGTGTGCACAATATACAAGGTCACATCTGAGGGCTACCGATGATGGTGACAAAGAAAGACGTTGATTAAGGTGTTGATTATGAATTGCTGGCTAAGAAAACATGAACATACTTTTTAATCTGTAATATCAAGTAAAAACCACTTGTTAAGTTTTGGCAGGAATTAAATGTTAAGAGTACAGTTCAAAGAAAACAGGGGACAGAGAGAAGGATAGGTAGGAAAAATCTCCATTCCAGCCAAGGCTATGGCAGCCGGGACTGCAGGCTAGGCTCTGACAGCCCAGAGACCCTCGTCCCTTCCAACTTTCAAAACCACCCTCAAATAAAGCAGCTTTATGGACAGCTTCCACTTCAGTGTTTCTGAAGAACAGCTGCTACTTGTGCATTCATTTGTTACCAGCCCCTCAGGGCTGCTCACACATATCACAGTATCTCTCTGGGTCTCCTTGCTTCCAGCCAAGAATGAGAATAGGTCACCTGCCTCAACATCCCCTACCTGAGCAAAGAGAGGTGTGGGAAGGAGCAAATGCCTAAATATTTAAAGAAGACTTGCTTTTGCCATCTATTTCTGGCAACTGTGTAGTCTGGAACACAGTTTTTGCAAAATTTACTCAAAATTTATCTGCATGTGGGGAGTGATTTCCAACTTTTTGAAACTCACACCCGACACAGATACAGAAATGAAGATGACCATAATGCTAGGGGGGGCCAGCTGACCCACATAGCCTTCAGATATAGTAATTCTTTCAGAATGTTTTGGTTTGTTAGGAACGTAACAAAATTTCTCTGAAGCCTGTAATTAGTCTTACCTTGTAGATATGTGAAATAAATATGGGACAAAATGTTCATTGCATTTTCCTGTTAAAACTGCCACACTTTCTGAGGACTTCTAGGTAAATTGCTGGGATAACCAATGGTCTTTCAAACCTCCTGGGCCTCTAAAGCAGAAATGTCACAGTGAGAGAGCGAGTTTATAGCAGCAGAACCAAGGAGCCCTGAAAACACTACTGTGGTGTAAAAACTGACCAGAAAAGGCTCTAACAGCCAGTGCACAGCACTCCAACCATTTCTAAAACCTTCTGAATTCATCAGGAAACTGAAAATCGCAGCAGCTTGTCTGCAGGTCCTTGGCAACATGAGCATAGTAACTGAGCTATAATGACAGCTGTCTAAAAGAGGGATTGTATGTTAAAGAGAAATCCTGCTGTGCTTTATTTGGTTTTATAATCTCTCTGGCCTCTGCTCTAAACATAACTCCAAGAAGGTTTACTGTGAGTATGCAGAGAAAATTTTCTCTGCCTGGCATAGTTCTCTGACTTCCCCTGGGCTTGGGGAAAGAGGGTATAGTGGCAGCTTTAGTTATTCCCCCATGGAAGTGCAGGGCTAGGACTCCTCCACCAGCCCCCTCCCAGCGGCTAACAAGTGTAAGCTGTCTTCCCTGCAGGGGCAGAGGAAGCAGGGCAATGCGCTGGGGACCACAAACAGAGCTGCTCTGACCAGCTGCTCCCAGGCAGCACTCTGTCCAGCTACAGGGCTGCCATTCCCAGGGTCAGCAGTGGTAGAGGCTCCCCTTGGGGCTGCACAGTGTGGTGGACCTGACCCCAAAGGCCCCTCTGCCTTCAGATGTCTTCTCTCCCTGTCTCCCCCAGTGCCCAATTCCCACTGTGCTACAGCCATTCAATAACAGATGGGAAAACACTTTACAAAGTATAAAAAGCTATGCAAATCTAAGCTATTTTGGAGAGTATGGTACTATTTCCAGTAGCTCCCTGTTAACATATCAATATGTTACCTAAAAGGATTAATTAATTAATACATTTATCCATTCTCCTAAGTTGATCACATGATACAATATACTGAAAAGCCTTAGAAAACTTTAAGAAGCTGTGCAAATTCAAGTATTTGAATGATGTTAGTGAGTGTCTGAGTAAAGAAGTAGTCTAATAAACAGAGCCTCAAAAGATAAGATAGAGACAGGCAAGGTTTAATGGGGAAAGAGAGTCCTGTGAGCCAAGGTATGGCATTCAAGTAAGGGGAGAGGCCAGGTTTAGCATAAAGTCCCTGAGAGCCCCAGTGCTAGGCAGATAAATGTGCTAAGTGCTCAAAGTGCTAAGAGGACAAATGGAGTTGCTAAAAATAAACTATCCCAAACAATTTACCCTCTGCAATCACAAACTCATTCTATTCTATTTGCTATCTTCTATATCCATTCTTGTCAGATTTCAATTTATTAAAGTAAGAATAAAACTTCTCAGTTCACTCAACCAGTGATGTTAAAAGATTGATTAAATGTTCAGATCTATTTAAGTTTTCTCTACTGGGAATAAACACCCTGCCCGCTTTCTGTGCTCATTCAAATCTTAGAAGGGCTGACAACTGCAGGCATCTTCTCTGGTTTGCTTGCCCCATCTCTGCCATCTCCTCCCCAAGAACTGGCCAGGTTTTCCTCCAGAGTACCTAGCTCGTAAAGTTAGCTAAACTTTTTGTTCCCTGTCCCCCAGGTGCACTAGATTTTAAATCCCCCAAGTCAACGCCAGCATCTTATTCATCTTTCCATCCCCATCGCTAAACAAGGAAGATGTCCAATTCTTTCAGCTACACTGGACTCCTGGAATAAGCAATCTCACAGTTGTGCTGTTAGCCTCATAAGGGAGGCAAATGTTACTAAGAAAATTTTAAGGACTTAAGTACTCAAGATCATTAATGCTTATATTTTACTCAACAAATCAGAGATGGTACTTATTTTAGTCTTTACTCTGAATGTTCTGGGCCCACTGGAGATATAGAAGCACAGGTTTGAACGAGTCCAGTCTCCTCATGCCACAGTCCCAAGAAGTTCAGAAAAGAGATGGCAAGGTAGAAAATGAAATTAAAAATCTAGTGGGAGGAGACAAATAAACAAATGAATAAACTATAAAGACTCTGGATATGGTCATTGCTAGTGTGTAATTGAAATTTAAACTCAAATTATAATCAATAAAATCTCCCTTTCTCATTTGTAAAGAAAATACTGTCTGATTACATTTAAAATTCTCTTCTGTTATATTGCATTTCCAATACAAAGTAGAAGGTCTGACTCCTTTAGCATATTATTTTATATTACTCCAACTGAGGAGCATGGTTAAAGGGTGATTGCTTTAAAAAGAAAAGATAATTTAAATCAAAGACAAAAGAGTTAGCTGTAAAATGGAAAATATTGGTATGGTTGTTTTTTAGGTTAGCTTGGTAAAGCTGAAACTATACTTCTCAGATTTTTTTTTTTTTTGGTATCACTGACACTTCTCAGATTCTTATACTTGTATATCATACAGAGTTCAAGTTGGTCAGAATTGGAACTAGCATGAGATTTAGAAGGTGGAAATGAAGCAACAGCCATTATTCTCTAAGGTCATCAAGTTTGCATGTGGGTGACAGATGCATGCAGGCACCAGCAGGCTCCACACTGTTGTTACTCTCATTCACTCAAGGTCACGCTCCTCTTCCTGACTGCTCACCCTGTTGTTTAACAGAGATCCCAGGTTCATCAGCAGATGCATAGCTGTGGATGCAGACAGGCCATAGTCCCCGCCGGGCCTGCCATCAGCTTCCCTCTGGTTTTACTGGGGCGGCTGGATGTGTCTGGCTTCCAGGTTGACAGGTTGGTATCTTGTGATCTTCCAACTCCCCCTTCAGACCTTCACTTTGCCAGCCCCCCACAGCTGTACAGGGCCTAATTCCTATAATAAATCCTTTATACAGAGCTCAGTGAGGCCAGCTTCCTGGCTGAACCCTGATGTTACAACTGGCTAGAAAGGATCATTCACTTCCATTAACATTTGTTGAGCATCCATATGGGCCAACTGTCTTTAGATACTAATCTCTTTTTATCCTCATGACATCTATGTGAGATTGGCATCGTAACTCCCTCTTACAGATAGGAAAATGCAAGCTGAAAGCGATTGCCTGGCGTGTCTAAGAGATCCCAGAGAGGAAAGAAAGAGGAGGGGAGCACACCACTTCTCCTCGGCCTGCCATCTCCTGGCCCACCCACCTCACACAAGGGAAAACATACCTAGCAAAGAAGATTGGCTATGTTTTCTCCTTCTCACGGCCAGTTGGAGAAAGAAATGAATGACATCGTGGCTAAGGAAATTAATCTAATAATTAGTGAAATGGGGGCTAGGGCTAAATAGGAAGCAGGAGGGCAGGGAGAGAATTAAGCATGCTGGGAATACTCCACAAATCCTCACCACCCTCTAAGATAAGCACTATTGCTATCCTCCTTTTACAGATTAAGAAACAAAGAAAGTATAAAGTCTCAAAGCAACTAAATCAAGATAAAGCAAGTCTTCAAATACTCCAGTTCTCCAATGGCAGAATATTTAGCTAAAATTCAAAAAAGGCCACATGACTTTTCCACATAAATAAAAAGAGAAAGGGAGTGGGTAGAGATGACAAGAGAGACAAAAAGGAAGGATGGAAGGTTGGAAGGGATGGAGGGAGGGAGGAAGGAAGGGAGAGAAGAAGGAGATAGAAAAAAATAAGTAAAAAGGCAAAATTGGGAAGCAAGAGGGAGAGGTTGGCACCTAATCTCCATTTACTTCAACACTTTCTTCCACCGGCTCTGCAACTGGAACTGTACAGACTATGGGTCTATTATATGAGTAAGTCACTTCCCCATCCACAGAGCTTACATTCCAGTAAGTAAACCAGACGTTAACCTATAAATTTAACAACTGCTGTCTTGCCTGCAATTTACTTTAAATTACTTTGCAGACTGTGTGGTATACAGGTGGGCATTTTAATTTATATCTAGGAATGGTTGGTAAATAAATGAACTACCCTAATCAGAAATACCCACTCCAGGTGTGGTTAGTCTGCATATGAGACTCTAATCAAAATCTACACTCCAGGGACAGCTGCCATAAGGCTACAGTTACCTTAATATTTGATCAGCAGCAGATTTGTTACTTAGTATAATGGACCTTGGAAATGATTTTTCTTTTTTCCTCTGAAATAAATTATCTTCCAGTTGTACAGAATGACTAAAAATACTGTATAGGCACTACAACCCTTACATAAACAACTATAGAAATCTAACAAACCTAAGTCTTCTACATTTTGAAATGATGTCCTAGGCCTGGGTATTTCTTCTGGCCCCACATCCTACCATTTAGGACGTATTTGATACTGACTAGAAATCTAGCTGAATCTTGTTGCTAGAATTCCACTTTCACATTTGCCGCAAATAAGCACTTTAGTTAAGAGCTTGTTTGAGTGCATGAAGAGACAGACAGCTAGGATTACACTGAGTTTACAGAGGAGACTGTATGAAGGTTTTTGTGCCTGCTTGATGATATCTGTCATGCAAAATCCATTTGGGCACTTGTCTTCGGTGGGCTTATCCCTGCTGGTTCTGAGTTCTGGACAGGTAAAAGTTTTAAGTGACCAAGTTAGCTTAGGTCATTTTATGGTAGCAATTAATTTCAAATGTTATAAATGCCCTAAGGGAGAAATACTTGGTAGCATGGAAGCATATGACATCTATTCCTGATCTAATCTAATAAATCAGAATTAGGATTTATGTGGGGATATGGGGGTGGGGGTGGGGGGGATGGAATCAATCCATTGTAGGTAAAAGATTAATGATAAAAGAATATTGGAATATGTAAGTGTAACTCCAGGGGAAAATATGTTCCCAGCCCAGAGCAAATAACCTTTGGAGCTGAAATCAGTCAAAGGGAGAAATAAAGTGGAAGAAACCCATTTATTGCCTACAAGCAGTCATCTACTTCTGCTCGCGTGTGTCTCTTGCCAGGGCTGCAAAAAGGGACCCCACCAGACCTCTCGGGTCCAGATTTGCCCTCACTCCCACCCACCCTTGTAATCACCTATTGATATGGAGATAAACTACTTCTCTCCACTCTTTGGAAACACCTACTGATATGGAGATGCACTAAGGCCAGGCAAGAGATTCTGGAAATATTGCAATTTTACCCATAGTAAGGCTGAAAGGAGGCACCTGTGATGAGTGATGTCCCTTTCAGAGCAAGAGCATTTTAAAGAGGAATTTCAAAGAGACAGGAGGGAACTAGATTCAGAATCAACAGTTAATAAATGGCTGGAGGGCAGACTTGTTGACACCAAGGAGGCTGTGTGCTCCAAATTGCCTTGAGAATGGAATGCCTTCATGTATGGTGAGGGCAGGGGGCATCTCTCCAGGGAAATTCATGAAATTCAGAAAAGTTTGGTTACAGGGCAACATGGAGGGAACTTCTTAGCTTCTTTCAGAATGGAGTGACTTAGGCTGGCTTTGTTAGAGCCTCTAACAGGTCCAAAGCCACAAATCCTTTTGGACTGACAAGAAAAGACCAAACTAAAATGGAAATGCTGCTTGGAGAAGTTCGATCTTGGACAATTTAGAAAAACCTTTAACCCTGACAAGGAAGATTGGTTGTTCTGATCAAAGACCCTGGCCTTAGGTGAGTTCTTCCCGCGTCTATCTTTGTTCTTGGACATTAAGTCTATCTTGTAGGTACTGATGTGCTTAAAGATATCTCAGAGATAGAGATCAGTGAGATTCTTTTGGGTGTTATGCTTGGCAAGGGTGTTTTTATGCCAACGCCCAATCAGTCCCCCACTCCTCAGCCAAACAACCTCATTCATTTGCATAATTGATTCCTTGGCTGCTTCCTTTATAAAAAATAATGAGCCATTATGCACATAATTAAAGCAAGCTTAACAAATGAAAGCTCTACTGACTAGAATCACAGGAGAAAGTCAAGAGAAATTAGCATCAAGGCCTGTCTGCTAGGCTTAAGGCCAATCTAATAGGCACTGTCTCCTGGGAGCAGGATTCCTCTGGGGCCTCTGCTTTTGGATTTTCACTGAGGTCAGGCTTCCTGGAGAAAACATGATTTGATTTCATCCAGCCCTTCTCCTTCAGCTTCTCTCCTTTTGCTCCTGTCCTTCTCAATGAGAAGTGGATCTGGCTTGCTGTTGTTAGAGCACTATGCAAGAAATCCTGTCTCTCTTACCCTCCCGAGTCAGACATTTTACCAGTGAACCTTACAAATAACTAATAGAAATAAGGAGATTCTTTAATCCTAGAAAGTCCAACAATAAGTTTTATGGAGACCAATATATCCTTTTTAAAAATTAGGATATATTTGCTCAGAGTAGCTAGAGCAAGGTGGAGCCTGGTGAGTACATTTTCTCCCAGCTGTGTGTGGTGTCCTGGTTATTTGACCTCTAAGCACCTTTCTCTGGTACCTGTGAGTTGTCCCATCATAGCATCTTACAGAACCCCTGGTCAGTTTCCAATCCCTCAGGCTGAGTGTCCCAGCTCCTGGAAGGTACTATCAGTCATTCCTTAATGTGCCAGGTTCTTACATGAACGGAAGATCCTGATGAATGACACAGGGAGTGGTCCAGGTCTCTCTGGCCTGGATACTGTGTCCCTTAGGGCCTTGCTATTCCATGTGTGGTCTGGGGGACAGTTGCATCTCCTGGAGGCTTATTAGGAATGCAAAATCTCAGGCCCCACTCCAGACCATTCCAGACCTACTAAGTCAGAATGGACATTTTAAAAAGATCTCCAAGCAATTGGTCTCCATGTTAAATTTTCAGAAAGAATGATTGAGGATATTCAGTGAGACCCATTCAGTTCAGTTTCTTCAAGATTATTTGACCACCTCCTGTTCACCATGTTAGTGGACAAGGGAATTCCCACTCTGGGTCTATGGGGATAACCAACTCACAAACCCACACTGGACAGATGAGATCACAGGAGTGTATGTCACATATACTCACAGTCTGGAGGCAGGGAGGACACCACACACCTCACAGGCCACCTGTGGGTTGTACTCAGGAACAGAATGAAAAACCAGGGGCCATGTGGGGTAAGTTTTGAAGTATCAGGAGGGTGAGGCACCCCCATTTCCCACAGGAGGATGCTGTTGTCTTGTTTGAATAATCCTGTGAGCTGGCAGGGAATCCAAACCTGCCACTCAGGGACAAGTGGGACCTATATCTGGTCCGTTTGATGAGAAGGAGGTTTGTTTGGCTTGAGGACCTTACCTGCCAGAGTCAAGTGGGAGGGAAACTTGTGATTAGGATATTTGAGGGTCTCCCCTTGCCTTCCTGATTTCACCAAATGTCAAGGTGCCACATAATATTGGACCTTAAAATCAGGTCTGTATTACATGGGGAAATCATGTTACAAAAGTACTTCCACAACATCAAGCTATATGCATGTAAACCAGCAAGCATAGTGCCTGGACTATGGAAAATGATCAATGAATAAATCACTCTACATCTCCTCTCTGCCTTTAGTCTGAGCCCTAGAATAACCATGGCCCATAATGATTCAGATCCTACAAATATTACTTGATTGCCTACCACATGCCAGGTACTATTAATTGCTCACACATTATCTTATAATATTCACCCCAACACTATGAGTCAGTTTTTCTAATCCTTGTTCTGTGGACTAGGAAATTGAAGGGAATCTCACCCAGTCAAAATGGACTGTGTTTATCATGTCTGATTATGGCATTTATCAGTGCAATCTGTGATCTGTTTTAATGATGCAATGAGAGTCTAGAAATCCACTAGAACCTTTATAAATACACAGATGCCAGTCACAATTTGTGAGAAACCAGCAGTAGAAAAAAATTGAATTTATTTGGCTAACTCAGTAATATGAACAGCCGGGAAGATGGGAAGGTATAAAATGTTTTGGACTTGATTTGCTAGTCTGATGCAGATGAAGGCTGACAGTAACTAGGTTACTTGAGAAACACAAAATTAAAAGAGACAGACTCAGAGATATAATAACTATCAATTTTCCTAGGTTATCGAAATTCTATCTGATTAATTTAGATCATCAGGAGCAGTGTACCCAGACTATATCCTTTTAGCCCCAAAAGAAATGCCCTCACTGTCACGGTTAGAGATAGTGCATCATGGTGGTTAGGAATAGACTCTAAATCCAGAGTTCCTATGTTCAAATATCAGATCCTCTGCTTTCTGATTGTGGGAAATGATCTAGTCACGTAACTTCTCTGTGACTCATTTTCCATCTGCACAACATAGATAGCAACAGCTTCTACTCACAGAGTTGTTGTGAAGGCAAAATGAGTTAATATATATAAAGTATTTAGAATAGTGCCTGGTTCAGAATAAACACTATCAAAATGGAAGCTATTATTATTATTAATCAATGTTTTGTCCTTGACTCGCACAGAGGGTCAATAAAATAAAGTGATCATGTGAGACTTAACCAAATGAGTGGAACAAAATAGATAGCCCAGTATGTGGGGGGGACTTGATAATAGGGGGTCTAGTAACCATAATGTTGTTCAAGTGATTGTACATTAACGATACCAAAATTAAAATAATAAAAAATAAATAAATAAATAAATAAAAATAGGTAGCCCAGCAACAGGCCTCGGTATATGAAAGAAATTAGTTTATAGTAAAGGAGACAGTTTCAATCAGTAAAGAAAGATTGAGTTATTCAATAAATGGTGGGAAAATAGGATAACTTGTTCTCTATCTATACTCCGTCATATGCTACTACTAGTGCTACTTTGAGTAATCATAAAGGCACCACAAACTGTGCATTACCAATGTCCTATTTACCACAGGGGAAAAAAAATTATTCAGATATTCATCAAACAAGTCAGACTTTCAATCCCAGAGCCTATTTTTAAAATTCATTTCTGGGACCCCTCCTGGCTCCAGTTATATAATCCATTAGGGTGCTGACAGGATCCACATGGCACACTCAAACAAGGTAATAGAAAAGAGTTTAGTTAAGGAATTATTGACAAAAGTGTGCTGGAAACCACAGGGCTAGCAACAAGAGGTTGAATGCCATACGGCTAGTTATGCAGTATGACCTGTAGTTATTAGACAGTCACCTGACAGGAACTATGGCCTTGGTAGGGAAACTCAGACACTACCGACCTGAAGCCTGGAAAGGAGGGGGGGACATGGAAATTAATATTTGCCTCTATGTCCTCTGGCACCCTCTGAACTTTTGGAAGAAAGGGGGTCTGGTTGATCCAGTTGATACATGCCAACCTCCTGGAGCATAGGGGAGGGTGGAGAAAGGAGTAAACAGAGACTAAGAGAATATCCAGCATGCCCAGTAAGGAAGCAACTGTGTCATTCCAAATAATAGCAGGGGAAAGGCACTGTTTTCTTAGTTTGCTGAAGTTTCCTAATGAGCAAAGGACATCAACCTTGGATAGGACTAGATCCTTGTTTTTTATACTGATAGGAAGGGTCTTATTTATACTCATGATATCAAAAGTACCAAAAATTTGAAGGAGAACCACATAACCTACATCCTCTAGATTTGCTCATATTTTTAATAATCTTCAAGTTAGCTTAGAGTCTATAATCCCCATCCAGATGATTTCAGAATTTGATTGGATTTTGAGATATGTAAATAAACTATTAGAAAGAGAAATTAAGAAAACAATCCCATTTATAACTCCTCAAAAGTAATAAAATACCTAGGAATAAATCTAACCAAGGAGGTGAAAGACTTGCACTCTGAAAACTATAAGACATTGAAAAAGAAATTAAAGATGACATAAATAAATGGAAAGATATTCTGTACTGATGGATTAAAAGAATTAATGTTAAAATGTCCATGCTCTCTGAAGCAATCTTCAAATTCAATGTACTCAATCAAAAAATTCCAATGGCATTTTTTCACAGAAATAGAATAAACAAGCCTAAAGTTTGCATGGAACCACAAAGACCCACAACAGCCAAATTAATCTTGAGAAAGAACAGAGCTGGAGTCATCATATTTCCTGATTTCACACTATATTACAAACCTATAACAAGCAAAACAGTATGGTATTGGCATAAGAACAGCCACATAGATCAAAGGAACAGAGTAGCCAGAAAGAAACCCATGTACGTATGCTCAATTAATTTTTTATAAAGGAGCCTAAAATATACAATGAGGAAAGGATAATCTCTTCAATAAACAATTAACAAACAAACAAAAAAACTGGACAGTCACAAGCAAAAGAATAATTCTGGACTGACATCTTACCCCATACACAAAAATCAGGTCAAAATGGATTAAAGATTTAAATTTAAGACCTGAAACCATATAACTCCTAAAAGAAAACATAGCTCCTTGACACTGGTCTTTTTAATGATTTTTTTTTGGATTGGACACCTTTTTGGTGTCAAAAGCAACAAAAGCAAAAACAAACAATGGGACTCCATCAAACTGAAAAGCTTCTGCACAGCAAAGGACATCACCAACAAAATGAAAAAGCAACCTAGAATGGGAGAAAATATTTGCAAATCATATGTTTGATAAGGGATTAAAATCCAAAATATATAAAGAACTCAAACAACTTAAAAGCAAAAAAAAAGTCTAATTAAAAAATAGGCAGAGGAATTGAAATAGACATTTTTCCAAAGAAGACATACAGGTAGTCAAGAGGTACATGAAAAGGTATTTAACATTACTAATTATCAGGGAAATGTGAATCAAAATCACAATGAGATATCATATCATACTTATTAGAATGATAATCATCAAAATGACAAGTAATAAATGTTGGTGAGAATGTGGACAAAATAAAATCCTTTTGTACTTCTGATGTAAATATAAATTGGTGTGGCCACTATGTATAGAGATTCCTCAAAAAATTAAAAATAAAACTATCATATGATCTAGCAATCCCATTTCTGGGTATAAATCCAAAGGAAATGAAAATGGTACCGAAGACATAATCTGCACTCCCATATTCACTGCAGCATTATTCACAGAAGCCAAATACAAAAACAACCTACTGCTCACTCATGATGAAAAAATAAAGATGTATATGTATGTGCATATATATGTGTATGTGTGTATGGCGTGTGTGTAAACATATATATGCAATAGAATATTACTCAGTCATAAGAAAGAAAGAAATTGTCACATTTGCAACATTATGGATGGGCCTTGAGGGCATCATGCTCAGTTAAATAAGCCAGGCAGAGAAAGACAAATACTGCATGGCATCACTTACATGTAGAATCTTAAAAAAAAAGTCAAACTCATTAAAACAGAGAGTAGAAAAGAGGTTACCAAGGGCCGGAGGGTAGGCAAAACAGGGAGAGGTTGGTAAAAGGGTATAAATTTTAAACTATAAAATGGATAAATTCTGAGGATAAGGTAAAATATGGTGACTGTAGTTGATAACACTGTATTGTATACCTGAAGTTTGCTGAGAGAGTGGAACGTAAGTGGTCTAACCAAAAAAAGAAAAAAGAGGGAGAAATATCTGGGATAAATCCTGCCTGAAGAAAGAACTATCAGCAAAGGGAGTCACACAATTTAACTTTAAATCAAGATCAGAGTGTGGATCATTACTTGGAACTGCATATCTTAATTTCTAAATTCAAACTGAGTTTGTTGTCATGCAATTATTTTTTATTATTTTTATTATTATTACATAAAAGTAAACTAGGGCAGGAAACACTTCCTCCACCGAATTCATTTTAAATGGACACTGGGAAATACAGTTCTTGAACATATCCAAAGAGTCCTGCCTGTTCAAGTTGCCAGTTACACAACTATTTTTTCTTTAAAAAACCCAATTTTAAATGCTTAATATCAATTTTTTAAATAATTTATTTTGGTATCATTAATCTACAATTACATGTGCAATATTATGGTTATTAAACTACCCCCTTCATCAGATCCCCCCACCAACACCTCCACCAATAACAGTCTCTGTCCATCAGCGTAGTGAGATGCTATAGAATCACTACTTGTCTTCTCTGAGTTGTACAGCCCTTCCCATGCACCCTCAACATTACATCTGCTAAACGTAATGCCCCCTTTTCCCTCATATCCCTCCCTTCCCACCCATCCTCCCCAGTCCCTTTCCCTTTGGTAACTATTAGTCCGCTCTCGGGTTCTGTGAGTCTGCTGCTGTTTTGTTCCTTCAGTATTTTTTCTCGGTTCTTATACTCCACATATGAGTGAAATCATTTGATACTTGTCTTTTTCCACTTGGCTTATTTCACTGACCTAATGCCCTCTAGCTCCATCCACGTTGTTGCAAATGGTAGGATTTGTTTTCTTCTTATGGCTGAATAATATTCCATTGTGTATAGGTACCACATCTTCTTTATCCATTCATCTACTGATGGACACTTAGGTTGCTTCCATTTCTTGGCTATTGTAAATAGTGCTGCAATAAACATAGGGGTGCATATGTCGTTTTCAAACTGGGCTGCTGCAGTCTTAGGGTAAATTCCTAGGAGTGGAACTCCTGGGTCAAACAGTATTTCTATTCTGAGTTTTTGAGGAACCTCCATACTGTTTCCACAATGGTTGAACTAATTTGCATTCCCACCAGCAGTGTAGGAGGGTTCCCTTTTCTCCACATCCTCACCAGCATTTGTTGTTGTTTGTGTTTTGGATGTTGGCCAGCCTCACTGGTGTGAGGTGATATCTCATTGTGGTTTTAATCTGCATTTCTCTGATGATTAGTGATGTGGAGCATCTTTTCATGTGCCTGTTGGGCATCTGAATTTCTTCTTTAGAGAAGTGTCTACTAATGTCCTCTGCCCATTTCTTAATTGGATTATTTGCTTTTTGTTTGTTAAGGTGCATGAGTTCTTTAAATATCTTAGATGTCAACCCCTTATCAGATATGTCATTTATGAATATATTCTCCCATACTGTAGGATCTCCTTTTGTTCTACTGATGGTGTCCTTTGCTGTACAGAAGTTTTCACCTTGATATAGTCCCACTTGTTCATTTTTGCTTTTGTTTCCCTTGCCCAGGGAGATATGTTCACAAAGAAGTTGCTCATGTTTATGACTAAGAGATTTTTGCCTATGTTTTTTCCTAAGAGTTTTATGGTTTCATGACTTACATTCAGGTCTTTGATCCAACTTGAGTTTACCTTTGTGTATGGGGCTAGACAGTAGTCCAGTTTCATTCTCTTACATGTAGTTGTCCAGTTTTTCCAACACCAGCTGCTGAAGAGGGTGTCATTTCCCCATTGTATATCCAAGGCTCCTTTATCAAATATTAATTGACTGTATATGTTTGGGTTAATGCTTGGATTTTCTATTCTGTTCCACTGATCTGTGGGTCTGTTTTTGTGCCAATACCAAATTGTCTTGATTACTGTGGCTTTGTAGTAGAGCTTGAAGTCAGGGAGTGTAATTCCCCCCGTTTTATTCCTCCTTCTCAGGATTGCTTTGGCTATTCGGGGTCTTTTGTGGTTCCATATGAATTTTAGAATTATTTGTTCCAGTTCATTGAAGAAAGCTGTTGGTAGTTTCATAGGGATTGCGTTGAATCTGTAGATTGCTTTAGGTAGTATAGCCATTTTGACAATATTTATTCTTCCTAGCCACGAACATGGGATGCATTTCCATTTGGTAGTGTCCTCTTAAATTTCTCTTAGGAGTATCCTATAGTTTTCAGAGTACAGGTCTTTCACTTCCTTCGTTAGGTTTATTCCTAGGTATTTTATTCTTTTTGATGCAATTGTGAATGGAATTGTTTTTCTGACTTCTCTTTCTGTAGTTCATCGTTAGTGTATAGGAAAGCAACAGATTTCTGTGTGTTAATTTTGTATCCTGCAACTTTACTGACTTCAGATATTAGTTCTAGTAGTTTTGGAGTGGAGTCTTTAGGGTTTTTTATGTACAGTATCATGTCATCTGCAAACAGTGACAATTTGGCTTCTTCTGTACCAATCTGGATGCCTTGTATGTCTTTGTTTTGTCTGATTGCCGCGGCTAGGGCCTCCAGTACTATGTTGAATAGCAGTAGTGAGAGTGGGCATCCCTGTCTTGTTCCTGATCTTAGATGAATAGCTTTCAGCTTCTCGCTGCTAAGGATGATGTTAACTCTGGGTTTGTCATATATGGCCTTTATGATGTTGAGGTACTTGGCCTCTATAACCATTTTGTTGAGAGTTTTAATCAGGAATGGATGCTGAATTTTGTCAAATGCTTTTTCAGCATCTATGGAGATGATCATGTGGTTTTTGTTCTTCTTTTTGTGGATGTGGTGGATGATGTTGATGGATTTTCGAATGTTGTACCATCCTTGCATCCCTGGGATGAATCCCACTTGATCATGGTGTATGATCCTCTTGATGTATTTTTGAATTCGATTTGCTAATATTTTGTTGAGTATTTTTGCATCTACGTTCATCAGGAATATTGGTCTGTAATTTTCTTTTTTGGTGAGGTCTTTGCCCGGTTTTGGTATTAGAGTGATGCTGGCTGCATAGAATGAGTTTGGAAGTATTCACTCCTCTTCTATTTTTTCAAAAATCTTAAGGAGAATGGGTGTTATTTCTTCTCTATATATCTGGTAGAATTCAGAGGTGAATCCATCTGGTCCGGGGGTTTTATTCTTGGGTAGTTTTTTGATTGCTGATTCAATTTCGTTGCTGGTGATTGGTCTGTTTAGTTTTTCTGTTTCTTGCTTGGTCAGTCTTGGAAGGTTGTATTTTTCTGAGAAGTTGTCCATTTCTTCTAGGTTTTCCAGCTTGTTAGCATATAGATTCTCATAATATTCTCTTATGATTCTTTGTATTTCTGTGGGGTCCATCGTGATATTTCCTTTCTCATTTCTTATTCTGTTTATGTGTGTAGATTCTCTTTTTCTCTTAATAAGTGTGGCTAGGGGTTTATCTATTTTGTTTATTTTTTCAAAGAACCAGCTCTTGGTTTTATTGATTTTTTCTATTGTTTTATTCTTTTCAATTTTATTTATTTCTTCTCTGATCTTTATTATGTCCCTCCTTCTGGTGACTTTGGGCCTCATTTGCTCTTATTTTTCCAATTTCAGTAATTGTGTCTTTAGACTATTCATTTGGAAACGTTCTTCCTTCTTTAAATAGGCCTGGATTGCAATATACTTTCCTCTTAGAACTGCCTTTGCTGCGTCCCACAGAAGTTGTGGCTTTGTGTTGTTGTTGTCATTAGTCTCCATATATTCTGTGATTTCTGTTTTGATTTGGTCGTTAACCCATGGATTAATTAGGAGAATGTTGTTAAGTCTCCATGTATTTGTGAGCCTTTTTGATTTCTTTCTAAAATTTATTTCTAGTTTTATACCTTGGTGATCTGAGAAGTTGGTTGGTAGGATTTCAATATTTTTGAAATTACTGAGGTTCTTTTTGTGGCCTAGTATGTGGTCTATTCTGGAAAATGTTCCATGTGCACTTGAGAAGAATGTGTATCCTGCTGCTTTTGGGTGCAGAGTTCTGTAGATGTCTGTTAGGTCCATCTGTTCTAGTGTGTTGTTCAGTGCCTCTGTGTCTTTACTTATTTTCTGTCTGGTTGATCTGTCCTTTGGAGTGAGTGGTGTGTTGAAGGCTCCTAAAATGAATGCATTGCTGTCTATTTCCTCCTTTAATTCTGTTAGTATTTGTCTCACATATGCTGGAGCTCCTGTGTTGGGTGCATATATATTTATAATGGTTATATCTTCTTGTTGGACTGACCCCTTTATCATTATGTAATGTCCTTCTTTATCTTTTGCTGCTTTCTTCATTTTGAAGTCTATTTTGTCTGATACAAGTACTGCAACACCTGCTTTTTTCTCTTTGTTGTTTGCATGAAATATCTTTTTCCATCCCTTCACTTTTAGTCTGTGTATATCTTTGGGTTTGAGGTGAGTCTCTTGTAAGCAGCATATAGATGGGTCTTGCTTTTTTATCCATTCTGTTACTGTGTGTCTTTTGATTGGTGCATTCAGTCCATTTACATTTAGGGTGATTATTGATAGATATGTACTTATTGCCATTGCTGGCTTTAGATTCGTGGTTACCAAAGGTTCAAGGGTTGCTTCTTTACTATCTAACAATCCAACTTAACTTTCTTGTTAAGTTATTGTAAACACATCTGATGTTTCTTTATTTCTCTCCCTTCTTATTCTTCCTCCTCCATTCTTTATATACTAGGTGTTTTATTCTTTGCCTTTAGTTAGTGTTTGGATGGTCTGCTTTCTTTACTATGATTTTATTTTCTCTGGTGTCATCTTTTTAGCCTTAGGGGTGCTTCTCTATAGAGCAGTTCATTTAAGATATCCTGTAGTGGTGGCTTACGAGAGGCAAACTGTCTCAACTTTTGTTTGTCTGGAAATTTTTTAATCCCTCCGTCATATTTAAATGATAATCGTGCTGGATACAATATTCTTGGTTCGAGGCCCTTCTGTTTCATTCTGTTAAATATATTATGCCATTCTCTTCTGGACTGTAAGGTTTCTGTTGAGAAGTCTGATGATAGTCTGTCTGATGGGTTTTCCTTTGTAGGTGATCTTTTTTCTCTCTCTAGCTGCCTTTAATACTCTGTCTTTATCTTTGACCTTTGCCATTTTAATTATTATGTGTCTTGGTGTTGTCTTCCTTGGGTCCCTTGTGTTGGGAGATCTTTGGGCTTCTGTGAACTGTGTGACTATTTCCTTTCCCAGCATGGGAAAGTTTTCAGCAATTATTTCTTCAAAGACACTTTCTATCCCTTTTTCTCTCTCTTCCTCCTCTGGCACTCCTATGTGAATATTGTTCCGTTTGGATTGGTCACACAGTTCTCTTAATATTCTTTCATTCCTAGAGATCCTTTTATCTCTCTTTCTCTGCCTCAGCTTCTCTGTATTCCTGTACTCTGATTTCTATTCCATTAACAGTCTCTTGCATCCCATACAGTCTGCTGTTAAGTCCATCGATCACTTGTCTGATTTCTGCATTGTCTTTCCTCATGTCCTCCCTCAGCTCTTGCACATTTCTCTGTAGATCCATCAGCATGGTTATGACTTTTATTCTGAATTCTTTTTCAGGAAGATTGCACATTTCCATCCCTTCAGTCTCCCTCTCTGGGGTTGTCTGGTTGATCTTAGTCTGGACCATATTCCTCAGTCTTTTCATGCCTATAGAAGCGTTCACTGGTAGGTGCCACGTATGTCAGCTGGGCTCTTTAAGACTTTAAAAAGAAAAAAAGAAAAATAAAGAAAGAAAGAAAGAAAGAAAAGACAGAAAAGAAAAGAAAAGAGAAAGAGAAGAAAAAATAAAACAAAGCATCCCCCCCCCCAAAAAAAACACCCGCCGGGAATAGATTCTGTGTGGATGCTGTAGGTGGCGCTGTTGCTTCACTATTCCACAGCCATGGCCACGCCACTCCGCAGGGCCCTTTATAGCTCTGGCCGGGGTGGGAACGAATGGGAGTCTGTTGATCTCTGTGGGAAGTCTAAGGGCAGCCACACTTTCCCAGTCGCCAGCTAAGGGGTCCGAAACTCCCCAGGACTCCCAGCCTGCTGGGCTGAGTGTGCCGGGGCAATCCGGCTCCTCCGCTGGGCTCCTGTCTTTTTAAGACTGCTGAAAAAAGTGTGTGCTTTTTTTTTTTTCTTTCCTTCCTGGGATCCAGCTGCAAGCACACTGGTGCGTTCACCGCTCAGATCTTGCACCCTCTGTCTCTCCAATCTCTGCTACACCGTGCAATGTGTGTCAGCGCTCCCCGTGCAGATCACCGGGGCTGGTTATTTCACGGGGTGTACTTCCACTCCCTCCTGACTCTGAATCCTCTCCTCCCGCCAGTGTGCTGGGATGGGGGAGTGCTCAGGTCCTGCCGGGTCACAGCTTCATATCTTACCAGCCTCGTGGGGTGCCATGTCCTCTCAGGTATAGCTGCACGCTGTGCGCTTTCCTGTGTATTCTGGTCTCTCTTTTAGGAATAGTTGTATTTGCTGTATTTTCATATATATATATAGTTTGGGGAGGAGATTTCTGCCGCCCTGCTCACACCGCCATCTTCCTGGAAGTCCCTGCTTAATATCAATTTAATGAATATTTTCACATCTTTTAAAAATCCTAATTGAATGCAGTGTTGTACTACCTAATAATCTTTTTTATGAGGATTTATGTGATAAATTCTTCAACGAAAATTAGGCCACCCTAAAAGTTAGATTTTCCAGAAAAATACATATTTTTAAATTTACTATTAAATTTATGTTACCTTTATTACAACAAATATTTATTGCCAACCTACCACATGCTAGATGTGTGCTAATGAAAACAAAGTGGATACTGCTCCTGCCTCTGGTGCCACTGGCTGGAAGTGAGACATTTATTACATAAGTAAATATGAAATTGCAAAGTTTGGCAAGCATTATAAGGAAAAGTATTATGTGAGAATATAACAGAGATGCCAAATGAGATCAATAAATTTAGGAACTGTCCCTCTGAGGAGGTGACATTTAAGCCTAGACCTGTAGGAGGAGGAGGAGGAGGAGTTGATAAGCCCTGCAGAGAACAGGAGAGGAGCAACCTGGCATGAGCAGCGTGGCCTCTCCCCAAGGTGGGCAAGCCCTGTGTGTGCTGGTGTACATGCAGCTGGAGAGAAAGGGGTGAAAGAGAGAGTGCTGGTAAAGGAGTCAGGGAAGCCATCAGGTCATACAGCACTTTGCAGGACACATTAAGAATTTTGGACTGTACCATAAGTTCAGTGAAAAACCATCAAAATGTTTTAAGGGAAAAGACATCGTTTATTTTATGTTTTTTAAAAGCTCACTTTGGCTGCAGTCTAGGGAATGGATTCAAGGTGGGTGAGAATGAAAGAGGGAAGTTCTATTACATCTGCTGTAATAGATGGCTACTACAATGGTCGGGGAGTAAGCATGGCTGGTAGGGAGGAGAAGACTGACGGGCTTGAGTTTTAGTTTGCCAGGCTGAGCGGTGGGCTGGATGTGGAGAGTGGGCTGAGAGGGTAGGAGATGTTGGATGACTCCCAGTGCATGAAGGTTTTCACTCCCCCTCCTCTGCCTTCACACCAGATCCACCTATACACCCATCCTCTTCTCTAGCCCGCCATCCATTTAGCACTTATGTTCAGCAAAGATGGTGTGAGATGAAAGGACAGCCTCTCCCTACCACTTTGGAGTTTGCCCAGACTTCCACACTGAGAGAGTGGAAAACCGAAGAAGCACAGATCATGGTACGCAAACCACTAATCAGGGACTAACCACTCAGCCTTTGAGCGGATGGCAAGCCACAACTACACACCCTGGTGACACAACTCCTCAATGTATATTCTTTTGACAATAGCCTTTACAATGAGAATTCATCATCCAAATATTAACATAATATTGAAAATCTTAAATACTAATGATTCTAATTTATAACCCAAACATTAAAAAATAATGAGAACATTTCTTAGAAACACAGTGGTCTCTCACTTTAACCATTTTTTAAATTATTCCACCCATTTTATCATTGCTCTCTGGTCCAAACTCAGATGATGCCCTAATGCCAGAAACTGCACAGATCCATAAATCAGACAGACAAGTTCAACAGAATGTCTTGGTAATGTGCTCTGAAGCATGCCAAGAGAAACCTGTATTATAGCTGGAATAAACTTTAAATTACTATTTTAAAAGAGAAAGAATGACTCCTGTGTTTCTGGCATGAGCCACCAGGAGGATGGACTTAGCATTTACTAAGACAGCCAGACAAAAGGGGCCAAAGAAGAGGGATAAACAAGTTCAAAACGTGTTCAGTTTGAGAGATGCCTGGGTAGGTCCATCAAGTTGGCAGTTGCATTTAAGGATCTAAGTTTAGGAGAAAGATCTAAGCTAGAGAAAGAACACAAGTTAAAAGTGTTGGAATATAAATTATGTGTAAAACCTTTTTAGAGGATAAGATTGCCTAATAAAATAAGTATAAAGTAAACCGAAAAGAAGGCCCAGGACTGAATCCTAAGTACACTGACATTAGAAGCAGAGCTGAGAGAAAGCAAAAGACAATGAATGAGTGGCAGTCTGAAAGGGAGATGAAGCCAGGACCATGGTGCAATGAAATCCAAGAAGAAAATAATCTGCTGTCTATTTAAGGGAACTTGCCTGGTTCTCAATTCTAGTAGCTAAGTTTAGCATATTTTGGGTTTCTCCACTTTCTGCTATCCTAAAAATCTTCATGTTTTGTTAACTTTGCCTATTTATTCCCCATTGTGTTGCAGGCAATTAAAGTTATGTTAGGTATTTGCTCAGGAAAATGAAGGAAGGTAAAACCCAAAGGGCTGCCCGTTGGTCTAAGAGAAACCTCATAGCCATAAAATCTGCCTTCAAATAACTTCTGCGCCCAAAATTTAACTTTGTAACTTCCTTGATGGAAGAGTTGGTGCAAAAGAGTGACTCAAAGAGAGATGTTGGAAAGCAAAGGATAAAAGACAAAAAAGAGAGAGAGAGAATTACTTCAAAGGTGATGCCCCTTGTACCAGACTTCCATCATTAAAATCTTTAGCCAGGCTGTCAAATACTTAGATGAAGCAAAGGTGATTTTTCGAAAAGAATGGTCTCAATTTTGCATACAATCTACAGTCAATCAAATAATTTAGAAGGCCTCCAATTACTACAGGGAAATTTACAAAGAAAAAGGGAAAGTATCAGTTCAGGATTTCCCCTGCTATAAAAGAACTGGATCATTCAAATCATTTCCAAAAAGGCCTTAAATTTTTTCTAAAGGCAAGCAGAATTATTATAAACTTGAATGTTTAAGTGACATTCATTGCAATTAGAATGTTGGTGAGAGGTCAAATACATTGTACAGTTGAATTGTTATGTGAAATATGTATTATTAATAATATGTTGGAGACTTATATGTACAATATTTACATATATCTCATAGAACTCAATAAATAATATCTTCAATTATTTTAGATGTCTTTGTTGTATTATTTCTTTTTGACATTAGAGGTTATACCTAAGATTTATTTAATTCTAACTCTTAAATCAGAAATGCAACTCCAGATTATAGTACTTTTGCTTTAAAGAAAGTAAGAGTAATTAATAATACAGACCTCAGGATTAGAGGTGTACTAGAGACGAGCTTCTACAATTTATTAATTATATGACCTTGAGTTGGTTACCCAGCCTATGCCTTGAAGTCTGCATCTATAAAATGGGTATGGACCTCAAAGAGCTGTTTTGAGGATTAAATGACATGTAAGATATGACACATTCAGCTGTTTAACTTATGTTCCTAATTACTACATTTTACTGCCTTTCTAGGATACCCTCATAAAATGATCCTCTCTGTAGAAGTTATATATTCCCTTGGAGACCTCACATTGGATTGGGCAAGGAGGTAGGACTTATACTATTGTCACTGCTGATATCAAAGAGTGTTCTATATTAGCAATTGGAAGATGTATTTGAAAAGCACTAGTAACTCAAATAAAGTATATCCTTCAGATTTCTGGACAGGAGTATGAGCCAGAAAGAAAATTAGTGTGCTCTTGATGGTCTGAAGGCCAAGAGAGAATGCCCCCACCTACCCAGGTTTGCATTATTAGATAATACATTACTAGGAAAAAATTTCACCTTCTTCTCTTTCCCTTTTCTTTCGGTCAGTAACAGATGTTGAAAGGTGATACAGGCAGTCCTGAGCAGCATAAAATAGCATACGTGGGCATCACCACAAGAATTTGGTGATAGCAAACGTGTGGCTACATACACAGAACAGGAAAAAGAAAAAAATAATTTAGTTTAAGTCCCAGGAGTTTCACAAACAAAATCTGGACATTTTCTTATTTTAGCTTTAGAGGTGAGTAAATGAAGACTCAGAAAAATCAAGCACCTCTCTAAGACATTCAATAAGTAAACAATAGAGCGAAAATTTGTACCATTTTTCTAATCTTGGCACAATAAGGAAGATTAAATTAGTATTTCCCCGCAATTTTTCACCATCCCTGTATCCACACCCTTTACAGTTAACTTTGCAGTTCCTCCCATTATGTTGATGAACTATGTTTTACTACGCCTTCTCTTGGGGTTCGGCCTTATGACTTGTTGCAGCCAACAGAAGGGCAGGGTAAGTAATGGTGTACCAAGCTCCTCACAGGCCTTGCATGTTTTCCACTTGCTCTGTCGGACCTCTGCTGTTACCATGAGAAGCACATATCCAGGCTGGCTCATTGGTCCCAAGGGGAAAAGGAGAGATACTAATTGCAGAGCCACCCCAGTCAAGTCTAGCCTCCCACCCAACCCAAAGCTGATCTGTAGAAATAAGAGCTATAACATTAAATGATTGCCATTGTTAGCCATGGAGTTCAGGGATCATTTATTTTGCAGCAATAGCTAGCCAACGCACATTCTGTCAACAAATTAAACCTGACATCATTCATGTTACTCCCAGTAAAAAGTCTTGTTTCACAGAAGATCAGCTGCAAAGGCCATCTTTGAGAAAGTTATTAAAGGTATTGCTGAAAAGCCAAAGAGGCTCATTGGGATATTTGATATATCTGAGGAGGAGAAAATCTACTTTTGATTTTCCCAGCCTGAGTTTTCACCTTAGGTTCTCCAGTCCCAATCTTAGCTTCTGTTGCCCACTGTGGCCTACTGCCAACCCCATCAGCACTTCCCAGCCCACCCATGAATGGCTGCCCTGAGTGTTCCATCTTTTATTTTCTCTTACTCTGAACCACTTATGACTTCAACTGCAGTTTTCTGAAGCAGACCAGGTCTTCATTATTTATGGGAGTCTGTTATTTGTGAAGCAGTCTCATGAACATAGATGTCACCCCCAAAGTATAAATAATAATTATGGTGGCTTTCCATCAGTAGCAATCAGAGCTAGATATGAAGCTATTTATTCAAAGTGAAGGCTGTATCATTAACCAGTCAGTCCCTAAGTGACTGTCTCCTTCTATGTTTACCTCCCTTGTATAGTCTATTTTTCCAGGTTTTCTATAAAACTGCAGTGAAAATTTAGAATACTGATCTCTGGGGTATAAAGAAGCACTATCGCTCCTCTTTAAAAAAGCTATCACAAAATGGTATATAATTAATCATCAAGTGTATGATTATTTTTATTTCTTAATTTAACTTGCTTTGCAATGTTTCTACATCTGTGTAGACAAATGCATTCTGAGTCTACACAGGGAGAGGTTGTCCTTTCACCTCACACCATCTTTGCTGAACATGTCATCTATTCCTGTGTCCCTAAGTTCACCCTAAAAGAATGAGTCCCTAAGCCCTGCTCGGGCGCCTTTCGCTGGGACAGATTTGGCCACTTCCTATGCTCTCTCTTTCAGACTATCCTCATTCATTCCAGCTCCCATATTACACCAGTGATCTTTCTAAAACACACTTATTCTATTTGAGAACCAAAATAGCCCCTTTGCCAAAAGCAGTGGCTCTCAACTTTTTATGTAGCAGACTTCTTGCCCCACCCAAATATCCATGTGCACAAATCCACTAAATATCACATACATTTTGAGATGTTTTTTGGGTCCCAGAGTTAAGACCTTGTTACCCAGGGAGAACTTTCTACTCCTCTACCTAACATCTGAGGTCCTCCACAATCTTCCCAAACTATGTTTCCAAGCCATCTCACCTCCCAAATTCTTCTAATTACATTCCAGATAGATTTATCAGCCAGAATGCTTTTCCTATTTACATTTCCATGCCTTAGAAAAATGAAGTCAGAAGCTCTGGATTCCAAGTAGCTAAGGGTCTTTATTAAGTCCCTTATACTCTCTGCAGCTCAATTTCCACTTGTACAAATTGACAGAGCTGGTTTAGATCAGTGTTTCCCAAGTATGATATGTGAACTACTGATTTTAGGTGGTACACAATCTATTTTTTATTTTAAGAATTATGCACTTGCAAAGAACAGATTGGCAGTTGTCAGAGATGGGGGGGTGGCAAAATGAGTGAAGGGGGTCAAAAGGAACAGACTTCCACTTATAAAATAAATAACTCATGGGGATGTAATGTATGGCATGATGACTTTAGTTCATAGTACTATATGTATATCTGAAGTTGCTCAGACAGTAGACCTTAAAAGCTCTCATCACAAAGAAAAAAAGTTGTAACTGTTTAGAGATGGATGTTAACTAGACATAATTGTGATCATTTTACAATATATACACATATCAAATCATAATGTTACACACCTAAAACTAATATACTGTTACGTGTTAATTATATCTCAATACAGTTTTTTCATTATCTTTTTAGATTGTATGTTTATTTTGATGTGAGTTGGGGAAATATATTTTTTAATTCTCTATTTTTTAATTTTTAATATAAGATTAATGGCATACCTAAACTGTAGTTCACAGATATTATTATGTAGGACAAAGATAAGTGTTAAAAATGTCAATCTGAAATCTATTTAACTATATATATTAAGTAAATAACAGGTGATATAAAGATATTGCCAAAATTAGCAAGATCATATGCAACTCTGAAGACTGAAGAACACTGCACCAGTTGACCTCCAAGGCTCAGCCCAGCCCTCAGTCACAATTGTTTAGACCTTTCTTCCAAGAAGAACTTGGCTCTCAGAACTTTCCCCAAAACAAAAAGGAAGGAGATCAAAGACTTGCCTCTTTATTCTCAGAAAGGGAAAGAACTGAATTTTTTTAAAGCCGTTTTTCACTTTTTTGATACAGACAAAGAGAAGGGATTTATATGAGTTGTCCGAAGCCCACCAGGAGAGTATTGCTGGGACAGAACCCAGATCTTGCTGCCTTGAGACTGACATTTGACAGTTTTGTTGGGACCAACTGATGGAATAGTTATGACTCAAAACATAAATGAACACAAATTTTTTTCTTAATGTATATGACTAACACATACACATTCAGATGGAGATAGAAACTGCAGCTGCTCCCCCCAGCTACTCCAAGTTTGATGAACAGATGGCAGGCTTCCTCTGGGAGTGGCAAGATTTAGGGCTGCCTCATAGATAGAAACTGCATAAAGTTAGAACACCAGAAGGAGTGGGTGTTGTAACTACAAATGCATTTAACAATTGCCACAAAATGACCTGGGTCTAGTGGGCTACACATAATGGCTACGGTTGTTTTGTATTTAAAATATTAAAGATTCAGAGGCCGAGCGTCACTTAGCCTGTGCAGTTATATACATACATCTGCATGAGTGATGACTGTTGTGCCCAAAGAGATGGAAGTTTCTTCTGGATCAGTTTCCCCCTAATTTTACAATAATCATCCACAAAACAAGGTCCAAGGAATTGGGAACTCTTTTTTTCCTTGATTACAGTCAAGAGAATTGTTTGTTACATGGTATTATCCCATATGCAAAATCAAACCTAAGGGAGAAAGAGAGAGTTGTTGTTTACTGGGTATAGAGTTTCCATTTTGAAGTTTGCAAGATGAAGAAGTTCTGGAGAGCTGCTGCACAGCAATGTGAGCATACCTAACACTACTGAACTGTACACTTAAAAATGGTTAAGATGTTTTTCAAAAATTAAGCCCGAACTATGAAGTGCTGGAGGTAAAATCTGAAGAGCTTCCAATATCCTGGATTGAAATAAACTCCAAAAATGCAAAAGAATAGGAAATAAAGAAAGCATGTGACATACATTCACAGTTGCATCTAGCTAATGCCCTCTGGAGATAAGCCGATTAAGAGGAACATAAGGTAGCTCAGCCTGAGCAATGAGCATCACAGGATGTAAGCATATCACATACCAAGAAAGTCACTTACACAAGAGATTGTCTCCAATAGTAAAATATGGATCAAATTAGAGTAGGTTTAGTGGAGGGATAATGAACAAGGAGGACAGCTACACGAGATAATTTAACTATTGGTAAGATCATAGCACACAGAGGACACATCAGGAGACCCCTTCTAGCCCTTACTCTCGCCTTCTTCCTCACCCAGAACTTTATCACTTACAATTCTCATTTTTAAGAAAAAAGCCAAGGCAGAATTTTTAACCAGTTAACTGAGAGTCAGGAGCCTTAGATTCTGGCCTTTGAATTCTGATTAACCAACAGTTCCCCTTGAAAACTCTTTCTTTCCATCTCCTCCTCTCTAAAGCAAGGGCTAGACACCCTGGGGATCTAGGATCTCTCCTTGCATCAATAACCACTGATTAGCAAGGTAGGGGATATTAGCAAAATTTGTTATGATATCTGCTTCTCTGCCTCATCTCCTCTACCTGAATAACATACTACCTGACACTTCATAAAGAAGAGGTCTTCAAATTATACTTGGTGGGTGGGGGAGATGAGCCTATTAAGTGTGGCTGGGTTTTAGATATTGAGGAAAAACAAAGTTTGGGGAATAACATAACTTAGACCTTACAGACAATATGATGAAGAAGAAGTAATAAAAAAATATATAGATATATTTGCACAAAGAGTTCTTAAAACTCAACAGTAAGAAAACAAACAACCCGATTTTAAAAATCAGTCAAAGGCCTTAACAGACACCTCACCTAAGAAAACATACAGATGACAAATAAGCATATGAATAGATGCTCCACATCAAATGTCATCAGGGAAATGCAAAGTAAAACAAACAGATAACACTATACACCTACTGGAATGGCCAAAATCTGGAACACTGACAATACGAAATGCTGACAAGGATTTAGAGCAACAGGAACTCTCATTATTTGCTGATGAGAATGCAAAATGGTGCAACCATTTTAGAAGACAGTTTGGTGATTTCTTATGCAAATAAACATGCTTTTGTCATAGAATCTGGCAATCCTTGGTATTTGTCCAAAGGAGTTAAAAACTTAAGTCCACACAAAAACTTGCATACATATGTTTACAGTAGCCTTATTCATAATTGCCAAAACTTAGAAGCAACCAAGATGTCCTTCAGCAGGTGAATGGATAAACTCTTGTATATCCAGACAGTGAAACATCATTCAGCACTAAAAGAAATGAGCTGTCAAGACATGAAAAGAATATGAAGGAACCTTAAATGCATATTACTAAGTGAAATAAGCCAATCTGGAAAAGCTACATACTGTGTGATTCTAACTATATAACATTCTGAAAAAGGCAAAACTATGGAAACAGTAAAAAAATTAGTGGTTTCCAGGTGTGAGGGTATGAGAAGAGACAAACAGGTAGAGCACCAAGGATTTTTAGAACGGTGAAAATATTCTGTATGATACTATACTGGTGGTTTTGTCATTATACATTTGTCCAGACCCATAGAATGTACACCACCAAGAGTGAACCATAATGTAAATTATGGATTTGGGGTAATAATGATGTAGCAATGTAGTTTCATCAATTGTAACAAATGTACCCATTTGGCAGGGTATGTCGATAAAGGGCAAGGCAATGTGTGTGAGGGGAGGGGGCAGGTGGGAAATCTCTGTACCTTCTGCTCCATGTTGCTGTGAACCTAAAACTGCCCTAAAAAAGTCTTAATAAAATTTTTTAAAAAGAAAAGCTAAACAAAGTTACTAAAAACTGATAAAAATGATCATGATGGTGAACGAAAAAGTAGATGTATCTAGAAATGGAAGATGATAGGAGCCACAATATGGTTCTAAATTGAGGGGAATGAAGTAATTTAGCAGAAGTGCCATAGAAAATAGAGCTATCTTAACTTATAAACAATCCAAGACAACAAATGGAAAGTGGAACAAGATAATAAAATTGATATTTTCAGGAAACTGAGGAAATAGCTAAATTCTTTTTTAAAACATTCAGGAAATAACATTAAAGAGTTTATAAAGCCTGACTCTCTCACAACCACTAAAAAATTATGATCATTACTCTATTCCTTTCTTTTTAATTGTTATTGTTTTTATTATATCCTGTATTTCAAGAATTTTTCAAATATTTTAGTTGCATTTGGCTTGTACCCAAATTTACAGCAATTATTCTTTCTTCTTTAGTTTGTTTCAGTGTTTCCTCTTAGAAGTTTTCCCATTCTTGACCTCCTCATTTTGATTTATTTCTTGGCCAGTTAGAGGATGTAGTCAAATAAGTTTTGCAAGAACAATATGCTGGTGAAATAGTTTCGGAGTCCCTGGACATCACAGAATGTCATCGTGTGGCCTTCACATTCCAAAGGCATCCTGGCTAGATGTTTCTTCTTGGACCACAGTATTTTCACCCAAAACTCTATAGCTTCCTATTGTCTGAAAATAATCTGAGAAAGGCATCATTTTGTTCCCTTTGTTAGTATTATGTGTTGCCTCCCATGTTGCTTGGATAATTTTATCCCCTGTCCTTGTAATCCATGAAAATTGAGAGAATGTGGCTAGTTACATACAGGTGTATGTTTAAAAACAAGCCCTCCAGAAAGAAGGTATATATATATATGTATGTATGTCTATTATAAATCTTATTGATAAATAGGATGTGTAGTGCACAAATTATAAAAATAAAAAAAATGCATTATTCTCTTTTTTCTCAATCCCATACAGCTTATTGATTCACTGCCCTAAAAACTCTCAGCGCACCACCTGTTTGTCTCTCCCCACACCTCCAACCCCTGGCCACCACCGATCTCTTTACCATCTCCACTGAATGATTTCCTTATTTTTACTGAACTCTCATTATATGCAGACGTTCTGTGATTGCAGTCAAGGAATTAGTGTGCTTCCAACATGAATGCCAGTTGATTGTTCCTTTTCCATTAACAAATAAGAAGAAAGTAAAACCACAAAGAGGTATGTCATGACTTCACTCATCTGTCACTATCCTGAGTGAATTCTTTACTTAGTGGATAATTTATGAACACCGGAAGAACATTTCTTCAATTTTTTTGTGTGCCATTCACAATATAATGACTTCAGCCACAGCACACTTTTAAGTTTAATCTTCATTATTAATGGGTTCTCCATCTACTTTTTGCAAACTAGACAATGAACAAAACAATAAGCCAAGTCCTGATTTGTAGTATTTGTTGAACTCAGTGGTATAAGTACTCCCACTACGACTGATTTCAAATTACCACTGTGACATTACTAAGCCCAGAACTGGAAGAGATACAGCAGCACATTATATATAGTGTGCTGTACAAATACACTCAAAAGCACAGAAAATAACGAAATACAGTAAAATAATTATAGAAGAATATAAGTTTTGAGTGTTTCTTACCTTTGTTTTTAATATAATTTACTTATAAATTTATAAGCTTTCATCTTTAATAATGGCTGTTTTAATGATTAGCACACAGAATTTCTGAAAATTTAAAAATCTGCTCTCACAAGCTAATGTGAGCTTTCTCCAGAACACCAGTGGCTGTGGCTCTTTGCTGGGCTCTTACCATTGATTTAGCTTGAAATAATGTGAAGAGTCAATCACATCTCTAATCTTCACTTTCATAATGTGTTTTTAGTTTACTTTTTTTCCCATGACCCTGGAAAAATCTTTCAAGTTTGAGTCAGGTTTCTGTAGTATAAATTCTGTTTTTTACTGCTATTACATTTTTAGTTGCTTTGTTAACTTCCAGTGTCTCATCATCATATTTCTGGTTTAGGTATTTCCAGAAGCACTTTCATTTGTAAGCCACTATAGAGAAAAGAGTGGTCTGTTGTCTCAAATTCCAGAAATTACACTGTGTATCTATATTGAGAAATAAAAACCCCAAAAGAAGCAAAAAAAGAAGAAAGGGAGAAAATCCAGTAAGTTCAATATAACTTTCCTACATATGAAATGAATTACATGGTCATCATGAATGAACTGTTACTATCTCCTGCACTAGCCAAGTTCCACATCTTTTTGCAATTATCTAAAACTTGACTCCCCAACTTTAACACTAATAAAAACAGTAATGTTTAAATTTCAGACTGCTAAACTCAAGCTCTCTAATAAAACAATTTGACAAAGGCATCCATTTTGGTTTACTCTGAATGGCAGGAAAACACAATAGAGGACTTTGTAACTTATGATGAAGAGAGAACAATCAAATTTAAGTAGTAGAGAACATTACCTTTAGCTAATAAGTCAGCTAACAAAGCCTCTCTTATAGTGTACTAATTCATAACCTGAGGGTCCTTATACAACAGGGCAGGGAATTTGCAGCATAGCATCTAATTAAATAGAGTATTTTTAGGTTCAAAAGATTTGCCTTTTAGTTTTCCTTCAAGCTGACTCTCTTTTTAAAAGTAAACACATATTTCTGATTTTATATCTTCCTTTTGTAAAGAAAGGCTTATTTTATTTTTTCCATACATGCATTTTCTTCTTATCTCACCCTTTTCTGATTATTTTCTAGTTCTGTTTCAGAAACTCAGAGTCTTCTTTAATGATATTTAGAATTCCCAATATTTTTTTTAAACTTTCCTGGTTCCTTATACACAAATACATATCCTTAGGTATACACTGTCTCCATTCTTGGAGGTATATACCTTCTCTGAGACCAGAATATTTCCCTTCCTTCACCTTTCTATAGATTATACCTTGTTGTTCTTATTTTACTTTCTGTATTCATCATCAGAGGAGGAAAGAGTCATCAACATTTGCCAGAATACCCGTCCTCTGAGTGCTGATTCTTAGATCTACAATTAGAAAGCAACATGATAATAAGCAAAGCCCCCTTCATTTTTGTGTTGAGCAGAATTCCACTGTGTGCAGCTTTATTATACTGAATTAAAATTACCTCCAATCCCATTGGTTGATTCTCTGATATATTCTAAATTACTGGAGTATATTGAAAATGACAATCCCAACGTCTAATGCTCCTGGGCCTCTTCTCCTAGTTCCCTACTCTTATTGGAGGAAGCCAACTCTCCCAAGACTCAGTGTATTATCTCAGTCCCCTAATGCATCCTGCTTTATTCTTTTCTAGGAGTTTGAGGTTCTGAATGGATATAGAGAGCAGAGGAGTTTGGGGAGGTATATTAGTTTTTTCAAAAGCAAAATCCATGGAGCAACAAATAGCCAATTATCTTTTTAAACAAACTCTGGAGAGCTCCTCCAGGGACCAGATGGTGGAAGGGTAAAATACATTCTCCCCACTTTCAGATAAATGAGATAATACTGTTTGATAAGATAAAGTATGGACAAGCAATCTATGCTTTTCTGAATACAGTTCCACTGGAATTTATTTATTTATCTAGCCAGCTAGATATATTTGATCTAAGTTCAGCTGGGTATGGTTTTTACATTATTACAAAAATCTAGTCAATTAACACACAGGCCTAGAGTAGATGGATGTATGGAAAGAAAGAGAGAGGAAAGAAGGAAGGAAGGAAGGAAGGAAGGAAGGAAGGAAGGAGGGAAGGAGGGAAGGAGGGAAGGAAGGAGGGAGAGAGGGAGGGAGAGAGGGAGGGAGGGAGGGAGGGAAGGAGGGAGGAAGGAAGGAAGGAAAGAGGGAGGGAAGGAGGAAGGGAGGGAGGGAGGGAGGGAGGAAGGAAGGAAGGAAGGAAGGAAATTTAATATCCTCAGGGGCAAACCTGAACCAACAGGCATAGATATTGGAACCAAAGACTAAATGTCCTAGATTCCCTATCCCTATGTGGGACAATGCAGAGACATGCCATGCATGGCTCCTTAAAGGCTCAGCAGCCTACATCTCATTAACACTATTTTTATTGATTTTCCCTTATTCCTTCACCTGTGCTTACTGTTTCCCAAATAACTATTTGCATCCAAGTCCTTATTTCATTGTTACTTTTAGGGGAATGCACCCTGACTGATCTGGAGGTCTGGAGGCCGGGGCTGTGTGCTTGCACTCTCTCCCTACATATCCATCCACAAGAACGTAAGGACAGTGAGCTACTGAACTACCATCAAATTGAACAGGTGGCTTACTCTAATCCCCAAGTCTCCATTAGGATCTTTAGATGAACTGTACATAAATGACAGAGGAGGCAAAGATATCAGCAGCCTGGCTTTCTGAAGAACGATAAATTATTTCTGACCTCAGAAGTTACAGAAATGACTCTCCAAACTGTTCATTTTAATACCAGTCTGATTACCCCTTCAGCTTCACAATGGATTTCAGAGCACTGGCAGGAAAATTTATTGGTATTAAAAAGACATTAAATTACTGAGTCTCAGACAGGCAACTTCAAATTAAAACTGCTGATGTGAAAACGAAAATCCAAATGAATCATACTTTACTTCTAGTTCCTTCTAGTCCCCTCTGTGACTGAGCTATATCCGACTTAGCATGAGTCCCTCCAGTACCTCACTCCCAAGTGTTCTGGGGGCACACTACATGCGTACCTCACTTTACATTAAGGAACATTTCTTAAAGATCATCTATCAGACTTTGAGAGCTATATATATATGTCTCCCCCACCCTTTACTTGTATAACGTTTCCAAGTCTTTATCTTTTTATCTAACAGTTCTTCAAATAACTGCTCCCAAACCCCATACTTGAAGTCCAGTATTCATTCTCTGGGCCGTAAGCAGTAAACACATAAATACACTCAGGGAGGGGATGTGGCTCTGTGACCTCCATCTCCTACTTGACAGTTCTGAAATTCTGGAGCTTTTTCAGACCACTGAGTGTACCTACAAATGTCCACAGGACAAATGCCATGCAGCCCACTGTGATCTAAATTATAATTTAATTCAAGAATTAAAACACGTTCTTCACCTACGAGCATTTTGCCTTTCTAATGAATCTATTTTTAGAGTTTAATGCAGGAGCCAAATCTCAACTATTTCAGGCCATTAAAATCCACAGCACATTTTAGAGAGTAGACAGGTGCTAAATCGTGTCTTCTGGCCACGCTCCATTTTCAGTAATGACAACTGGCACCTGCAAATCCCCTTTGTGACACGAAGATGAGATCTGCAATTGTTTTGCCCTGTGTGATAGCTGAGATGTCAGTCTCCTGAGGAGCCCGTGTCACATGGACATGGTATTTAGGAGAACCCCCCTCTAATCGCACCCCTCAGGAAATGTTTTCTGAAGTAGAGAAGCCTCCCTAAAGTCCTCTGCACTCTCACCACAAAGCAAAGGACACCGGGGCACCACAAAACACCCTATAAACTACATGGATCTCTGCTCTCTTTACAATTACTTTTCCTAAGTCTCTCCCAATATAAAAGGATTGTCAAAATCAAACTATTTCTTCATAACTATGTTTCTTAAACTTATAAGTGGAAGTGGCTGAGATTTCCCAAGATTGGAACAGAAACAGTCCATGAAAAAAAAGCATGGATGTAGTAACTCTACTCAGCAATAAAAAGAAACAAACTGCTACACAACAATCTAGATGAATCCGCAGAGCATTACGCTGACTGAAAAAAGCCAATCTCATAAGGTTACGTACTGTATGTTTACATTTCTGTAACATTCTTGGAATGACAAAATTATAGAAATGGAGAAGAGATTAGAGTGGTTGTCCAGGGTTAAAGAGTGGGTGGGGTGGGAAGAAAGTGGGTGGCTGTGAAAGAGCAGCAGGAGGGTGGGGAGCCCCTGAGCTGAGGGAACTGCTCCTATCTGGAGAGCAGAAGGTCAGTATCCTAGATGTGATGTTGTGCTATAGTTGTACAAGATGTTACCCCTGGGAAAAACCGGGTAAAGGACACAAAGGGCCTCTGTAATATTTCTTACAACTGCATGTAGATGTACCATGATCTCAAGATAAAAGTTTCATCACAACAATAAAATAAATCATTGGATTGGAACTGACAGATCCAGGCTCTGACTCAAGGTCTGCCAATAACAAGCGGGAGCCAGGTCCCTCAACCTCTCTCATCCTCAGAGTCACCATCTGTGAAATGGGGCTGGACAAGATCATCTCCAAAGTCCCAATGAGTTCAACAGCTGAGTAATTCCAGAGCTGCTTTTGGTCCACAAAGGCCTTTGAAACAGCAGGGCCCATCTGGAGGATTAGGCACCATAGCAGAGTGGGGAATTAACATGGGGAATTAACATAAATTGTCTCTAAAAATACCATTTTTAAAAATACAAACCTAACTTCTATTAAACATAACATGCAATGATGCAAACAAATAATTTGAAAGAGAAAAGAACTTAAAGCAAATAACTATTCTCATCATTAGAGACATGAGTGGGTAAAAAATATATATTTTATAGAATAGTGTGATTAAGCAGTACATTTTATTTATTAAAAACTCAAAAAGCTAACCAGGATTTCTGCCACTTTTTTGACATGGTGTCCCCATAGTACCCCCTCATTTCCTGGTTTCTTTTCATAGTTAAACTATTCATGTTCCCTGGTGAACCCCAACACACAAAACAGGAAGTTCTTTAAAATAACTTACAATTTTAGAAGGGAAAAACCGAAGCAACTAATTAAGAAATGAAAAGTTCAGTCAAATTGTTGTTTGATTTTCGTGCACCAAATAACCAGTGTACTTTTATTCATCACATAAACAAAACTGATAAAAAGTTCATTTAACTTTAATGTTCATTTAACATTAATCAATGTTAGAATATCAACAAACTGGGAGTCTGTTATACCAAATTAGTAGCCTTTACTAATTCCTGAAAAAAGGAAGTCCTTCTCAATGTATATTTGTTCTAGGAGTAGCAAATATTGTTTTAAAAAAAGCCACAAAAATGAATGGTGACAAAACAGTATGTTGGTCACCACCATCTGCAGTATTTGAGAAGTCAAGGGGGTGTTTAGTTTCATCAATCAGGATTTCATGTTGGATTGCAATATCCAAATAACTCAAACATACTACCATTACAGCCACTAAAACTACATACAATATAATTTATCCTCTTTCCATGTCTTAGTAGCCATCATTAAATTTTGTACTGTCTCAGGTAAGGTTAAACATGACCTCATTTGCTACTGAACAATGCTGAGATGCAAATGGTCTTGATGGATTCGATGGAACCTACTGTGGCCTCATGAAAAACAAAGTGTGCCACTTTAAAATTTTGAACATTGTCCACTGTCAACTTAATGATTCCATTTATCTCTCCAATACAAATTCTCAGGCAGAAAATGGCCTCCTTGGCTTTCAGCAAAACTCATTTTTTCCATCTAGGATTGAAAGGGTGTTTTCCCTAATGATTTTCTCTTCTACCCTAAAAACTCTTCACTTTCACGAATTTCCTACGATTCAGAAGCTTCTATATTCTTTTATATTCAGAAGCTTCACACACTAGTTTTGCAATATCATTGCTATGTGCATATTCAACATTTTGCCACATTTAATATTCCCCTCATTTGGTGTCTATCAATCAAAAAGCTTGTCAACAAACTTTATATAGTTCCCATTATGTGTAACGCACATTATTTTCCTGTACTTATTGTCTAAGTAAGAAATAGGCTTACATATTTCAAGAATCAGTGTTTATCTATGCCTATAAGATTTATTCCAAAAAGCATTCCAATCCTTTCTCGTCATGAGAAATTCTGCAGAACTAATGTTAGGCCATGATTTTTTTTCTAGACTAGCCTTGAAGTGTCATACTTAACATAATTTCAGGCACGAACAACAATAATAGAATAAGCAGAGCATTTTAATGAAAGCCATTATTTTCCACCAGATACATCTAGCTTCCTGATATCACTTTAAGATATGAAGGTAATTTTCCCAAAAAAAAAAAAAAAAAAGTATGACTCACTTAATTGTGTTTGCTTATAAAATTACTGTAGCTCTGCAAAAAGGTCATTGGACCACAGATGGGGGCTCTTTGCAGTGGTTCAGTTTGAAGCACACACAGAAAATTATCTGGCTGGGGGGCTTTTAGCGGAGGCTGAGGATCACAAAGCCTTCTTCCTTTTTTTTAAACCAGAACAAATGCTTTTTATTAAATCTCTTTATTTTTTTGAAAAATGTATTGAGGTATCATTGGCATACATGTTATATTAGTTTTAAATCTCTTTTAAAAATTGATTAAATCTCAAGATTATAAGAGCTTTTTTTTTGAAACCCTGCCACTGCCCACTGCCAATTGTGCATTGGTCCTTCATTTAAACAGGGAAGGAGGTATAAGTTAATTCAGTGTGTCTCAAGTCAGAATCAACTACAGGGCTTCCAATAATTCAGATCCTGACTTTCTCCAACTTGGTTATGCATAATTTTCAGGGGATTTTGAGTAAACATCAGGAACCTCCAATAGTTTGTGGTAGGTGAAGGTTATGGGTTTCCTCTCTACAATCCCCTGAAAGCAAGTTGCAGACTGAGTCCTGGCACACACACCAGCATTTCTCAGTAAACACACAGCAATCATACAACCAGTTCGTCAAACCCAGCGGATTCCAGCTCTCAGTTCCTCTAAGTGCTTCTGTGGACAGTTCCCTGGGGACAAAGGAAGCAACATGCTAGTGGCAGGATTCAGTTACCTATCTCATGAGGCAGGAAACCAAGAAGTCTGCAAATCAGCCACTGAAACAGGCCAAGGAAGCATGCTCTGGGTGCCACTTTCAAGGACGCAGCCTGCAGGGCCACTCTATTCTCACACCCTGTACATACAAGGGCAGAGACAGTCACTACACTATTTGCAGAAAATTCACACAATATGAAAACTAATAATTTAATCAAGATATTACCTGTTCTGATATGCATTAGTCAAATATCAGAGCTTCTAGTACTCACTGGAGATGAATATTATTGAATTATACCACAAGGGTATAGAGTAAAACTAACACAGACACACATGTTCCTATTATATACTCTACGCTGAAGTATTTTAAAGAAAATTACCCAAGACTTGCTGACTTGAGAATATCTAGGCCTGATAATCTGCATTGTCACACAAGTTCCTCCCATGATGCCTATGCACACTAGAATTTTGTGAATCACTATCACAGGTACTCTAGGGCCTCCAGGGAAAAATCCTGGTTCTTCCACTTCATAGCTATAGCTATGTGCCTTTGGAAAAATTATTTAAACACTGTGATTCCTCATCTGTAAAACAGTCATAATAATACCTAGTTTACAGGATTAGTGTAAGAGTTAGTTTAGGTTATATAGGTAAAGTTCTTAGCATAATGTTTTGCATATATTATGACTTAAATTTATATGAAATATCCTGAGCATTCTCTCCAGGGAGCACAAATCCTGGATAATGCTCTGCTTTTTCTGTACTCCTTTAGAGTGTTCACCACTGAATAAACTCTCCCAATTGAGATCTGAGTAGGGAATTGTTGAACAGAACTACTACTATCTTTGTTCTAAAAAGAATCTCTACAAATGCTAAAATCACAGCAGATATTTTTGGAGATATTTTGGAGATCATATCACATGGTTGAATTGACCTTACTCTTAATTAAAATACAGAAGTATTCTTTACACATGCTGTTGCAAAGTCAAGTTTATATGTTCTATACTTTTTGGAGGGAATCAGTTGGAAGACTGTATATCCTATCGAATTTCATATCAAGGGAATATGAAATTGGATGCAACATATCAAGACATCTTTGAGTTCTTATTCTGTCACGCAACCTATCTGCCCTCCTCCAATTTCATATCATCTATAAATGTGATTAGTATAGACTTAAATTTTTCATCTCTGGTTTTACAGAATGTTGAACACAACAGAATGTTACCACCAAGTTGGAGTCAATCACCCTTTCTGAGGGGTTGTCATACCAATGACTGGTCTCCCTCATTGTTGTTACATTCAACTAGTGGTTTCCCATTTTTTCTACAAGAATATCATTAGCAAGAATGTGTCCATTTCCTTGATACTGGCCAAAGAATACCATGTCTATCACAGTATCTTGCTGTATTGATATGTCAAATTTTATAAAGAATAAAATATTATGACATGATTAATTTTTATTGGGATCTAGGGAACTCCACTTTTTGTCTCTAAATAGGGAGTAGGTATTAACTCTTGTGCAAACAACAATGAATTGATAGTAGCTTCCTAGAGTATAATTTTGACAACAATTCTAGGTCCTGTCCAAGCATAGCAGTCCATAATGCCATGACCTGAGTATTCAGCAATATCTTCTATGATATACAAGATAAGAAAGTGGTAGCACATTTGCAATGTATTTATGTCATCCTTGGCCTGGATTTTGAAAATATAGCCCTTAATTTACTAGACTCAAGAATCTTATCTGCCCTGCCATTTATAGAGTCCATCTTCTTTCCTCCTGTGGACAGAAGAATATATACCAGTTTGCCGGTGTGCTGTTCTCTCCTCTTTTTCATATTTTTTCAAGATTGGTAAAATGTCTCAGTGATATGATTTGAGTTTTCTTAATACTGTGAGATGTAAATCATCTGGATGAAGAGATTTTTGACTCATTCACAGCAAGGAAAGTGTTCTATTATAATATTTTCAACTATATTGGGCTTCCAACTGTCCTTACTAATTTTTTGACAATTTTCAATTAAATCATTGGTCTCAATGGCAGATTTTATCTTCCAAAGATAGCCACAATACTCCATCCTGCATGCCTTTCTTATAACATCACCTCCATGGTGATGATGAAATCCCCAGTCCATGAACCTGGACAGGTCTTTATAATTACCTCAATCTGATTGAGTTATGATAGCACCATTATGTGACTTCCAACCTAGGTTACAAAAATAACATACACTTCCACCTTGCTCTCTTGAGACATTCAGTCTTGGAATCCAGCCACGCTGTGAGGAGGCCCAAACTACCTCATGCTAAGAGACACATGGAGAGGGGACATGAAAGTATTATGCCCAACAGCCTTCATCAACTCCCAGGCATGTGAATGAAGAAGCCCCCAAATGATGCCAGGTCAAAGTAGAATCACCTTCAGGTTTCAAAACTCACTAACTGAGGCCCTGGGCAGCATGTAGCAGAGAAAAATTGTCCATTTGGTGCCCTGTTTGAATTTCTGAACCACAGAATCCATGAACATAATAAAATGGCTACATTTTGGGGTGGTTTGTTGCATAGCAATAGTAACTAGAACAATCTCCTTAATAAATGAATGCAAAATAGAAGCTCTTTCTTTAGATGTCAATGTTTCTCACTTACCGCCTGCACTGTAAATACCTAATATGCTTGTTAAAATTCAGTCTAGACCCACACATGCATGCACATGCGCACGCACACACACACACACACACACACACATGCACACACAAAACGGTCCCGGAGCACCTATGTCAAACCTAAAGGAATGGGGAAATCACCGGCCCTGGAGAAGGCCAGCAGTGTGTGTGTGTACTGAATGCCCTCTACATTAGGGCAACCTGAGCATGGATTGAGAAATCTCATTTCCTGACCATTCCAGAAATTACTGGCACTGTTTCAAAAGTCCTAGTCCAAATTTCAAATTTTTTATTATTCAGTAGGAGTGCCAAAATAGATAAAGGTCAGATAAAAATGAAAAAACATCATTTCAACTTGAAATGGATGATGCATCAAAGGAGAAAGTTATTGTCTAACACCTCAATAACATCATTTTTTTATTATTCTGACCTACAAATCCTGGGCCTACGCCTGCCACTTATTGCTTGGTTGGGAGGGAACTGTCCAGCACCTCTGCTTCCTGAATGAACAGCCATTAAACCCAGGGAAAGAAAATGCTTACTCAGCCTCCCAACATGTGTTCCAGGACTGAATTCCTCCCTTCAAGAGAAATCAAGCCCTTACTCATCTAAACTCCATCAGGAGCCACAGCCTCACTTGCACAAATGCATGCTAATGCCACAAGTCAGCAAATGAAGCAGAACAGGGCCAGTCTACTCAACTTGTTTGCCAGCCTGAACTTCCATAACCCCCTGAAACAAAGGGGAATTTAAAACTCCATCTTCTCAGAAAGGTAGAAATCATACTTTCAACATGGCTTCTTGTCTAGTGAGTACTAGATTTAAAGAACAACCTAAACTGTAAAATATATTCAAATATGCAACTTTGTTAGGATTACCACTAAGGGGTAAAGTCTGCTTCGTAAAATAAGAACATTAGGTGATGACTGCCAAGGTTTCTTCAACATTAATAATTGTGTGGGCATAAATTTGACTGCTTCTTTGTAAGGGGGAGGGGGTATTAAAATGATTTTTTCTTTTCATGAAATTTAATCACTGAAAAGTAGTTTTGAGAGAATAAGACTCTTGCCGTTGATGTCATAAATTCATGTTTGTGAAAGGTAGGGACTGGATGAATGCTTATGAAATGGTGGCCATATTTCAGATGTTTTAGAATTAGTGTTATTTAAGATCAGGTTTATGTCTTCTAATAAAGCCTATTTTTTATTCAATTTTTAGGTTGACGTTTTTAATCTGGAACACTAAGAAAACAGGATGCCAATGCATACAGTCACTCATCTACCAAGATATTGGACCAGGTGCTACAGAAGATTTTTAAAAATGTAACAAGATACAGGTAAAATATTCTCCACATGGCCTATTCTACAAAACATTTGGACTGTATTTATCATCATTATTTTACTTTTGCAAAGCAGTTCTGCAGTCTACATTTCCTAAACAATAAAGATCCAAATTTTGCATTTTCTGGCAAAACACCTCTACTTCTTTTTGTTCTGCAAGCATTTTTGTCCTACAGCCCATACATGGCTCATATTTATTCATATAAAGAACAATATATCTTATATTTTGATTCCTGTCTTTTATAGAGGATATTATTTAGATGTGTTCTTTAGAGTCCAAGTATGCAAGTTAGGATGATCAAATGGTAAGTAACCATGGTGACAGAAAGCAGAGTTCAAATCTTAGCCGGGTCATGTTATTCTTTCCCACAGTGCAGACATCACATTCTAAGACTAATCTAGTATCTAAAAATATATCTCAGGACAGCTCATGTTACCATTTATGGGAAAATATGACTGAGTCAGTTAACTGATCTTCCTGTTGCAGAAAAAGAATCCCTAGTTGGTAAACTAAGAGATCCCGGTTTTAGGCAAATGAAATAACAAAGAGAAAGGGAGAACTTTCTTCTCTTCCAGAGTAATGCCTGAAGCTTAGAGCTTCCCGTTAACCAACAAGAATGCAAAACCAGACCCAGTGAAAAGGTCTACCATATACACAATAATGATGTTAATGAAATAACCGTACCTGACAGTACTTATGATACATGCACATACACAGTGGCAAAGTGGTCACTAATTCCTTCAACTGGGACTTTCTCACAAGCAGACCTGTACTGTTGAAATACTGGGCTTTATTACTGGCTGAGACTCAGGAATGTCTGTGGCCTTAACCACAGCATAGAGTGGCTGGTTCACAAACTGTTTGTGCACGTGGCTGTGGCTCTGTCTGCCCCTGGTCCGCCCTAGACATGTGTGAGAGAAAAGCTTGATACTTCTTCTAACGCCCACTTCAAAGTTTATAATGATAGTCTTTGTTTTCATTTGATTCTTGGCTTTCAGATTAGGCAAGTTCTGAATAACAAAAAATGGAACAAGAATGACAGAATAAAAATCTTAACTTGCTTGCAAAAAAATACTACTATTGAGTATCCAGTCTTATTACTTAAACTAGCTGGACACAGCTAAACTTCTAAATCAGGCTTTACTAGTTTATTGTTTTATTTCTTTCCCAATCTTAATTAACCTTATTTTTTTTTTGCTCAACTCCCTTGATATCCCAAATTTCCATCAACATTTCTTTCCACACTCGCTATTTTGAAACTGAATTAAAATTATTTCTATTACACAATACAGTGGTATACACTAGATCCTTAGACCTTATTTATCTTATAACTGTAAGTTTGTACCCTTTCCTAACCTCTCCCCTTTTCCCCCAACCCCCAGGTCCTGGCAACCACTTTTCTATCCTCTGTTTCTACAAGTTCAGTATCAAATCGTCATGTTAAACACTTCATATTACAATTTTATTTGTGAATTATACCTCAATAAAGCTGGGGAAAAAGAACTATTTCCCTTTCAGCATCATTGGGCATTAAGGAAGGATGTTTCCTCTGTCTATTACATTTCCTGGGCTTTACTTTCAAGCTTAGGCCATTCATCTCTAGGTAATAATACTTTCCCGGTTTCCCATAGACAGGAACCTCCTCCCTTCCAGGTAGACAGACTGCTTCTATTCTCCCTGTTTCCTTTTTCAGGGTTTAAAGCTTTCAAGTGGCTCTGTAATATGAACAGACATAACCTAAAACTAACACACAACAAAGGCTGGTGAGATAAGTCATTATTTAGGAGAATATAATGTTTATATATTTCAAATTGGTGCGTGTGTGTGTGTGTGTGTGTGTGAGAGAGAGAGAGAGAGAGAGGGCATTGCATAGAGAAAAGTTTGACATGGGAATAAACCTGACTTGAAGGGCCAGACACTGGAGACTCTTTTGTGTAATTCTGGAAGAAGGGATTGATGTTGAAAGAGAAAATAAAGTTATGTGGAGTAACTGGAAAGGTGATGTAAATTGTGATGGTTAGAGAGAACAGCCTTAAGATGAAGATAGCAAGCTAGTTTACATACATAACAGTGCCTGTGAAACTTATATTTACTGAACATAGTTTGTATCATCAGATGTTTTCAAAATGCAGAAAGTTGTTCTCTGATTTAGCCAGATAACCAAATGGGAACATCACAAAGAACATGGAAAATGAGAAATTGTGCATTTTCAAAATCTCCATCTCCAGGACAGAAACTTTTGGTGGTAGCAACTATAGCAGAAAGTCTATAAGCAATGCAACTTCAGACTTTCTGTTTAGGACTTAGAGCACATTTAGTCTGGATGACACCATTTGGTTTTTGGAGGGATGCCAGTATTTAAACTTGCTAAGTTTGAACCAAGAAATGTGGCTTTAGCCATAGCAAAGCGTGGAAGCACATGCCTTCTGCATTTAGCAGGGCACCTATGACCAAGGGGTAGGACATAAGAACATGGGAGATTCCTTAGAGGACCAGACCAGTATTCCAAGCAGCCTGGCCCTGAGATAGCTAGAGTATAAACACAGTAGCTCTGCCTTCCACAGTGTTGTCCACAGGGACTGGGAATACATCCTGAGAACTTCCAGGGCCCTTATTTACCCAAAAATTAGAGTCCAATGTTTCTGTTCTCTAGGCTTGAATTTAAGGAAGTGTATAAAGGACTTAGAACTCTAGGAGACAGATATGTGTCAGAGAGGTTGACAACACAGTGCCCTTTACTGTCTACTCAAAATAATATTAAATAATAACCAAATATCTCCAGCTCTGGTTTTCAGCCTTCTGCTGGTGACATTTCTTTCTTTGAATTATTTCCAATGGCAGAATAGTAAAGACCACTCAAATCAGGAATATTGGACAAAGAGAGGTTTATCCTTCAGCAAATTCTGTAGACATAACCTGGTTTCTTCTTCCCTGTAGCCTAGATGACACGTCTCCCTCTTTCATACCAAATACAAATGACAGCGATGAAATCCAATTTTAACTCCTCTTTTCTCATGTGGAGTTAGGAGGGGTGGCTTCCTCTATTCTCTCATATCTAGAAATATCAAGGAATAGCAAGGGGCAGACATGGGGCAAGACATAAAGATGTTGAAGATTCTGTGCCTTCTTTCCTCCCCCTTACTGTTAATTATATAAATGATCACTTAGGAATGCAGATGCTCAAGCTGCTGATGTTGCATGAATTTATCAAGTCCATACATTTTTCAGATAAAAGGACTGTCACAAATCAATAAGAGACTTGGACTCCTGAAGTAGGATCATTCAGGGCATTCCAGTTGTGGAAATATTAATTTATGACTGAATTATTTACTTGAATGGATTAAGTTTTTCCAGCAATACAACAGAGATGGTTGTGCTCTCAAATATTCCACCAGCTTTCCCTCCCTACACTTCCCAGGCTCCTGCGGTTAAATTAGGACCCTGTACCTGACTTTGGTTAATGGCTGTGAACAGATGGGAAGTGTGTTACTCTCCATTTGAGGTACTTACAAGTAGATGAGCTTCCCATGCTCTCCGCCCCCCTTGCACCAGCAACCCTGAGGAGGGCTGGGAGTCCCAAGCAACTGCGGGGTAGTGCAGGGCCCTGGAGCATCAGGCAATCTGTGCTGGACCTTATGTAAACAAGAAACAAACCTTGGCAATGCTTAGCCCCTGGCAGTTCAGGTTCATTTGTTCCTGACACACAGTTTACCCTAACTAGACAAATTCAAAGGGAAATAAATCTTACAGGTTTACTAGTATCGCACAAAGTGGCATTTTTGTGTGACCAACTCATTTAAACTTCACATCCAATTATTTCCAGTAAGCAAATCTTTCTTTAGTATGGTAGTTACAAGTTCTGATTCTGAGCCTGAGTTAGAAACCAGGTTCTGCCACTTACTAGTTGTATGACTTTGGATAACTTATTTAATTCCATAAGCCTCAGTTTCTACATCTGCAAAATGCAGTTGATAATATTATTCAGTTCATGAACATGTTGTGAGGCTTAAGTGAGTTAACACCTATAAAGCACTATGGATGTATCACAAACACTTGATAGACATTATTTTAGACAGTGGCATCATAAAGTTTTGGTCAAGATGCTCTGAAAACATGGAATTAAAGTGGTATCAGAATTGTAGGGTTACTAGGGGATGGCACTGGTGCAGCGGCAAAGGTGGTGGTTGTCAGACTAGAAATGGTGGAAGTTCTGGTGCCAGGAGGGGGGCTCTGTGATCATGATGGTGGTAGATTGTAGGTCTGCAGAAGAGTCAGTGGTTTTTTAAAAACAGGGTCTGAGAGCAGGGAAGTCTTGCTGGGAAACTGACTCATAATATGAGGCCAGATACACTTAGTCCATTTTCCTACCTTCCCTTCAGTGGCAGATACTCTCTGAAGGACTGTAACAAACATCACCCACCACATTGAGCAAATCCCTCCCCTTAATCCTTTAAGAAAAGATGGAATATGCTGGCTTCAGAGGAATGGCCAGCATTAGCCAATGGAATGAAACACGCCCATTTTCTGGCTTGGAGCAGAAGCCATTGTTGTCTCTCCTCCTCTCACCCAGGTTATACGAAGGGTGCGGGACCAACGAATGCCGGGGAGTCTGAACCAAATCAAAATTAAGGACAAGTACGGTAGACTACCACTGTCACTGACCCACTGCATTGACTGCTGCCAAGAATGCCCCATGATCTCCGAAGCAGATTTCTACCGAGAAGGTGCAGGCACAAGTGTCACGTGTTACCGAACAAATCAAAACCATCAGCTATTATTTTCAAAACGTAAAAGTAAAAAATTTAAAGGCCAAATATGTAGGAAACATATTGTATGTGGGAGGGAAGGAGGAGACAGATTTTTCATGGAAAGAAGCATCGTACCTTAAAGAAGGCAGCCATCTGGAAATTCCATTTGAGTATCTGAAGCAGAACTATGGAGCTGAAAAAGAGTAAGAGTAATCAGTGTGTGATTAAGGGATTAAGTAATGTTTTAGTGACAACAGAAGATCAGAACACATTCATTTCCTCTTGCCCCTTAAGAAATGTTGCAGGAAACAGGATTTCTGTTCATCTCTCCTTCCCAGGTTTTCAATATAATTAGCAAACTGTGCATCAGTAGAAACTGCGTTTTTGTAAAGCAGGTGACTGGAAGGCCCCATATGTCAAGTGGAAGAACGTCTCAGAACTATCCTGGCTCCACTGAACTGGTTACTGCCTTGTCGCTTACAGGAGACTGGACATTTTGCATGAAGAGGAATTTTAAAAGCCTGTCTCTTCTTGTTCTTTACAGAAGATCGTAAAGTCATTGATTCTTTGATAGAAGACAGAATAAGTTCTTGAGGCTAATCTGCTAATTTTACATACAAGGTCCCCAAAAGAAAAGCAATCATATATGTTTTTTTTGCAACAGAACCAGGACTACAATAGAGCTTTTCTGATTTTCTAATGCACAATTTTGTTCTTAAAACATATCAGAGAGCAAACAGTTGCTCTAGGTCCTTCACATCTGATCATAACCTCAGAGATGAAGCCTCTGATTTCTAAATTCAAATGTAACCATCTCAGTTTTTTCCAGTAAATACAGTTGTAGCATTATAGCCTTCAAAAGACAGGTGGGCGTGAAAGGCACAGCCATATAAATGTAGGTATTTATCTTACACTTGGTGGCCAGCATCCATTCTTCATGTGATTAATTTATTCAACAGGTATTTATTCAAAGCCTACTACATACAAGATACTATTATGTTAGTTCGTTGGAATAATCCAAATAATCAAAAATAATGAGAAACAGTTGAAGTTTAACTCCTAGGAAGAGTAAAAAGAAAAAGCTGTAAAAGAAGCTGATCTTCAAAGAAGCTTTAAAAAAAAGAAAAGGAGGGCAAGGGGAGGAAAAGGAAAACCCACATTCAGGTGAACACGGTTCTGTGCACAGTGTCACTGGACTGACTGATCACAATCTGACCAGTCAGCACACTAAAATGGTAGATGGCCACATGACCCTGTAATATACCCAAGACTGACAAAAACACAAGAGTTGAAACAACATTCACCATTAGATTGCCCAGGGAGACTGACTGGAACTGATGGGCATTGCCTCAACCAAGGAGTAGTAACAAAATCATATGATTTTCATCCACTGGAGTTTGTGACAAGAACATGAGGTAAATAAAAGCAAATTTTAAAATTACCCCAAGGATCCAATAGTCAAAAGAGAAGAAAGTGAGAATAGCTCCAAGGCAGTCTCCAACTTCCCTCAATGCTGTGCACTTCTGCACTCTAAATGGCGACAGGGCCCCTAGTCCTCCCCACTCCTCCTCTGGTAGAATCTCTGCCATGACCAAAGAGATGGACTTGAAACGCAATGGAAAATACCTGCCTTGCATGAGTTTCTAATCAGATTTTCTAGATGCTGCCAAGAAACTGTGGTGGTGGGGCGTGCGTAATTGTTCTAGCAGAAGGGCCAGCTCCCTGCCTGAGAGCTCTCCAGGTTGTAAGTGGGGAACCCACTGAGCTGAGGACACTTGGAGTCCTTCACCATGCCCTGGCCCCATTAATTCTGACTGTCAACTTCTGCCTGAAGTAGGAAAGAGGGTGAATACATCAACAGCAAAATAGTTGATAACAGCACACGAATCAAAATGATATGGATAACAAGCTGCAGAGGTTGCAGTCGGGTATGAAAAAAAATCTATCAAATCATTTGAGATTTGAAAGCCTTTCTTAGAAAGTAACACAAGAGGAACTCCTCTGCTTTAGAAATAAAACTACCTTATATTCAAAATTCCATTGAAATCAATTCCCAGAAAAGTCCACCAGGACTTTCTTCGTTCCACAGTGTTGATTTGATCAACATATGCAATTCATCAGCTACAATTACCCTAGTGCTGTATTAAGGGTGTGTGTTGTGGAGTTGGGACGGGGATAATTCTCAAGACAATAAAACAAGACAGAAAGAAAGAAAGAAATGCAATACAACATTAATGAGGGTATCAGAAATAAAAATTTGGGTACAAATAGCTTCTTTAGATGGTTCCAGATGTAAGACAGGGATAGCAAGATGGGGAATGAGAGTCAATAGGGGTGTATGTGTGAGCAGGTGGCCACTGTGGGTAACTGGGGCTCAGTTCTACCAGAGACCCTCTGAGAGATTGTGTGAAATATGCTTTAAGATTATCCCTCTGATAGGCAAACAAATGCACGCAAAATACTTGTCAGCCCTTATCCCCTACTTCTTGAGGGTAGCCCCTGGGATATTAATTCCCCAACAATTCTGATCTTGCTGCACATGGACCAGGGTTGCACCCAGACAAGAGAACACCCTCAGGTAGAGAGATGCGGAAAGCCATGAGTGTGTATGAGTGGTGACTTCTGGAATAGGTGGAGGGATGTGGACAGAGCACTGACATCTGCTCCGGAGTAATGCAGAGTACCTGCAATATTGGTACTTAAGGGAAGGGGACATTGTCATGGGCAAAGGAAATCAATGCAAGCTTTCATATGGTCTCTTAAGGATGCAAAGGCCTGAGACAGGTTAGAATTAGTGAACTTTCTTTGTTCATGGTTACCTTTCTGATACTGGAAATTTTTACCAATATACTTGAAGGTCTTAAAAAGTAAATACCATTTTTTCTTCAAAGCAAGATTTGGTACATTAAAAAAATCCTTCTACAATTATCACCTTATCCTCATTCACCCCTCAGCATGGAATCCCTCCCAGAGGAGACTTGTTTACTGTCCTGACCATGTTCTTATGAAGCAAAGTTTCTGAACATTCCCCTAAATCTGTCCTTTTTCCATAATATTAACTTAAGTATACACTTCAGCACAATCTTTAACACTGTCAAAAATCAGATGTATATTTAGTCGTAATGAAGATTAATTTTGTACACCGATTTAAAAAAAAATCTGGCACCATGATGCATGTCACCATTTAAGTTTGAAGATGCCCTAATCTTTATTGTTTTAAATTTTCTTGATAAAGGAAATGGAGTGGAGTAGTCCAGATGAGACAAATGGCATATTAGGGGTAGGAGTGACAAGACATGCTTGGTAAATGCTAATTAAACTAGTCTGACGAGAGTGAAGGGTCTACACCAAGGAGCAGTAGAGTTAAGGTTGCAAAAGGAGGTCACAGAGCCAGATTCTGGAGGCTTCTGAGCACCACGTGATTGCAGGCACTCCATCCTACCAGCCATGAGGAGACACTGAAGGCATTGCATAAGATGAGACGGTAAAAGCTGTTTAAAGATGAAGGATGCTGAAGCATACATGAATCACATCAAAATGACAAAAACCTGAAGACAAGGAGACCAATCATGAAGTCATTTACTAATTCAAGCATACATTTTAAGGGCTTATAAATATTTCACAATTTATAATCAACTGCATACAGTTGCACAGGTTTTACAGAAAAGAATACAGTTGAGAGAGGAAGTGGAAGAGCAACTTTTACTAATTGGTCCACCCAAAAAGTTTAATTCCTGTGGAAGAACTGCATGTGCCAGCAAGAAGCCTGTTTCAATTAAGGCACGCACACACAAACACACACAGAAAAATGTTTGCACTAGACAGATAGCAGTGGAATGCAGGAAAAGCTAAATAGAAGAAACACTTAAATTGGCATTAATAATACTTTTCCCAATAGCAATGTGATAAAGACATACAAATTGGAATATTAAAATATGAGCTAGATGAGGCCCTTTCATTCACTGTTTAATAAAATTCATTTAATTCGAAAACATTGCAGAATGGGGTCATCTAGGTTTTAGAATTCTTGTTAATAATACTACTGACTCTATAAAATATGTATAATCTCTTTAAAATTTGTATAAGCTCTGGCAGAGCTTGTGACCATAAGAAACATAACTGACCATGAAAACAAGTGGAGAGAGATTTATTCCTTCTTTGGTTATTCAGAAACCCTCAGAAGCTGGCAGAGCTAGAGGGGATTGATGCAAATATAAACGACCACCACACAGTGTTATAAAAAAGAACTGGACATTTTATTCACTCTGTTAATTTTAATGCCCTTATCCTTTAATTGATCATTTCTTTTATAAATGTAGAAATGTGCACGTGCGCACACACACACTTCAGAGCCAAACCTGTAAATATTCCCCTTAGAGCTCTTTATGACATTGCGTTTAAATGTGACCTTAACACACAGCTTACTCAACCAAAATTAGATGAAAATGAAATTTGAAGGATGTTCCATCCTTTATTCTTTTAAATTAGCTAGGAACTAACTCTTCAATATTTATGACCACTCACTGAAAATACATGATTGTTCTAGTGGGAAAATAAGGTTACCTTGAGCAGAGTTGCAGGAAATCTGATTTGAAAATCCAAGTTAATAATCTCCACAGTTCTAATAGGACAATGTTGCAAATGAAACCTAAGTTAATAGGGACAACAGAAGAATGACCTCTGTAGTTTCCAGTTAGAATAAGCATGTCAAGAAGAAGAGATGGGGGTGTAGTTACAGGTGGTAGCTATGGCTCATGTCATGAGTAAGAAACAAAAGTCAAAGCTGAATAGAAGCAAACTATTCCTCCTTTGCTTATTCTTGAAGTTTGCTATTATCTGAAGTATAAGTATTGTCAAAGGTTTAAATAATTCTTCAAAGAAACTCAGTCTTAACAGTCACTAGAACATCAGTGTTCAAGATCTATAGGCTCAAATACCAACCATCACTTATTAGTTAAATGATTTGGCCAAGTTACTGTCTCTGAGCTTCCAAGTCTGTTATCCAAAAAATGGGTCTGATAGTACCCAACTTGTAGGATATATGAAAATGCTTAACACAGAGTTACTTACATAGTAGGTGTTCAATTGTTTCATTTCTCCTTCCTTCCCTTCCTTCTTCGATGTAAGAATAACCTTAGAAGCACCAGTGTGCTCTGAATTGTGCACACATCAGACAAGGAGCACCTGGGTAATATTGCCTGTATAACTGTTGTCTGCGGTGTACAGTCTCCTTGCTAACAACTTGAACTTGGAGGCTCCATGAGGCAGTGTGCATAGTAAGGCTGTGGGCTCCCAGGCCACAGGACCTGGGTTTGAATCCTGATTTGCCACCTACCAGTTGTATGACCTTGGAAATGTTGTTTAATCATTCTCTGTTTAGATTTTCTTAGCTCCTAAATGGAGATTAATAAAGACATTTTCTCTTAAGGTCATGAGAATTAAATGACCTAATCAATGAAGAAATTTAAAACAGTGCTTTATACAGGGCAACCATGTAACTGAATGTGAGGCCATTATACTAAATTCCAAACCTAGAAAACAGAGATTCAGGGTGACTTTTCCCAATGGAGGAGTATACTTTCATTATTAAAGAATTTCCATCAAGATGCCTTTGGAAAATGAATCAATTTACAGTTTGTGGACTAGATGAGTGCCTGCAGTGCACTCAGTAGAGAGGCAATTCATCTTGAACATGGATTAATTTTGTGCCCACTACGTGCAAGGTCCTGTGACAGTACAGCAGCTTTCCACTCATTGTTTGGAGGATTCCTAGCCAGAAACTCATGTAGCATGTTAAATCTTACATATTCACAGTGGATGTTCTCTTTACGGTGGAATCTTTTCAGGTAAAATGAGCTCCTGCCTTTAATGAAGGTGTCCGGTTCTGTCTGAAGTAGGTAAATCATAAGGATGCAATAATCACACTTCTCTGAGTGTGTTTCCCTGTTGGAGTCAATCATGAGTAGCTATTGATAGGACTCTTTAATAGATGAGTTTCAGGGAATGCTAACGTTTGACTTAATCAGCCAGAGCTCCTCCAGTAGTGTAACAGCCCAGAAGCGTCACCTTTGCATTTCCATCACATTCTCTCCAACGAACATGGAGAAGGTGCCATGAACACTGGAGGCCAGTGAAATGACAAAGCATGTGTTCTTTAAACATGCTAAAAGAAGCCCCAGAGACTAGCCATGGAAGGCCATTTTCATTAGGGGAATAAAAAGAAAGCAGGAAGAAAGTTTCCCTGTGTTGACAGGTGTGGCCAGGCCGGGCCCTCAGCAGAAAGCCGTGTGGCTGCTGTCCCCGCCGCTTGGCCTTTCTGTTCTGCCAAACACCAAAGAGCCTGCCTATCAGAGGTCTGAGTGCACTTCCACGGGACCTCTCCTCCCAGCTTCAAGGTTCTCAACACACCACCTCTTCCCTTGGTTCACCCAGCGCTAAGGGTGGGAGTTCCTGAAATTACTATTTCTGTTAGCCCAGTGTCCCCTTTTTGCTTCCTCAGTTTTCCAACAGTTGATTAATCAGTTTCTTATGTTAAATTCTCTCTGTTGAATGTCTCATGAGGTGTCTGCTTTCCCTGAGAGATAACACTATGTCTGCTCTGAAAGGTTTGGGAAAACGGAGGCAACAATATGAAGTAAATGAAATCCATTCTCTGTCCTTCTCCATAGCCGTATATGTGCCATTCTTTCTCCTAAATGAATATGCAAATTACCCAGCAAAAGTGTTAATTTCTAACTAAGGTGCCAGCTGATAATCACTTAAAATGTAAACTCTCCAGTTATTGACGTTTTTCAAAAGCTTGCAGTAGTTATGTTTAAAATGGTACAGCAATGTTTAGTTAATTTCTGGATGTTAGGCACTGAGTTGGACACTATCAAGGGGAGAAGGAGGATATGAAATAACATCGCTACCCTCAAGGAACTGTAGTTGAAAGAGGAAGGGTTACATATCAGTAAGAGAAACACTTGAAACATGTTATACACAGAGTTGGGTGGCGCAGACCGCAAATGAGATAAGAAATAGGAGAGGTCATTGGGGTGAAAGAAACCAGGAAGACTTCACAGCAGATTATAAAGTGGATTTGGAAGGATTTAGACGTGGAAAGGTAAGGGTACATACCTGTCCAGACTGGGGAGCAGCATGAACATGGGCATGGAAATGGAACACTAGATGTTGGTATGCATGTCCATGGGTACCAATTAATGTGCATTTGCTGTTATTTAGCTTCTCCTAGGTTTGCCACTCAAGTACAAACCAGGCTCCAGTGAACTTACAGTCAAACCAATTGGAATTCCATCTGCCACTTAAAAGGAGCCTCTGTAAAAATCAAAGTGTCACTTAACTGGGGTCATTAGGAACCATAGCTCATACATTTTTACTAACAGCTGGGGATCTGATATTTGAGATTAATACCCTGGTAATCCTTTGATTGACTCAGAAATTTGTCCAAGAAGTTTCCATCCTTCAGGAATGACTCAGATGCAAATGTCAAACACAACAGCTTGGAGAAACTCAGGAGCCAATGGCGGCCTGATTAATTAGAATCAAATCTATTTAAAACAAAATACAAGTTGTATCATTAAGCACCAAAACTGACCACTGAGCCATTCATGACTTTTCATTCCTGGTTAGAATCAGGTTTCCAAAATGGGATTTTAAATGCCTTTCTTAAAATTACATAAGAAATCAAGTAGATTATGCAACTATCTTCCTCAAGTACTTCCATAAATCAGTGAATTCAAGTGGCTGACCTTTCCCATAAAAGTGACCTTCTTCTTCCCCACCCCTACCCTTCTCTAGTTTACAGTAATGTGATCCATATGGAAGAAGTCAGTGCATGTTTGGGAACCAAGTCCTACACTTTCTTTTCCATCACAAAAGCCAGTTGTTCTTCAGAACCATCCTTCAGTCTCATGTTACACTGAGAAGCATTAAAAAGCAGGTCTGAGCTCAGACCTCCTGCTGAAAAGTTAAGTTGTCAGTTGTTAGGCAGAAAATCAATCAGAAATGCATTTGGGACAATGGCATGCTGCCTGGAATTACACAGGGCTGGAAAAAAATCAACTCAGTGGCAGAATACTAATGGTCGGAGATACCCTTTCCGTCTTAGACAGGCAGATCAATTTATTTAGACACATTTGCTAAATGGAAATATGCTGGTGCCAAGTCTCAGATTTACATACAATTAGCAGAACATTCTGCAAAATTTTCTCAGAAGGATCAAGATACTCTCTGCCTCAACATGTGCCAGTAACTTCAAAATTGCTCTGGATTGCTTTGGCCGACTCACATTCCTATCCCTAAGCCTTGAAGTTGGTACAGAGACTTTGACCCATTCTGGGTAATTTATCATATACCTTTACAAATGCCCATGGAACATGCATGAGTAGCTGGTATTGCTACAAGCTCATTTTAGCCCCTTGCTGAGTAGGTGGGAGGCAGGCTAATACCCTGGGCCATACTCTTCACGTGTCTATTAGTCTTATTTCCAAAGTGATAACAGAGATGGTTAGAATCTAGTACCAATGAAATTAGTCGTTGGTCCCCTAAGAGTAATAATATTAAGAACAATAACATGATTTGAGCATTTATTATGAGTCCATTATAGTGCTAAGCATTTCAAACGCTCCTGTAACTCCCAACAATCAGAATAGGTAGGGTCGCTTATCTTCATTTTACAGAGAGGAAAACTGAAGCTTAGATAAGATGAGTCATTTATTCAAGGTCACTTGGCTGATGGAAGAGACCAGAAATCAAGGTCAAGCTGAATGATCCCAGATCTCAGAGCTCACCACTTGGATACCTCCCACACACAGTCACATATTTATGTACAGAGGAAAACTGCTCTAAATCACAGACTCCTGCCTCAACCCCAAACTAACTATCTCCCAAAAGGTTCTGTGCCAAGAGTTTCAAAAAAGCCAGGGAGCTTGCACTGTCACACTCAAAGCCCTGCTGGGTAAGGGCTGTGGTATCTTCACATTTGTTATCTTAAATGTGAAGGGCCAGCAAATTATCAACAACCGTGATTACAGGCACAGAAAGTTTGAAGCCAGGCTGGGCTCACGTTCCGAGCCTCTTGAACCAATCATTAAACAACCAGCAGTCCTTACAGCAGAACTATGCCTTTCTACATGTCTCCGTTCATCTCCTCTGCACTGTGGCATGCTTTTGCCTGGTCCTCTGGAATTTATCAACCACAGGTGTGTTTATCTGGGCATGCCTTTCCTTACCATTAAGCTAATGTGACTACTTAGAGTAACTGCTTTAAGTGCTATGCTTAAAATCGCCAAAGACTTTCATGCTACTAGTAAAGCATGCCTGTGAAAAGAAGACATATTTCCATTTTACAGCTGCAAAGACTGAGGCACAGAGAAGTTACAAAACTAAAATTTTCAGGCCTTTGGCAAAGTCCACTGTTCAGGTGAATGAAACAGAAAATGGTTATGCTGCCCGGGCCCTCTGAACTCAGGCAGATGCTCATTGCTGCAGGGCAAACAATTTACAGCTTTGAATGTTTCATTGTTTCTTCCTAAACTCTTTACTCTTGCACTCCCTCAATTAACTCAATCAAGTTTGCATTCTGGCCCATGCTTTAAGTGCAACAACCATGTTTCTAAACACTGGACTATGCACAGGCTGGTCTGGGATTCCCGTGAGATAATTCCCTTTCTTAAGAAAAGGTTGCTGAGATAGCACAGTGTGGCAGTTGAAGCACAGATAGATACTGGAGCCAAAATGCCCACATTCAAAATCCAGCTTCAACCATGTGTGTGACCTCGAGCAAATTCATAACAACTCTGTACCCAATTTACCCCATCTACAAAATGGAAATAATGGTACTTAATTCACAGTCATGCAAATGAGTTCAAGCAAAGCCTCTAAACTATTCCTAAAACATATAAAATGTTTGCTGTTTTTATTAGTCCCAGAGGAGTAACTCTTACACAGAGACATTCTTATTCCCTGTCATTCTCATTCAGAAAGTTCTAATCAAATAAAATTCATCATCTGTTGCTTCTTACCCTTCTTCCTTCCTCCGAACCATACCCAAAGCTGATATCATAGTTGGTGGACCCAATCTTAGTCCCATGTGCAAGCTGTTGTTATAGCAGTTTTCTTCTCAAAAAGTCAGGCTTTCTTATAGGCAGAATGGTTTTCAGATTTCTAGAAATAACCCTCTCAGTTATATTTCAGGTGTCATGTAGCCAAATCACAAGCCACTTGTGTATGATCAAACACAAGTGTATGTAAGAACCTGGGTATGATCAAAAAGTCATCAGAAATCCTCTTTTCACCCCCACTCCCAACTTAGGGCACTACCCTGGGAAATGGGGTAAGAATCCAGTGGTCTTGATGGGAATGCACAAGGGATTTCCTCTCTCCGGAGGGGTTTTCTCTTTCCTTTCTCAGTCTCAGATTGTTCGCTATCACAGACACTGCCAGTTTTTCCCAAGAGCCATTCTTCCCTTCTTCCATTTCAATTTTAGCTGGGCTCATGGCCACTAGAATAAAGACTCCATTTACCAGCCTTTCATCTACTTTGGCATAGTCACGTAGCTAAGCTCTGGCCAATGGGATATGAGTATAAGTGACATGCACCACACACTTCTAGATGGTGTCCTTAAATGGAGGGATGTCTCTTTTTGGTCCTCCTCTGACCTGCTGCTTAGAATGTGGATTTGGTGGCAAGATAACTTGGACCATGTTGATGACATCAATATCCAGTGACAGAGAAGCAACCAACAGAGGAGACTATCTCTGGCAAATCTAACAGAGTAGGCTGCTATACCAGCCCTGGTCCCCCTACCTTGGGACTGTATGTCAATCAGAAATCACATAAAGGCCTAATTGACTAATTTGGGGTCTCTCTTACATATAGGTTAATCTACTTCCTAACTAATATACTCATCCATTTTATAGCCTTTTTAAGGAATTTACTTCTGTCTTGATTTTAGATTTCACCTTATACAAGAGTTGTTACATCTCCTTGGTTCTAATTCTATTTTATTTTCCTTTTTAAAGTGCATGCTAAATAGCATATAAACTTCACCTTAAAGCTGCATTTTGTTATTTTATTTAAAAGTAATTACCTCATTGCCAAAAAATAATTTTTCCCCAGATGTTCTATATTAATTTGACGTAGGACTTTGGACTTACTGGCATCCATTTTCTTGATTTCTATATAGTTTATGCCAGAATTCCACATTTCTGAATGACAATGATGTCTGTTTAATAATCTTATTTATACCTTTCTTATTTTCAATGATAGGACTACTTAGGGATAAAACCTAGCTTTGGAGAAACAAAGATGTATTCATGTACATTTTCCATGTTTTGTATAGTTTGTTTCACCAATAACATATTTCGTTTGAGCATTTGATATATGCCATACATCTTTAAATATCCTAGTGGGTATTTTAGTTCACCATTTTTAATGTATTATCTATAATTTCACTTTCTATTTCAAAGATACATTTCCTCAAGTATATCTATATAAGTTTCACTGTAGTTATAAATGTGTTTTTTGAGTTGCTACTTCAATTCAGGGTTTTTTTTTCACAATTAATATTCAATTTATTAAAGTCACCAAGTCAAAAATAGTTTTTCTTAGTTTTTAATTTCACTTTACAAGTTTTATTCTATTTGAAAACATCTATTAGTAAGTGAATGGACCTTGAGGGCATTATGTTAAATGAAATAAATCAGACAGAGAAAGATAAGTATCGCATGATCTCATTTAAAAGCAGAATCTATAAAACCGACCTCATAGAAACAAGGATCAGACTGGTGGCTGCCAGTGGCAGGGATGGAGTGCGGTTAAATGGGTGAGTTGGTCAACAGGCACAAACTTCAGGTTATAAGATAAACTCTGGGGGTGTGACGCACAGCATGGTGACTACAGTCAACACTACTTTAATGTGTATTTGAAAGTTGCCAAGAGAATAGATCTTAAAAGTTCTCATCACAATAAAAAAAATTCTAACTATGTAAGGTGATGGATGTTAACTAAAAAGATTGTGGTAATCGTTTCACAATATATACAAATACGGAATAAGTATGTTGGGCACCTTAATATAATGTTATATATCACTTATATCACAATAAAACTGGAAAATAAATAAATAGTTATTTTAACAACTATTTTCAATACATCAAATGAAATATTTGATTAATACTTGAACAACTCCATTTGGGTTGTTTTATGAACTTAAGATCTTTTAAATATTTTTTGACTACATTTACATATTTCATGTAACTAAATTCATCTTTGAATGTAACTGTAAGGAAAACTTTCTCACTTAAAAATTCAATTATATTCAATATATTAAATTTAAAATACAGTACATTCTAAGCTCTCTTAAATTCTCTTGAGTTGTAAGCTCTCAATACTATTTAAAAACTTAATAGAATATTTTATGCATTTCAATATAAAAATCACAAGTCTAAATTAGCTTATGAATTACATATTTTAAGTTGGACTCACAAGGCTGATGTTTCTAATACATTTAATTCCTCTATAAATCCAAATGTGCACCTATTCTAGCTAAATCAACAGAAAAAAATTTAATTTATTATTTTTTTAAGTCATTATCTCTGAGAATAGTCTTTGCTTTCCTTGGGCAAAACATATTTTATATACTAAAGAAGTCAAGTGAGCAGCGGATTAAAGATGGTGGTGTGAGAGGAGAGACAGAGGCATATAATACAAAAATATAATTCATAAAACTACTCCTGAAAGAGAAACAGGAAAGAGGACTGCACCAGACTGAATACAACTGGAGAAAAGAGCAGACCTCACAGAACAGGCTAACATACCAAAGCCGTGGCCCAGTGGGACCCAAGCACTTCCCCCACCCCAGCTCACTGGCAGGAGGAAAAGAAACAGAGCAGGGAGGGAGGGGAGGCCTGGGGCTGCTGAATACCTAACTCCGGAGATCTGCTGTGGGAGCACAAACCTACATTTCATGATGCTTGTGTGGTACTCTTGTGAGTAGGGTGTTGGAAAGCTAATACAGGCAGAATTCCTGGAGAGACTGAGATTCCAGCTGCTTGTGAAAAGCAGCGATCCATATCCAGCTACTCTGGGACAAAGAAAGGTGGGCAGTCTGGGAGACTTCTAACAAGGAATCCCTTAGAAAGAGGGCTACTAAAGGGACAAGGATTGCACAGAGCTTGCTGCTGAGGAGAAAGGAGACGTAGACAAAATGGTCCGGGTGCACTCTACCCAGCAGGTTGGGAGCTTCCACAATCTTCAGGTGCTCCAGCTCCCTGGCTGGCTACACAGCTCCAAGGACCCACTCTGGGATATGCAGCCTACTGCACCTTTCTCCTGGCCAGCCCCACCTGGCTCACAAACCGGCAAACCCTACTCTGGCGTTAGGCCAGCCAGAGGGAAGAGCTGTCTACAGCAACTACAAATGCAAAGCATAGAGGCTTATAACTGTGTGCCTGGCCCACTGCTTCAGGCAGTGGAGTCAGGCATAGCACCCAGGAAGCAGGAAACAACTCTTTCCTCCCCCCAGGCACCAATACCACTCCCCTGTGACCCCCGACATTGCTTCAAGGGCTGAGCAGCTCCAGAGAGTAGAGCTTCTGGGCACTAGAGGGTGCCATATACAAATATGAAATGCCAAAGGAACCTGGTTCAGAGTAAAATTATTAATACAACTCCTGAGAAAGATTTCAATGACATCAACCTCATGAATCTTCCTTAAAGGAAGTTCAAAGTAAAAATCATTAACATGTTCATGGAGGTACGGAAAGACATTCAAGAACTCAGGAATCAATTCGGGTCGGAGATCCAACCATTGAAGAGCACAATGGAGGGTATTAAAAGCAGAATATATATGGTGGAGACGATAAATGAAATAGAAACTAGAGAAGAGGAATACAAAGAAGCTGAGTCACAGAGAGAAAAAAGGATCTCTAAAAATGAAAGAATACTGAGAGAATTGTGTGACCAATCCAAACGGAACAATATATGCATTATAGGAGTACCAGAAAAAGAAGAGAGAGAAAAAGGGATAGAAAGTGTCTTTGAGGACGTAATTGCTGAAATATTCCCCAATCTCGGGAAGGAGATAGTCTCTCAGGCCTTGGAGATGCACAAATCTCCCAACACAAGGGATCCAAAGAAGAAAACACCAAGACATATAGTAATTAAAATGGCAAAAATCAAGGATAAGGACAGACTATTAAAAGCAGCCAGAGAGAGAAATAAGATCACACACAAAGGAAAGCCCATCAGGATATCATCAGACTTCTCAGCAGAAACCTTACAGGCCAGAAGGGAGTGACATGATGTATTTAATGCAATGAAGCAGAAGGGCCTCTACCCAAGATTAATTTATCCAGCAAGATTATCATTTAAATTTGACAGAGGGATTAAACAATTTTCAGATAAGCAAAAGCTGAAAGGATTTACCTCCCATAAACCATCTCTACAGTGTATTTTGGAGGGACTGCTATAGATGGAAGTGTTCTTAAGGTTTAATAGCTGTCACAAGAGGTAATAAAACCACAGCAAAGAAAGTAGAACAGTTAATTACTAGGAAAATGCAAAACTAAATTAACTATCCCCAAATTCAATCAAGGGATAGAGATAGAGTACAGAATATGATACCTAATATATAAAGAATGGAGGAGGAAGAAAAAGGAGAAAAAAAAAGAGAACCTTTACTTTGTGTTTGTAATAGCATATTAAGTTAGTTAAGTTAGACTCTTAGTAAGGAAGTTAACCTTGAACCTTTGTTGACCACGAATCTAAAGCCTGCAATGCCAATAACTACATACCTATCGATAATCACACTAAATGTAAATGGACTGAATGTACCAATCAAAAGACATAGAGTCACTGAATGGATAAAAAGTCAAGACCCATCTACATGCTGCCTACAAGAGGCTCACTTTAAACCCAAAGACATACACAGAATAAAAGTGAAGGGATGGAAAAGATATTTCATGCAGCTAATAGTGAGAAAAAAGCAGGAGTTGCAGTACTTGTATCAGACAAAATAGACTTCAAAACAAAGAAAGTCACAAGAGACAAAGAAGGACATTACACAATGATAAAGGGTCAATCCAAAAAGAAGATATAACCATTATAAATATCTATGCGCCCAACAAAGGGGCACCTACATATGTGAAACAAATACTAACAGAATTAAAAGGGGAAATAGAATGCAACACATTCATTCTAGGAGATTTCAACACTCCACTCACTCTGAAGGACAGATCAACCAGACAGAAAATAAGTAAGGAGACAAAGGCACTGAACAACACATTAGATCAGATGGACCTAACAGACATATACAGAACTCTACAACCAAAAGCAGCAGAATACACATTCTTCTCAACTGCACATGGACCATTTTCAAGAATAGATCATATACTAGGGAACAAAAAGAGCCTCAGTAAATTCAAAAAGATTGAAATTGTACCAACCAGTTTCTCAGACCACAAAGATATGAAACTAGAATTAAATTACGCAAAGAAAATAAAAAAGCCCATAAACACATGGAGACATCACAACATGCTTCTAAATAACCAATGGATCAATGACCAAATAAAAACAGAGATCAAGCAATATATGGAGACAAATGACAACAATAATTCAACACCATAAAATCTGTGGGATGCAGCAAAGGCCATGCTAAGAGGAAAGTATACTGCAATACAGGCCTACCTCAGGAAAGAAGAACAATCCCATATGACCACAATTAATGAAACTAGAAAAACTCACATTTAATGAAACTAGAAAAAGAAGAACAAATGAGGCCCAAAGTCAGTAGAAGGAGGGACATAATAAAGATTAAAGCAGAAATAAATAATATCAAAAATAATAAAACAATAGAAAGAATTAATGAAAGCAAGAGCTGGTTCTTTGAGAAAATAAACAAAATAGATAAACCCCTAGCCAGACGTATCAAGAAAAAAAGAGAGTCTACTCGTATAAACACAATCAGACATGAGAAAGGAAAAATCACTATGGACACCACAGAAATACAAAGAATTATTAGAGAATACAATGAGAAATTATGTGCTAACAAACTGGATAACCTAGAAGAACTGGACAACTTTCTAGAAAAATACAACCTTCCAAGCCTGACCCAGAAAGAAACAAAATCTGAACAGACCAATTACCAGCAATGAAATTGAACTGGTAATCAAAAAACTACCTAAGAACAAAACACCTGAACCAGATGGCTTCACAGCTGAATTTTATCAAACATTTAGTGAAGACCTAATACCCATCCTCCTTAAAGTTTTCCAAGGAGTAGAATAAGAGGGAATACTTCCAATTTCATTCTATGAGGTCAGCATCACTCTAATACCAAAAGACACCACAAAGAAAGAAAATTACAGACCAATATCCCTGATGAACAAAGACACAAAAATACTCAACAAAATATTAGCAAACCGAATTCAAAAATACATCAAAAGGATCATCCATCATGATCAAGTAGGATTTATTCCAGGGATGCAAGGATGGTACAACATTCGAAAATCCATCAACATCATCCACCACATTAACAAAAAGGAAAAAAACACATGATCATCTCCATAGATGCAGAAAAAGCAATTGACAAAATTCAACATCCATTCATGATAAAAACTCTCAACAAATGGGTATAGAGGGCAAGCACCCCAACATAATAAAGGTCATATATGACAAACCCATAGCCAACATTATATTTAACAGCGAGAAGCTGAAAGCTTTTCCTTTAAGATAGGGAACAAGACATGGATGCCCACTCTCTCCACTTCTATTCAACATAGTACTGGAGGTCCTAGCCACGGCAATCAGACAACATAAAGAAATAAGCATCTAGATTGGCAAGGAAGAACTTAAACTGTCCCTGTTTGCAGATGACATGATATTGTACATAAAAAATCCTAAAGAATCTACTCCAAAACTACTAGATCTAATATCTGAATTCAGTAATGTTGCAGGCTACAAAATTAATACGCAGAAATCTGTGGCATTCCAATACACTAACAATGACTTAGCAGAGAGAGAAATCAGGAAAACAATTCCATTCACAGTTGCATCAAAAAGAATAAAATACCTAGGAATAAACCTAACCAAAGAAGTGAAAGACCTATACTCTGAAAACTACAAGACACTCATGAGAGAAATTAAAGAAGATATCAATAAATGGGAACACATCCCATGCTCATGGATAGGAAGAATTAATATTGTCAAAATGGCCATCCTGCCTAAAGCAATCTACAGATTCAATGCAATTCCTATCAAAATACCTATAGCATTCTTCAACGAACTGGAGAAAATAGTTCTAAAATTCATATGGAACCAAAAAAGACCCCAAATAGCCAAAGCAATCTTGAGAAGGAAGAATAAAGCTGGGGGGATTATGCTCCCCAACTTCAAGCTTTACTACAAAGCCACAGTACTCAAGACAATTTGGCACTGGCACAAGAACAGACCCATAGACCAATGGAACAGACTAGAGAGCCCTGATATAAACCCAAACATATATGGTCAATTAACATATGATAAAGGAGCCATGGACATACAATGGGGAAATGACAGCCTCTACAACAGCTGGTGTTGGCAAAACTGGACAGCTACATGTGAGAGAATGAAACTGGATTATTGTTTAAGCCCAAACACAAAAGTAAACTGAAAATGGATCAAAGACCTGAGTGTAACTCATGAAACCATACACTCTTAGACGACAACATAGGCAAAAATCTCCTGAATATAAGCATGAGTGACTTCTTCCTGAATGCATCTCCTCAAGCAAGGAAAACAAAAGCAAAAATAAAGTCATGGGACGACATAAAACTAAAAAGTTTCTGTACAGCAACAGACACCATAACCAGAACAAAAAGTCATCCTACAGTATGGGAGAATATATTTGTAAATGACGTATCCGACAAGGGGTTAACATCCAAAATATATAAAGAACTTACACACCTCAACACCCAAAAAACAAATAACCTGATTAAAAAATGGGCAGAGGATATGAAGAGACAGTTCTCCAGGGAAGAAATTCAGATGGCTGACAGACACATGAAAAGATTCTCCACATCACTAATCATCAGGGAAATGCAAAGTAAAACCACAATGAGATATCACCTCACACCAGTGAGGATGGCCAGCATCAAAAAGACTAAGAACAACAAATGCTGGTGAGGATGCAAAGAAAGGGGAGCCCTCCTATACTTCTGGGGGGAATGTAAGCTAGTTCAACCATTGTGGAAAGCAATATGGAGGTTCCTCAAAAAACTAAAAATAGAAATACCATTTGGCCCTGGTAGCCACTCCTTGGAATTTACTCAAAGAATAAAACATCTCAGATTCAAAAAGACATATGCACCCCTATGTTTATCACAGCACTATTTACAATAGCCAAGATATGGAAGCAACCTGAGTGTCTATCAGTAGATGAATGGATAAAGAAGAGGTGGTACATATACACGGTGGAATACTATTCAGCCATAAGAAGGAAACAAATCCTACCATTTGCAACAACATGGATGGAGATGGAAGATATTATGCTCTGTGAAATAAGCCAGGTGGGGAAAGACAAGTGCCAAATGATTTCCCTCATTTGTTGAGTATAACAACGAAGCAAAACTGAAGGAACAAAATAGCAGCAGACTCAGAGACTCCAAGAAGGTACTAGTGGTTACCAAAGGGGAGGGGTGTGGGAGGGTGGGTGGGGAGGGAGGGAGAAGGGGATTGAGGGGTATTATGTTTAGTACACGTGGTGTGAGGGATAACCGGGAAAACAGTGGAGCACAGATAAGGCAAATAGTGAATCTGTGGCTTCTTACTACACTGAAGATCAGTGACTGCATTGGGGTATCGGCGGGGCCTTGATAATATGGGTAAATGTAGTAACCACATTGTTTTTTCATGTGAAACCATCATAAGAGTGTATATCAATAATACCTTAATAAAAGTTTTTTTAAAAAATAAAGAAGTCAACTTAGAGTTTGTCATATCAAATGAATTATGGTAACTATATTGGCATAGTGACATTGATTATTGGCCAAAGGCTTTGGCCATGATTGAATATCAATAGGCCCTTAATGGACAAGGGTAACCCTTTTATAGAGCCACTCTGCCAAGACAGAATCCAACCCCACGTCTTCCAAATAGGTTGGTTTCATAGTTCTCTAAATTCAAGTTACACATTTCCTATTTCTTCAATCTGACTGGAGTCTACAAATCCCCACCAAGATTGTTGTAGCACTTGATTAGATTTAACTAATCTGTTTACTGTCTGGTTCCATGCTGAATACTTTACATATTTTGCTTTGGGTTCCCACCACAAATCTTATAGCATCTGGTTAAATTATGCATATTTCTCATCTCTTACTTGACAGACTCCAGACACCATACTAATGACAGTAAGGAGATGGGTACATCTGGCATTATTATTAGTTAGAGTCCATTTATAACAAATATATGCCTTCAGAGTGGTTTTACATTTTTAAATCAGTTTCATCCAGATTTCACATTGTTAAACCTGACATTTTTGTTGCTGTTAAATTTGAAGAGTAAATTCCAACCTTTTTTTTTTTTAATTATAAAGGCAACGTAATCATCCCAGAGGCAGGAACATCTGTCTTTAAAGCCCAAACTTGTCTCCTTCTGTCCCTGGAATCTCCTGCCCAACCCTCATGCAAACCCACATTACCTGTGGCCCCAGAGCTGACATTCTCTTAAAACTGCATCTCTATATAACCTTTATAGGGTAACTTAATTTTCAAATAACTTCAAACTTTAAGTGGAAGTTTTTTATATTATTTTTATCACATTTGCTATATCATTCCCTTATATCCTTTGATACATAATTTCTCTTCTGAAACATTTGAAAGTAAGTTTTAGACAAGATTCTGCTTAACCTTAATATATTCAGTTGTATTTCATAAAATAAGGACATTCTCAAACATAATCACAGTGCAATTACCAAAATCAGGAAGTTAACATAGTGCAGTAGTGTTATCATTACTAATACCAATATCATTATGTAATTCACAGACAGATCTTAGGCGAAGCTTGCCAGTTGTCTCACTAATGTACTTTAAATGGTCTTGGAGTAAATCCAGGATCACAAACTACAATTTGTTATCTTGTCTCCTCATCTTCATCAACCTGGAACAGATCTTCAGCCATTTTTGTCTTTCATAACTTTGATATTTGAGCAGTTCAAGCTAGTTATTTTTTAGACTATCCCTTTAATTGATAATCCCTCATGATTAGATTCAGGCATTGCATTTCTGTCAGAAATCATATGTTGTGATGTCCTTCTCAGGAGCCACATGGTGTCTGTATGTCCCATCACTGATGATGTTAACTTCATTACATGTTTAAGATGATTTTTGGCAGGTTTCTCCACTGTAAAAATACTTTTTTTTTTCACTGAAACTAGTAAGTATATTGTGGGCATATATGTATCTTGTTTTTTGTTATACTTTTACCCTATGGTTTTCAGAGTCATTGGTGATTTTTGCCTGTAACAGTTATAGTGACTGACAAAAGGTGATTTTCTAAGTCCTTTGGTCTTTCTGTCTTTATTAACTGGAATTCTATCATAAGGAAGAGCATTCACCTCTCTCGTATTTATTTACTTATCCATTTACTGATATCAGTATGGACTCAAAAGACTTTCATATTCTACTACTATCAAAAGTCATTATGGTGCTCAGATGAATCCAGATTTGGCCAGTGGAAGCCCCTTCAAGCTGGCTTCTGTGTCCTTTACACGTGACCACCTCATTCTTTTAGTGCATAGCTGCTTTTGGCACAAGAAACGTTCCAAGTTCACATTGTACTTTTCCTGCACCAGACCTGGAATCAGCCACTTCTCCAACAAGCCCTGGATTCTTTAAATGAAGAATGATATTTACCAAGACCTGTGTCCTATGTGTGCACATTGCTACTGAAGTACTCCCTGTAGCCTTTTCAAGCATTTCTAACAATAGCTATTTCAGTTGACAGATGACCTCAGAAAGTCTACAAGTTAACCACCCAACAGTCTCACAACCACTGGCTCTACCCACATGGCAACAGCTGGGTATCCTTCACACCAACCTGTCCAATCAGTGCACTCCAGGTTGTCCTTAGCCATTGGGCTTCCTAAGGACAATTCCCTCCTGGGTTGTGTCATGTATCACTATCCCAAGTGTAAGGTACCTTGGGGGGACGCCCATCTCCCACCCAACTCCCCAAACCAGAATATATAGCTCCCTCCCTGCCCTGAAATTTTCCTCAACACTTCCTCCTCTCACCATGCCTTTCTTCATACATATTTATTTCACCTGCTCTTTATCTTAGTATCCTTAGAAGTAACTCCTTCCTTAGAAGTTGCTTTTGGGGCTCTTTTTACAGATTTGAGACCAGGCAAAAAAGAAGCTTGAGACTAGAGAAAAAAGAACTACTACAGACATCAATTCTCTCTCTTCTCTACTTTTCCATCCCTAAAACTCATCAGGCATATCCCAGGAAACTGGGAATATAGAGAGAAATTCATCAGATCCTAAAGATTGTAAGATTTAAGGCTTGAGGCCATTAGAGTCAGATCACTTAGCACAGAGAGTCATTGCAAAAGAACACAAGCCAAACTAGACTGTATGATAGAAAACAAAATAGAATGAAGACAAAGAGACTAAAATGTACAAGACACCAAGATTATCTAAGGTTTAGGGTTGCCCAATGAATAATTCATGCAGGAGAACACATCACAGAATTCAATTCTCTATTCACAGGTCAAAGGCCAGGCTTTGATCCATCCTGGAGAAAGTCTTCAGAGAATCATTCTGAGGATAGGGAGAAAGGATGGTAGTGAAAGGATTTCTATGTAACCATGAGGTACCTCACATATCTGGAAGCAGAGAAACCAAGGAAAAAGTTGCCAGGAACAGTACACGGAGAATTTACTTGGACACTATTAAATATCTCATTGGTAAAACATTTCTCCTCTTTATATATGTGTATATACATTTCTAAATATATAAGCATACCTGTGTAGCTTTTCCACAAAAAAAAAAGCATCTCACTTTAGGAGAGAAATAAAGGTGTATGTTGCACTTCTAGGTTAAAATACATGTTCTTTGTTATATATTATTTACATATATGATCAGTTCAGAAATAAATCTATATCCCCAGGGACTTGCATTAATTGTCTAGACCTGAGTCCACATGTATTTCACCTTCAGAAACCTGGTGTGCTGCTGACATTTTGTCCAGGCTAAAATTCTTGCTATTCCGTCAAGAGAGAAAGTGAGACATTGGATATATTTCCTCTTCTTCCCCAAGCCACAACTCTTCATAGGCCATGAAAATGAAATCCCATGTCCTCTACTCAAAGACAAGAAAAACCCTCGGGTCACCCCTGCACATCCCCAGAGTCCAGCACAGGACGTTGCCCTCCCAGTGCTGCTTCTGCCTCCATCCTGCACTCTACCCGCTGCAGGCACCTGGGGCTCTAACACCGTCTTTTACTAAGGATGCGCTCTCAGGAAGATTTACCTGGAGAGATTTGTTCTCTTTGTGCCCTTCTATATTTTTTTCAAGTGCCCTTGTTGGACATGTTTTAGCTCTTTAACTTTACAAATCACAAAAAATCTTGTTTTAAATAAAAGATAGCTCCGTGAAAATCCAGTATAAGGGACTAGAGCACACTCGGCTCCTGACCTGGATGTCCCTGTGTGCCCACACCACTGGCCGAAGATTACACCTCACCCAAGCTGGAGTCCTTACAAGAATGAGGAAATCTTAACTGCTCTCATTCTTTTGATGGGTAGGAGAGGGAAAGCTAAAAGAGGCAAATGTAAATAAATAGGTTGGAGTAGGTAGTGACTGTAAATTACTGTTTTATGACCTAAGAGCTTTTGTCTGTGATCCATAAAGGCAAGACGTTATGCCTTCCTTCCAGTCTTCGAGATGGGAAGGAGCTCGTTTCCAAAGTTTTAAGTAATGGAAAGAACTTAGGTTAGTCTACTGACAAATATTTTCTTTCATTGATCTTGAACTTATTAGTGTTTTCATTATTCTATGTGTGGGCTCTACCAGAAGGCCATTTCCCTATCAAGATTTCTCTGATCTACTTCTTGCTCCTGACATTTCTCTGCTCTCAGAGTTCTGTGCTCCTGTGGGCAGCTGTTGATCCAGCTGTCGCCCAGCATCTCAGACTCTAACTCTGGTGGCAGTCCTTAAGGAAGGCGGGTGGGTCTCCCTACACAAACTCTGGGGGTGTAGGGGGGGGGGCACTGAAAATTTTAGCAAGGTTGGAAAACAGGACATTTAGTGTATATCATTTGGCACTACCCAACTAGCTGAGTCGAAATGTTAAAATTCTTCTTCTTTTAATTAACCAGTACTATATACAAACTTTTCTTTATGATAACCCAGGCAGGTGATAGGATAAAGGAAGGGGTAAAGGCACAGGGTTTGGATAGGATTGAGGGATAGGGTAAAAAATGTTTTGGTTTTACACCAAATTAAAATGGCCTTGTCAGAAAGACCACATAAAAATAGATTAATTACTTTTGTAGATTAAGGGGACAGGCAGCAATGGTACAATCTGAGTGCATTTTTCCCTACCACAAACCTAGAGAAAAGAATCTGCAAGCCCATCCTGTGAGGTGGAAATACAACTATCCAGGCCCCACAGGGTCAGAGCTGGGTAACCCGAGCCGCAAGGACATTTCAAGCAGAAATAGCAAGAACAGGAGACAGCACAAACTCGAAATAAGCAACAATTTTACGTGGGAAACATCCCACCATCCATATTCAAAGAGAAAGTGACCATTTCAAATATTTTGATTAGGAGTTGGGTTCTTACAGAATGTTCTAAAATTTCAAAGCTCCATCTGTGCAGTCACCGTTTCAAGCTGCCCCGGGCCACGTGGTGATGGCTCCGCAGAGCCTCGGATAGAGGCCCTCGGGGATGTGTCGTGATCAACACAGGCCCTTTCATTTCAAAGCGCAAATCAAGTCCCAGAATTATAAACAACTGCCTTTTCAAACTAAATAAATTGTAAAGGAAATATCAGTCTTGAAAAACACAAGAAGAGAATAAAATAGGTATAAACATAAGATTATCTTTAAAAGCAAAAAAAAAATTATCTAAAGAGGAGCTTATCTGACTCTTTTGCTTTTAAGAAAGTTCCCATTCTAAAGAAAAGATAAAGGAAGACACCAGGCATCTTTTGTCCCATCCCAGTGCCTTGAGAAAAAAATATCGGTAAGTATCTTGTCCTACCTTTTTATAAGGACAGAAAATGTTATACTCCTTCAGAATTGGTATGTGATTACAACATGTCCTTTGTCTTAGATTTGAGGCTGCAGTCCTAGCTCATTTACCCAAGGAAGGCTCCCAAATCCCTCAGATCTAAAAACTACAGGTTCATGGGTTGCTGTAAGGAGAAAAACCGTATGGCTCTCAGGTGCCACCAGCTCTTTTCTTTCCCAAACAAAATTCTAGCCCTGATTCTGCTCTGGTCACAAACTCTGCTGCCCTCTTGGATCTGTTTTCTCCGATCTTTCAGCGCGTCCAGAGGGCGCAGGACATCTCTAGCTTCTGTACGGCACCTAGGGAGGAAGGTGTACAACATGCACCTCGGCTAGAAACGGGCATGCTATTCGGGGAACAAGAGCTTCCTCTCATCTTCTGTCAGCACAGGTCTGGAGTGCTCACATCCATCCTTCTCTCCTCCAGGGTGGGGTCAGCCTGGAAATAGGAAAGAGGAGAGAATGTCCACCTCAAAGAGATGAGCAACATAACCTCAGAAACATGTCTACAGCCCTGGACTAAGTGGGAAAGGAGCCATTTTACATGTTCAATAGGAGCCACAGAAAGCATGTTCTATGTTTGTAAATCTCCATTATCCTTACTGATATTTTTTGCTCAGTCAACCTAAGAAGACCGAATCCATGTCCCTCAAGTCCACAGTAGGTCTTCGTGTAACACAAAGGAAAGAAAACATGGAGTTTCTCGGCACACATGCGTCTCCCTCTGCAGGAGCTCTGGTGGAGGGACTCCCGCCCATTGCAGACTCTGGTGGGTTCCACGCTGCTCTCTAAGAAGAAAGTAGGGAACCAAAGGAGCTGTTACTTGTTGATGCTGCGCTCTGGTCACACACCGAGTGGGATGTTTTATGATGCTAGTGCCAGGGGCCCCCAGGGGAATTAAAGAAGAATCTCTAGAGGTAGGAAGAACCACTGATTTCAAACACTTGAAATGTCACTTCTCCTTACCTCCAAAATATAAAAGTAACTGTGCTCTCTAATAACATCTCCATTTTAAAAGACAGTAGAGAAAAAGATATTTGAAGCGCTATAAGACAAAAAAATTCACCCCAAATCATCCTACCTGATATATGAGCTCAGCCTTTTTCATTTTAAAGAGGTGCCATTCTGATGACTTTATACTTACTTTTCCCTATCTCTCTTCCATAAATATTTTTCAAAAGGTATAGGTAGTGTATCTGTAACCCCACACTCTTAAATTGCACTGTTAGAAGGGCTGAGACTATTAAACTTAAGGTTATAAAATTTCCTCAGGCCCAAACAGGTGAATTTCTCTCCTCCAGCCAACAAAGGAAGCTGCCAGCCTTTCTCAGCTCCTCACCCTCCCTAACCCCAGTTCCTAGGCTCTTGTTAGCAAGAGGCTGAATTTCATCCCTCCAAAATTATATATTGAAGTCCACACTCCTAGAACTTTAAAATAGGATTATATTTACAAAGAGAGACTTTAAAGAGGTGATGGAGGTAACAATGAGGTCATGTGGGTGGGTCCTGATCTAAAATGATTAGCATCCATAAGAAAGAACAGATTAGGACAAGACGTGCAAAGAAAAGACCATGTGAAGATACAGGGACAGGACAGTCATCTATAAGCCAATGAGACGCTACAGAATGCAATCAGCCGTGCCAACACCTTGATCTTAGGCTTCTAGATCTAGAACAGAAGGAATCTATTTCTGTCTCTAAACCTCCCAGCCGGTGGTATTTTGTTACAGTGGCCCAAGCAGACCAGCACAGCTCCCTAAGAAAGAAAGCTCCCTTTCCTCCTCTTTCTGCCCTTCCACAGCCTCTCTCCTATCTGCTAGCACTTGATTCTCCACTAAGTTGTCTGGATGTAACTCAGGAGAAAATATAAGAAATTCAAGTATTCTAGAGACGCAAGACAGGATTTTTTAATTCTTTCATTGCTTCCTTTCTTCCCATCTGCATTCTTAGTGGGGAGCAGTGCTTGTTAAGACACAACAAAGGGAAATATTTTATTGACATGAGAATGCATGAGAATTATGCTATAACAGAGATAGGAACCAAGGACCTGGACACAAAGCAGGAAACTCAGCACCCAGAGAGTAAGGAGAGGGAGCAAGGAGACACAGAAGCTTGGGAGCACTAGGAAGAGTTACATTAATGACAAGAACTGAAATCAAATTACTATTTTAATTTTATCTCCTTTCCTCTCAGTGACCCATAATGAGAAAAGACTGATTAGACATCAGCCAAGCCTGGAAAACATTCCCACAATCTATCAAAAAGTTGAGAAGTAATCAAATATTTTAGACAAAAGGAAGCATTTAGATTAGATACCTGAAGAATTTCATTTTACCTTCTTAATCATACACCAGTATCAGCCCTTTCATTTCTCTGTAGGCAGGCTCAATTAGGGAGCCGCCTTTTCTGTCCATGGGTTAGAGGTCAGAGGTGGATACATCTCATAATAGTGAAATCTGATCACCCCATAGGCAGGAGTCCCTAAGGAAAAATGCTCTAACAGCCATGAGGACAGTCTGGAAATGGAGACTCAGGTAAAACATCTCAGGATGAACTGTTTATTTTAACTGTCAAAATATTGAAACTGTAGCTTTTCTCAAAACATAGGCCAGAAAAATTCTTCACTAAATGTCTAAATGTAGTGAATTTACTAAATGTCTCAATTTGAAAGATAATAAGGAAACATTAACTTATTTTTTGAAGCTTGATGTCAAAGGGGATAATTCTTTCAAGAAAGTCCCCGAGCCAGTTGGGGGACATAATTATAAACCCTTTAACATTCTCCTCCTCTCATTTACACACTTGTTTTTCCAGCTCTAGCTGAGTTATAAGCACGACCTCCCTATTGCCATTTTCTGCCTGGCTTGGAGTCAAAGGTCACCTCCCTATGGGGCAGATGAAAGATTGGTAATTCTGCTCTTTAACCTTCCTAGTCCCGCTCTGCTCAAACCCAGCAGATGCTGTCCCCATCTTTGCCCTCCTCAATGCACCAGATGAACCTAAACATCTCCATGTCACCCATTTCTCATTCCATTCTTTGTTTTCCCAGAAAAAACAGGTCCCTTCATCCACTTCCTGCTTCTAGCTTTGTCATATCCTCAGAGGACTCTGCTCTCCCTAAAAGGGGCCTAATGGCTCTAATGGTTCCAGGATATATCAAGCTTGGACCCTGTGTGGACCTTGAGAGAGTCACAGCCCTTGGTAGAAACACCGATGGAATAAAGCAGGAAAGGAGCCACTGTGGAATTCTGGGAGGGTGGCAGTGTTCAGGACTATTCCTGTCTCTTTTCCTACTACAGGCTTTGGAAAGATACTACAGAATTACTAACCTCTGTGGATTCTGGCACTGTAAGAAAGAACTGCAGATACTTGTCAAACACAGAATAAATGTGACGCAAGAAAGTTTTGAAGTTGAAGTAGTAATTCACATGAGCCTTTACTCCATTATATCCCCCTTGTCCCATACTCAAACATCAGAGAGGTCACTCTTTATCTCAGAGCTGGATGATAGGGTTAGTAGCAGAAAAGTTCTGGAAGACATGTTGGCTTTTGTTTTGCAAAACTTAAACCCTCAAGATATGGGAATTTGTGGGAATAGAAGGAACAGCTTGAAGAAAGATGAGAAGGATTTGTCTCATATTTAAAAGAGATATTCCCATACTGGGGAAGGAAAATAGAGAGGTTATGGGTCCAAGAGTAGCAGGATCCAACCCAGTCTTCTAGTTATATACTGAGAAGGCAGTAAGGCTTTCAAACAGTGACATGAGGTAGCAGGAAGACAGAAACAGAGGCAGGCTCATGAAAATTTTCCTGAGGCCCACACATGGGTACTACTGTATGGTACCATTGAAAAAATCACAGAACTGAGTGTCTGAGATGTTATTCTACTTGCAAGCTTACAAGTTAAATGTCCACAGTTTCACTCATGCTAGCAGAAAACCCAAGTCTCCTAGGTCATTATTACTCCCAGCACAGCAGGCAGCCTGAGCCTCATGTTTACATTGGTTTGCTTTGTCCCCCACGTTCCCCAGGGACTACACAGAACAGCACAAGTGGACACTGTACATGCAGTAAGTTTGCATCCATCACAACTGAGGATTTTCAATTTTAGAAAACCCCAGTATGTTAAAAAGGCTGCACAAAAACCTGACCAACCTTTTTCCTGAAGGGTGGCATTATCTTTATTATACTGAGCAGCAAACAAATCTTCTCTTTTCCCCAGAGGGAGACACCATGTCTATCTTCCAAAGTTGCTTGTTATATAAACAGACTTGACAAGATCATCCAGAAGGAAAGCTGTCAAGGCCCTGCTCATAAGATAGAATAGAAAAATCACAAGAGGTGGAGAATTGTCAACCACACTGTGCAGACAGGAAAAATGGAGTTCTCAGCTGTGGCCTGTGTGATTTAACGACCAAGGACTAGAAAACAGTTCCCTACCCACATCGTCTTTGCCTTCCATAAGACATGAGAACTATAGCATAACCCTGGGGAAGAGAACAAGTCAGCAGTTATACTAAGAATGGCAAGATTATGTAAAAGTCTGAATACTGAACAGTGGGACTTTCAGCTCTCTTCCTCCTTCAGCTATTACAAGGCCAGGCTTAGCTCCAGGAAGGATATTTAAGGATGATTCTCTGGAAAAAAAATAACAATCCTAAGAGAAAAGACCTTCAGAAATTGGCATTTGATATTTACACCCTCTCTCAAGAAATGGTTAGAACCCTGCCCAATAACCTTCAATGAGTGCCGAGTCCCACCCCTCTTCCTATCATAATTTGTCAGTTTTATAATTCTCAACATTAAATATGAATGGACAGCCAGGGTTTACCACATTTCTGAGGAAAGTCTTTAACATTAAAGAAAGTAATAGAAATAAAAATCATAAAAACAGGAACTCGGAGGAAACCAACAATGAGGAGAAACAGAATAAAAAAATTTTTTTAAGTTACAGTTCATTTCCAGGAAGATGGAATAGACATAGTTTTCCCTATCCTTTACTCTAAATACAACTAAAAGCCTTGGACATTATTATTATTACCCATCTGTCTTGCATGTTGTCCAATTTCTCTATTAGAGCCCTTAGCCTATTTATCATAGTTGTTTTAAATTCCAGATCTGATTACTGAGTGTCTGAAATTTTACTTTACTTGCAAGCTTACAAGTTAAATGTCCACAGTTTCACTCATGCTCGCAGAAAACACAACTCTTTTTTTGATTATTCCAAAATCTCTGCCAGATCTGAAGCTAATTCTGATGCTTGCTCTGTTTCTTCAAACTCTGTGTGTGTGTGTGCATATGTATGCATGTGTGTGAGTGTGTTGTTTTGGGTATTTTTATCTGTTAGTATGCCTTGTAATTTTTTATTGAATGCTAGAGACAATGTACTAGCTAAAAGTAACTGTAGTTAATAGGCCCTTTATGTTATGTTTTGCTTATCTGTCTAGGAATTAGGCTGTATTTAGTATTTGCTGAAGCTATAGGTATCAGAGGCTAAAATTTCCTCAGATGACCTTGTTTTTATAGCCCCTATGGGTTTCCCTACATTTGTCTCCTTAAATAAGACCTGAGAGAGGCAGTTCTTTTAATTTAAATCCCTTGTCATTACACAGGAGTCCTATTGACATGGTGGTGAAGTATGGAGAAAGGAAAAGCATTCTCTAGTTCTATGATTAGGTCATTTAGTAAGTCTGTGTGCCTGTGCAGAGATCCTCACAAGTGCTTCTGAATTTTGCTTTTTTTCCCTCCCTTACGTGAGACAGCAAGGTTACAAAGGGCTAGTGTAACTCCAGGGAAAGAAAATCCTGGGACAAAATACCTCTAAAACCTAAATCAGTCCAAGGGAGAAATAAAGTTTAAAACATGTTTATTGCTTACAAACTAAACTGCAGTCCGGGGCCATCTCTCTTTCCTGCTCTGGCAGAAAAAAACCCAGCCCTTCCCCTAACCTCTCAGGTTCAGATAAGCCCTCACTAGCCCAGGTAATTACCCATTGATATGGAGAAGGACTACGTTATCCACCCCTGAGGAACTCCTGTTGATATGCAGATGCACTAAAACCAGGCGAGATATTCTGGAAATAATACAATTTTGCTCACAGCCAGAAATGGCTATTTCCCTCCTCCCAGGTGGGTTAGGCTCTGATTAAATCCCAGTCTGTTAGGTTCTGGTAAAATACTTTCCCTTGATACAGGCTTTGTTAAGAACAGAACTCTCTAAAATTATATCAAAATGGCTACTCCCTCCTGCTGAAGTATGAGGGACTTTCTCCTGCACTGACTGTGAGAATGTGGTATAGGTCCTGGAGGTAAAACTCATAAACGTGGTACCACTGTAAGACTAGATCCGGAGTTTTTAACTCTCAAACTTGCCTCCAGCAATTGATGAACTCTGCTTCCAGTTTTCTACCCTGGTGTTAGTTCCTGCAGAAGTTTCTGCTCTAGTAAATTGTGATTTGCTGTCTTTGCAATTTTAAGGGCAATAGTTTGCCCTGTGACCCCAGTGCTCTGAGGAATCTAAGAAGATATTTACACAAAATACCTTCCAGTTTGTTCAGCTCTTCTTTGTTGTGGGTAATATGGGAATGCAGACTTCTAAGTTCCTTACATGCTGGATACTAGACTGGAAACCAGAAGTCCAATTTCATGAACTTTTTAATGTTTCATACTCACATTCCTTTAGGGATCTTAACCTTCTGTTCAAATGGCCTGACTTCAGGCCTGCATATAAATTAGCCAGAGATTCCAGAGCAGCAGATCTTGTCTCCTCTCTTCAGTGCAAACACTTCCTCCTAAACAGCCTCAGTGTAACAGAGAAACAGGGAGCAGATTGGGGAGTCTGAACTATGGTACCTTTAGAAACATCAATATTGGTGACAAAATCCTTTGCAAAAGACTATAAACCATGCTTTCCTTTCCATAAAATCCGTAGGAGAAAAGAGACAGCAAGACATTCAATTAACCTGGAGGAAAACATTCCTACAAACTGCTATTAGGATGTAAGAGGCTATTTCAAACATTTTCCTCACTAAGTGCAAGAGTCAGATTGGGTTCTTGCGATTTTCAAAATCTTAATTTGCTGTTAGCTCTTAGTTGCCTTGTACCTGGGCTGATTCAGGAAGTTCAATTTTCTGTCCAGGGGTCTAAAGTCAGAAGGAAACCCTTATGATTCATTTTGAGTAAAAGGAGACACTTTCAGTACGATTAAGCAATTTCTGGGATTATCTCAGAATAGGGGTAATTTTGAACCCTAAGGACATTAGAGACGGTTATACCAAGGAGTGTGGAAAATATCCAACACCAAGAAACTATCAAATTAGTCTAGAAACCATTTCTACAATTGTCATTCAGGGGAAAGATGCTATTTCCAATTTGAAATTGAATAACTAAGGTTGTGAATATTTTTCTTTTATTTAATTTTTTAATTGCTTTCCTTGGTAACTGTGACTGCATTAGGAGAGAAAATTAGGTGGTTGTGGGAAGAGGAATGGGAAAGAAACCTGCCTTTCATTGGAAACATTTTTGTACCTTTGGAATCAGTATCATGTGCGTGTATTAATTACCCTAATCATTTATTAGTTGCTTACAAAATAAATAAATTTTATGAACACTTTGTGGTATTGTCATTATTATTATTTTGCTACCAAACTTTTTTTTAGAAACCCAGTTATTTGTGCCACAAGGCAGAGAGGAAACATGAAAACATGACAAGGGAAAACATTCTGGATTAATTTGGGGCACTGGGGAGATCATGTCTCCCCACCTTTCAAGGAGAATTGAAAATTTGATCTTCTTTTATTCTAGGCTGTACAGGGTTCAGTGTTATGCCCTTATGAGCTGGAAATCAAAAGCAATAGCACATGCTAAAATCACTAGGGCATATTATTTCAGATTAAAATAGTCTAAATAGTCAATTTTAATGTATTAATAAAGAAACAAAAAAGTAGATATCACCATATTGCTGTCCTCTCCCTCTCCACTAAATTTACATAGTATCTCATTTTACAGGACATTAAAGTAAAAAAGAAAGACATCTGACATCATAACAACAAAACCAGATGGCGAATCAACTTTCCAGCCTTTTAAGGAAGCTGCACTCTAATGGGGGATCTGGAGGAGTACGGGTGACGTCCTGATTCACCATCCCCACCGGCCACAGGAAGTGCCATATAATCTTTTCCATAATTTCATCTAACACAGGTTTTACTTGGTCTTGTTCTCAAGCATCTGGTTTTCAGGATGGCTCTGTTGCTGACTCCTCCACCCTGGGTTGGAATCAAAGCCAACTTCACAAAGAGAGGAAGAGAGACATATGAGGATTCCGTAAAGGATGCAAAATCCATAAGCTGATTATCTCAATTCAAAGTAAAACAGAGAAGGAAATGGGTAATAACTTTTTGAAGCCAAATCTTGGGTTCAGTGCAACACCCTCAGTTCATTTGAGGAAGGCCCACCCAGGTTAGGGGGTAGAGATAACAAAAGCACACCACCTCTTAATTGAATTCTAAAAAGAATCAATGATTGGTGGTAGGGTGATTATTCATAGGAAATGGTGATAATAACAGTTTCCTAGAAGTCTCCCTGAAGGGCACCTCCTGAGAGACAAGTAACAGAAAATATTTTAATCAGCCTCAAGCCTTTGCTACTTTCAACATACTGGGTGTGACTAAAGATTCATGAGGAGAAAAGGTCTAGTGAGAGCCATACAGCACTTAAGGTTGGTGAGAAGAAGGGAGATTGGAGATACAATAAGGGTGAGAGAAGAAAGAGTTAGGGGTTAAGAATCTCTTTTCTCCTGCTGATAACAATGATTTTCAGGCTCCTGAAGAACTTGGGCATTTCCCTTCTTGGCCTCCACCACACCAGCTTCCCTCTGTCCCAGCCAGAGGAACGAGGTGGGGGCAGGGTAGCAGGTGTCATGGAGCAATAGGGCGGGGTCTCCAAGGAAGCCCCAGGGCTCTAGCTGTCCTTTCCCCAGGGTGTCCAAGTGATCTCTTCCCAACCCCTTTCCCACCCACCCCATTTCACACTCAGTGAAAAGAAACAGTAGGCAGTTAGTTTCCCCAGGAACAAAGGAGTATGACGAATGCCCCTTCCCTCCTCCATTCCTAAATGTAGAACAAATACCTCTACTCCCTGCACTGATTTATTTCCAGGTCAGTAGAATAAAATGGAAAAGATTATCCCTAGACCTATTGACTATTTCATCTTATGTGAGCTTCAAACTAATTGTAAGCTATAGGGAACAAGGTTTCACCCTCTTCTTACAAATGAAGAAAGTGTATTAACTGCCTATAATGAAACCAGTTTCACTGTTCACACGTTAATTTCATTCATGATACTCCATTTTACAAGGAAAAACAACTAATAAAGAAATCATTCTAGCTAGCATTAGGTTCTTTCTCAAACCTTGCTAGGAGCAACACGTTATTGAAGAAGTAAAATTGATTTGATGTATACTAGCTAAAAAGGAGTTCCCAGCTTGAGCACGTGTGGGACAGGAGAAATGGCAATATATCATGTCCAAAAAGATAGCTGAACTCATAGGAGCACTCTGGCACCGAGGAAAACCTAGGGTGGAGGGAGTGTCTTTCCTTCTCAAGCACAGTGACACCCTTCATAGGTATCATGTTTTTACTGAGGCCTGTAAAGAAACAAAGCAGGAGGTCTCAGAGCAGGATGTTGAAAAGCAAATTAGAATTAGAGCCTTTCAAATGACCACACCGAACAGGTTACACTGGAAGGGGAGCTCTGTGGCTAAGCTGGGCTACATGGCTAGCTGCCTGGGCTACCAGTTTCTCAAGGGCATTAAAACACCCCCAAGAATACTCCAAAATGGGAAAATTTCTGCCTGCCAGAAGGCCTCTCAGGAAGGACACTGAATATGGGAGAACAGGTACACCCCAGTTTGGAGTAGACACAGTGAGGCCCACAAAGGGTGTTCTTGAATGACAGACGTTTGCTAAGGGGTGTGGGGCAACTGCAGGGCTTTATTTTTTTATTTTTTTTAGATATATTCAGGGCTAGAGCTGAACTGCCTGTGATAAGAAAAGGGAAATTTGAGCTATACTCCTGTTTTTTGCCTCCCCACATGCAGCTCTGCAGAATAAACATAGAATAAATATCTTTTCAAATATCCCTTTGAAGGGGAACTAAATTAACTGCCAGCCTGGGCTGCTCACATGTCTTTGTGCCATTCTTATTAAAAGACTTTAATGCTTTGGGGAGAGTCACGCTGAATGTTCGATACTCGGTGAGTGTTCATAGAGCTCCTACTGTATGCCAGGCATGTTCCAGGTACTTGAAAAACTTTAGTGAACACACAGATAAAAATCCTTGCCCTTGGTAATTATACTTCAGTTTGGCAGAAGGAGACACAGAATAAGTTAAAAATATGTTAAAGTCTAAAGAGGGTATGTGTGGAAGTTGGCATTCACATAGGACAATCAGGGTAGACCTCCTTGAGGAGGTGACAACTGAACAAAGACCCCAGAGAAGTGAAAGAGGCCATGTACGGGGGAAGCATTTTCCAGGCAGAGGAAAGAGCTAGGGGCGGCGGGGGGTGGGCTCCATGGTGGGAGTGTGCCCAGCTCCTTAGAGAAATAGGGAGGAAGGAGGAGGAAAGAAGTAGGAGATGAAGTCAGAGAGGTGGGGGCAGGCACCATAGATTACGTAGGGCCTTCTAGACCAACATAAGCTTTCAGTTTTACTATGAGTAAAATAGGGAGACCTTACAGGAGTTTAAACACATGAATGATATCTGGTTGATGTGTGTTTTAAAAATATTCTACCAGCCATGTTTAAAATAGGCTGAAGGGGAGGAAAAGAGAAGGCATGGAAACCAGTTAGGAGTCCTTCACAACGCTTGAAGAGGACTGTCGGTGGCTGGGAGTCAGGGTTGTGGCAACTGAGGTAGTAGGAATTGATGAAATTAAGGATTTCATTCTAAATGTAGAGGCCACAAGATTGGATCAGTATGAGAGAAAGAGGGAAGAAAGAGAGAGAGAGAGAATGAGAAAGGAAGGAGGGAGGGAGGGAGGCTCACAGGCAAGAATTCAAGGCTGATTCTAAAGTTTGTGGCTGAGACACTGGAAAGATGGAATTTCTGTCAACTCTGTCAACTGATATGGGGAAGACATCAGGCAAGGTAAGTTTAAGGAGAGGATGAGTAATTCCGTCTGGGATGAATTCATTAGACATGTCAAAACAATCAAGCAGAGATGCTGAGAAGGCAGTTAAAAGTCTCAAAACATCACACTTGCATCCATCATCTCTCACCTCCAACCCAAAGCATCTCTTTGCAGTCCTAGTTCTCAGGAGATGGCAGTTCTATTCAACCAGTTGCTCAAGCCAAAAGCCTTCAAGTCATCTTGAGCTCCCTCTTTCTGTCACATCCCACACCTAATTATCACGAAGCGTCAGTTCTACCTTGAATACCAGAGTTTAATAATTTCTCACTCTCTTCAATGCTGCTATCTCAGTCCAAACCACCATCATTTTTATCTATTAAAATTAATATTTGGCTAAAACCAATATAAAATTTACTCCTGGACTAAACAGTAAGTATTAAACTTTACTTCAAAAATTGTTTTTTTCTGTTATTAAAAAAGGTTGATATTCAGTACAAGAATTATACTTTCTTAGCTCTTACAGTCACTATCATAAACATTTGCAATACCTCCAGGATCTCATTCTTCTTTTCAGTTGAAGTGCAGTTGACATATAATATTATATTGGTTTCAAGTGCACAACATAGTGACTCGACAATTATATACATTACAAAATGCTCACCACGATAAGTCTAATTACCCTGTCACCATACAAAGTTATTACAATGATTAACCGTATTCCCTCTGCTGTACTTTTTAATCCCTGTGACTTATTTATACTTGGAAGTGTGTACCTCTTTATCCCCTTCACCTACTTCGCCCATCTCCCCACCACTCTCCCTTAGGAAAACCACCTGTTTTCCATGTTTATAAGTCTATTTCTGTTTTGTTTGTTCATTTAACTTTTTTAGATTCCATATATAAGTGAAATCATACGGTATTTGTCTTTCTCTGAGTTATTTCACTTAGCATAATGCCCTCTAAGTCCACTTATGTTGTCACAAGTGGCAATATTGCCTTCTTTCTTATGGCTGAATTAGAAGGATCTCACTTTTAACTGAGGATGGTATGTGAGGGCAAGTTCTCCCATTTTAGGGCACTGCTGGTAACAATACCACCACCAGGGCTTGGCTGCTTCTCTAATCATAGCTCACATACAGGCTTACCTCCTCAACTGCTGGATTTGAAGGTTTGGCTGAGGGTGGTGATGTACTTGTAAACCAATCCTACAAACTCTGGGCATTGCCTAAGAAGGATGCTTGCTGACCACTTTCAGAAGCTCTTGTAAGATTGCTGCCCATCTCGTGAGATATACCCCTAAAACCTATATAATATTGTATACCAACTGTATTTCTTTTTTTTAATATAATTTATTTAATTATCATTAACCTACAATTACATGTGCAATACTACGGTTATTAAAATACCCCTTCATCAGGTCCCCCCCACCAACCCCATTACAGTCACTGTCCATCAGCGTAGTGAGATGCTATAGAATCACTACTTGTCTTCTCTGAGTTGTACTGCCCTCCCCGTGCCCCCCCAACATTATATCTGCTAATCGTAATGCCCCTTTTTCGCTCTTATCCCTCCCTTCCCGCCCATTTTCCCCAGTCCCTTTCCCTTTGGTAACTATTAGTCCGTTCTTGGGTTCTGTGAGTCTGCTGCTCTTTTGTTCCTTCAGTATTTTTTCTTTGTTCTTATACTCCACATATGAGTGAAATCATTTGATACTTGTCTTTTCGGCTTGGCTTATTTCACTGAGCATAATACCCTCTAGCTCCATCCATGTTGTTGCAAATGGTAGGATTTGTTTTCTTCTTATGGCTGAATAATATTCCATTCTGTATATATACCACATCTTCTTTATCCATTCATCTACTGAT
>JAVSCE010011217.1:0-29343 GCA_032199065.1 Smutsia gigantea
TATTTGTCTTTCACTGCCTGACTTATTTCACTGAGCATAATACCCTCTAGCTCCATCCATGTTGTTGCAAATGGTAGGATTTGTTTCTTTCTTATGGCTGAATAATATTCCATTGTGTATAGGTACCACATCTTCTTTATCCATTCATCTACTGATGGACAGTTAGGTTGCTTCCATATCTTGGCTATTGTAAATAGTGCTGCAGTAAACATAAGGGTGCCTATGTCTTTCTGGTTCTGAGAAGTTGTTTCCTTTGGGTAAATTCCTAGGAGTCGAGTTCCTGGGTCAAATGGTATTTCTATTTTTAGTTTTTTGAGGAACCTCCATATTGTTTTCCACAATGGTTGAACTAGTTTACATTCCCAACAGCAGTGTAGGAGGGTTCCCCTTTCTCCACATCCTTGCCAGCATTTGTTCTTCCTAGTCTCAAGCTATATATCTTGATAAGAAAAATTAACTTATTTTCAAGTACTATGACACTTTAAGAAATTGACCTGGTATGACAAAGAATACATGGACCAGCTTCAAAAAATTGAAGAGTCCATATGCTTTCTAACAAAAGAACAATGAACTAGAAACTGTCAAAAGACAGGGGGAGGATTAAAGGAACAAAGACTAATTTAATTACTTAAAAAGGGGTAAAATTTATTATTTGAAAAATGTTGGGTAAAATAGAAATTACAGAATAAGTTAAACTACTGTAACAAAAACAAGTCATGTTAAGATCTCTAGAAGTACCATTTCTGATAATGGATAAGATCCTACTGGAAAAACCTTTCAAGTAACAGCTATAATCCTTGGACATTATAAAAAGACAGCTATCTGTTGATACAGCTCAGTCAAATGAAGCACAGATGATTCTGGTAAGGTGCACATAAACATAGGAGAGGAATTGCATGTTGTGCATTCCCAACTTTGTGTTTTGTTTGTTTGTTTGTTTAGCATGGCATTAGCTACAGTCAGCATGGTATGTGGGCTAATCACGGAATTAAGATACAGTCATTCTTATCCAGGAAAACATGGGCACTGGAGAAGAGTAATCCCCAAAGAGAAAGTACTAGAAGGGGATCACCAACTTTGATCTACCTACACCTCTGGTTGATCCCAGAATGACATATGTCCAGAGAGAACTCAAAGCTGCCTAACTAATTACAGATCTGAACTCAGATCAGAGCTCCTATGTAGGAAGCAAAGTTTGTAGTTCAAGTCTAATCAACATAACTGTCTGATAAAACAAACAAAATAACTTGACCATGGAAAAATAACAGAGTCCAATGCTTTCATAGCTTGAGTGTTATCATGTTCAAAATGCAGAAGTATGTGACAGCTGATAAATGAATACAATGATATACAATCTCAGTGGAAAACAAGAATCAATGAAAACAACCATATGTTGGAATTAACAAGACAGAATTGGAAAGCAGCTATTATAATTGTTTTCAATTTTTTTTAAATGGCTTGTGATGAATCAAAAAATAGGAAATACCTTCAGTTAAATAGAAATGATTTTTTTAAAGACCAATGGAAACTCTAGAAATAACAATTACAATATTTGAAATAAAATATTCACTGGAAAAATTTAGCAGATTAGAGATGATGGAGGTAAGAGTAACTAAATCCATAGAGAGATTAATAGAAATATCTAATATGAAGAACAGAGAGAAAAATGAGCCTGAGGAACCCATTATAGATACCATCACAACATCTAAGTAATTGGAGTTCCATAATAAGAGAAAAAATAGAATGGAAAAAAGAAGTGTGTGTATATATATATATATTTGAAAAAATAATGGCCAAAAATCCCTACTTATGACACATATATTTACAAATTTAAGATACCAGATGAATACCAAGCAGGATAGCCATGTAGAAGACCATACGAAGACATATTATATTCAAACTAATAGCAAATGAGAAGTGAGAAATTAGGTCAAATCATTTTTAATTACCTGCCAACAAGAGTGGTCAGTATCCATAATTTGACCAACATTTTTCCTAATTCTGTCTAAGCAGATTTTTCTTTTCTTTTTTCTTTTTTCCTCCCTTCTTCAGTCTCTCTCTCATCCTTGTATAGAGTTGGAATCAAGAAATTGTGGCTAACCCTTACTAAATTAGAGATTTTTGCATTCTGAAATAAAAGCACAACAGAAAAATTACACTTGATTTAAAAAGAAGAAAGAAATGAAAAAGTAGTCACCACTAAGAGTTAAATGAAATAGCCAAGTCCTTGCACAGGAATTTTTAAAATCTCTTATTATCAAGTAGAGATATCAGAGGAGGAGTGCTAGGTTTGTGAAACATGTCAGTAGTCCCTCAGTTTTCATTCCATTTCCCAGGTCATTATCACAAGATCTTGAACATTAGACTTTAAAACATCTCTCTGCTCTAGAAAATCCAACTCTTTGGTCAAGAGAGAGGCAGAAAAATTGATCTTTACTGATATAACAAAACATGTTCCTTTATAATGTATGGAATCTACTTATAGAAACTTCTACCAGAAATTTAAATGTTTCTAGTAATACATAATTTCTTTTTATCAATGTTATTCTCAGTTAAAAATGAATGCAAGTGTAAGTCACTATGACATCCATAAAAAAATGTCTCATTTCTCAGAAAACATACTCATTCCCATAAAAAAAAATTCTATATAACTTCCACTTTAGAGACCAAGATAAGCTCAATTACTTTATTTTTATAGGCTCTGCCAATTGTAGGAGTAACATTTTTCCATTTATTTTACTTTTCTATTCTTAAAGAATGTTGCTTTTATTTTCTAATTGTACCTGTGGTCTGACATTTCTTCTGCCTCCATTTCCAGGACTTCTGAACCAAAAAGCAGTCGATGAGCTGACCCCAATCAAATTGCTGGCCACATCTGCCTGTAAACAGGGGCAGTTTCATGTCAGTTTCCTCTATTTTAAAAGTTTTAAAAATAAATTTGGAATTTTAACTCTTTATATATGTGGTAAATATTTTCTCCCAGTTTGTCACCTCTCTCTTGACTTTGCATACAGTCTTTTCTATGCAGATGTTTATTTTTAATTATTTTATTATTATTATTATTTGGTCAAATTTATTTATCTTTTCTTTACCATGAATCTCAAATTTTGATCAGAAAATCCTTCCTTATACCCAGGCTATAGAAGGATCCACCTATGTTTAATTGAGTAAATACACACTTTTATTTTTTTTACCTTTAGCTCTCTACTTCATATGGAGTTTATGCTTCCATATGGCATGAGGAATTGATATAATCTTACCTCCTTCCAAATGGCTATCCTATCATTATAAACAGTATTAATTTAAAAGGCTATGATTGCATATTGATTTGAGAGGCCACCTTTGTAATATGCTATATTTTCATATGAGTTGGGTCTATTTCTGCACACTCTATTCTATTTTATTGATCTATTCATGTACCAGTACTACACTGTTTTAACTATCCAGGTTTTGTGGTATGCTGTAATAGCTAGCATAGTCTCCCCAGAGTTCTTCCTTTTCAGTGTTTTCCTAGCTAATCTTGTCTTTTTTTCCATTTCAATTTAAGGTTCAATTTTTCTATCTTCATATATTGGGATAGTATTCAATTTGAAGTAACCCAGCATGAACTGACCTCTTGATGTTGAATCACCCAAAGTATAATGTCCTTCCTTTTGTGTCTTAAAGTAGTGCTTTTTAGTTTTGTTCATATGTTTTGAACATTCCTTGCCAAGTTTATCCCTAGCATTTTATATTTTTGCCATTGTAAATAGAACTTCCTTATTTATTATGTTTTTTAACTTGTTATTATCTGTATGGTAATGCTATTAATTTTTTATATGTTAATTTTGGATCCTTGCTGAATTCTTTTACTGTTTGAATTCATCATGAATTTTATTGGTATGCTATCTGTAAATATAGTTTTATTTAATTTTTCCAATTCTTTTGCCTTAAATTATTTTCTGTTATCTAGTTGTATTATATAACTCCACAACAAAGTTAAATGATAACAGAAATAGTGGGCTTTCTTGCCTTGATCCTGATCTTACTGTGATTGCAACCTCTGCTCTCTTACTGTTGTCACATGCCGGATATATTTTGTCCCATCCCTTTATTTCTAGCCTTTTTGAATCTTTGTGTTTTAAATTTCAGTATTGTATAGAGCATAGAGTTGGGGTTTTTTTTATTATTCCATTTCAAAATCACTTTCCTTAATAGGGAAGTCCACCTAGTTATAAGATAAATAAGTCCTGGGGTTATACTGTACAACATGATGACCATAGTTAACAATACTGTACTGTGTATTTGAAAGTTACTAAGAGAGTAAACCTTAAAAGTTATCACAAGGAAAAGAAATTGCAACTATGTGAGGTGAAGGATGTTAACTAAACCTTGTATGTTAATCATTTTGCAATATATACATATATCAAATCATTATTTTGTATACCTTAAACTTATGCAATTTATATGTCGATTATATCTCAGTAAAACTGAAAAAAATTAGGCAAGTCAGCCCATGCATGTTTAAGGATCTACACTTGGCAATTTCTTTCATATCAAAATATGTCATAGTTATGAATGATTTCTAGATATATGACTGAGCATAGGTTTATGTTTCTCGTTCTTACTGTTGTTTTAGAATGATTTCCAAGTACAGAAATAATAAAAAATATTTTTACTCTGCCACACTAAAACCAAAAAGCCCATTTTATTTTTATTCTATAATTTTATGATTTGATGACTTAAAATAGTATCAATTCCAAATGATTTTGTTTACTGGGGACAGAATTTTGATAATAAAAATTCTTCTACTTCTGATTTTGTCAGTGAAACAATACAAGTCACTTCTTCCCAGAGACTCTAACATCACCAGTGATGTCATGTTCATAGCATGTGACTTGATATGATGTGATAAGAACTGCATCTCACCTCTGTGATCTTTCACCCAAAAACCCATAAGCTCTATGTAGCCAGAAGAAAAACATCAGACAAATCCCACTAGAAGGACATCTTATAAAACACTTGACTAGTGTTCTTCAAAAGCATTAAAGTCATCAAAAATAAGGAACATCTAAGAAACTACCATAAACCAGAGGAGGCTAAGAAAATGAGATGATTAAATGTAATATGGCATTCTGGATAGGGTACTAAACAGGAAAAAGGACATTTGGGGAAAACTAGCAAAATATAAATAAAGTGTGGGAAAAATAATGGATATAGTCAGTGTACAATGAGGGCTCCTGTTTGGTACAGATGTAATAGGCAATACTGTTACATGAATCAAACTGGAGTAAGATTGTAAAGGATATTGAGAAGTAGGCAAAACTATATGACTTTCAGGTAAAATTTGGCTAAATTCTAAACTATACTTATATTCATACAAGACTATACTTAATAATCAGTATAGGCCAATATAATCACATACATTTTTCTTCTATCTCAATAATATACAAATATTTTCTGAATATTGTCAAGAACTATGAAGGGTCAGAGTTTTTATCCTAAGTAAAAGCTAAGAAGTTATCCTGCCACAGTTTTGTGAATGCTAGTAAGACACAAGATTCCTGGATCAGAGATGAAGGAAATTTCATTACTTCTACTTTATCACTGCAATAGCAATAGCAAGAGTACCATTTTTTCACCAGTTTTGCAAGCTCTAATTTCCATATGAATGAAAGAATAGATGGCATACACACAGTGGTTTCACTAGAAGAAAGGAATCCTGAGCTTAGGGAGCACAAATTTTTATATTGGTCGGTAAGAGGAAGACATCACTAAATGCATTACATTAAACAGTAAACATGCCTCCTCTTTGCTGCAGAGGGAGACATTGTCTCTTATCTTTTAAGGCTTTTTGATAACCAAATATTCTTTAAAAAATAATGCACTATAAAAGGCAGCTAAAGCCTTGCTCACAAAATGTGTAAAACCTAAGAGACCCATGGAGATTTATCTTGCAACAGATACTTTGCACTTTTATTTTATAAAAATTCTTTTGCCTTGTGACAAAATGCCATCAAAAGAAAGCTACAAAAATTTTGGAACACATTCAGTTTTCAGGCTATTTTTTTTAATCATCAGCATGTATAAAGTGTGAGAGAAGAGCAGTTTATTTGGTGTATATGATGGCATTGCTTCCAAATAATTGTAGGTTCCCTTGTCAACGCCATCACAGTCAGTGACTTCAGCACAACAGAACAATGTAGATATTAGCTTATGAGTCAGCTCAGTCAAAGTTAATGGAGAAGTCCTATGTCTAATAGATGCTGTGCTCGTCTCTGAAAGAAGAGACCTTTCCAATCATGATAACAGGAATGGGGGTCTGAAAAGACAGCAATTAATGTTTGTTGTTTCAACTTTCCAACAGAGCAGGAAGTATATTGCATATTTTCAGCAGCATTGCAGCATTGAGAAAAATGACTACATAAATTCATGATGAAAGGCCCAAATTAAAGTTTTTATAAGAAAATATTAACTCAGAGTTGTTTATTTTCAGTGTTATCTATATACCTTAAATGGAAATAAATTAACTTGAAATAGAATATAAAGAGAATCAACTGAATGGACGAATACTGGACTTTGTTTTTCAAATACCTGAAAAGTTGTCCAGTTTTTCTATTTTTATACAAAAAGCATGCCTTTAAAGTGTGGAGCCTAATTAGCAAGCACTACAACTGTCTTGCTGAGTGGTTTTAAAGGTCTTGCTCATTAATAATATAAAAAGAATCTGCATCAAGCTAGGTGACATAGGTACTTATAAATTACACATGATCCTATAATTTGAAGTTTTATAGTTTTAATTGAATGTTTACACCACTTATAATGTCACAGTCTTTATGATTTAATTTAACAATTGCCATCTGAAACTTCTCAAATTATCCTATAAGTCATAAAAAGGTTCAGGAGTGTGTGTTTCCTAGATATCCTTTGAAATAAAAAGATTCAGTTTTTAGGAAGGTGCACAGGACACTATTTTCTGGTTTTAAATTACCCTCAATGATACTAATTATTTGCTCCACACTTACTGAGCACCAGATATATGAGACATCATGTTTTTCACTTCCATACTAAGATAAAATATGTCACAATCTTGAGTTGATGAAATTTACAAGCTAGTGAGGGATACAGATATGCAAACAAATATTTGCCTAAAAACAACTTTCTCTAGATTGATCAATATAGCTTTGAAATCCATTTTTTTATCAGACGACTTTAGTTTTTAGAGACCCATGGAGATTTATCTTCCAACAGATACTTAGCACTTTTATTTTATAAAAATTCTTTTGCCTTGTGACAAAATGCCATCAAAAGAAAGCTACAAAAATTTTGGAACACATTCAGTTTTCAGGCTATTTTTTTTAATCATCAGCATGTATAAAGTGTGAGAGAAGAGCAGTTTATTTGGTGTATATGATGGCATTGCTTCCAAATAATTCCAGGTTCTCTTGTCAACGCCATCACAGAGTCAGTGATGGGTCTTTAAAACTCATTTAGTTATAACTCCTCCAGCTTTTAAAAAAGATAATGATGTCCATGCAGATTATTATTTGTCAAGAGTCCTGGTAACCCTAGAAATAAATATAGAACTAGAACTAGATCTCCAAATTCAAGTCAAAAGCTTTTTTTGTTGATAAAAAATCAGACAGTCACTATTTAGGGTAAGTCATCAAACCTTGAAATATCTTTGGTAAACAGCAAAGATACCTCATTAGAATAATTTTCCCACTTTATATAACACATGATTATGAATAAAGATGAACAAAATTGATAGTACTAAAGAATTCTGATTTGTTAATAAAATTTTATTTTTTAATTATGTTACATTTACCAATTAACTAAGCTAGTTTAAAATAATTTTAATAATTTATGCTTTACAGATTTCAACTTAATTATACATATTTATACTTAATTTATACTTATGTAGTATAATTAAGTTATACTTATTTATACTTATATATTAGTATATATTTATATTTATTGTTTTGTAACCCCAAAAATGTTTTAAGAGGATACATATTTGGAAATCACTTCAGGTATTTAGATAAGGGATAAAAAAAATAGTGAAACTGAAATGTGCTTACATTTGAAACAACAATCATAAAAATATTTAACATAATACATATAAGTTAAGGATATGTTAACTGCCTAAAAGACTTCAGAGCTTTAAAAAAGGGCCATATCATGTTATATATACCTTTTGTTTACTCTATATAGTAAATGCTACTACTAAATAATTCTTTTGTTTCTATGATCCTTATGAATAGAATTTGTGTATATTGAGGACTTTGGGACTTTTTGTTTTCACTGATAGTTCTTAAGAGGCAGAGAATATATCTCCACAGTACCCAGGTAAATGTCAGCAGCCAAAATGTACTTGATTGGTCTGAAAGGTGCTGCCAGCCTAAATCTTTCAGGACTCTAAAGGTTTATATGTTAGTAATCCAACTGGTTGTGTACTTTTAGTGGATATTTAGCAAACAAATACTTTATTTTGAGATTCTATGTATATATGTATATATGAGGTTACATATATAGAGAGATCAATTAGCAAATTATACATTACATAGTATATTTATATACAGATCTATAATATCAATAACTGAAATATAATGATTAATAACATTCTTGATGAAATATATATCGACATATAATTGATCAAATATGTATCAATTGTGTGTATGTGCATATATACATATATACACATACACATATTTTATATAATATATATAGTATCTATTTGAAATATTTATATCTAGCCCCAAAGAGAAATCTAACAGAGAATACCTGAATTTAACTTGAGCTTCCTAAGGAGTAAATTATTCTTTTGGTTGCAAAGTATAGTCTAGCACTAATTATAGGGAAAACTCTTTCCAGAATTAAAAAAAATACATGCATATGCCCATTGGAGGATTAAGAATTTGGAACTAATATTTTCTCTGTCCCCTGAACTAAACAACATGCTTAAAACAATACAAAGACATGATGGTTCAGATGAGGGCATCTCCTGGGGTTGGCCAGTCAGCGAATGGCATCTGATGCAGTGACATACTGATTCCACAGGCAGTGCTCTCTGTTACAGCCAATAATAGTATCATAAATCGGAGGCTTAAAAAGCTTCCCTTCTCTATTCATCCAGCAACTACTGTGTACCTATCTAAGTGCTAGACATATATCATTTATTGTGTATATAGACATTATTTACCTGATTTTGAGTGTAAAGAAGTTGACATTAACCCCCATTAATGGTTAAATGAATTGCTAAAGGAGACAAAACAAGTCACAAAAAGTTCTTTCTAACCCTAAAATCTGATGTCTTCCCAGGAAATATGAGGTAGTAACACATTCCCTTGTTGTATGAGTCTCACCATATCTATAGAATATTCCATGATTTTCAAACTGTACTTTATGAACCATTGAGAGAGAAAAAATGTCATTAAACTAAGCTCTGATGGAGACACTTTCTTTTCCGTGATATAATTCCTTGATCAGTAGCAATGCTGCATGGAACACCACGGTGGCAGCTAGGGCATTCCATGAGTACATGGATAGTGGTGCTGGCAGAAGCATTATGGCAGAGAAGGCAAGTCCACTTACAGAATATGTGTCTGTCCCAGTAAGGCTGACACTTTGCCTCCTCCACAATGGAAGAGGCCAGTGTAATCAACCACCCACCAGGTGGCTGGCCGGTCCCCTGAGGACTGGTGCCATATTCTGGGCTAGAAGTATTTACTGTTGGCAGATTAAACACTCCTAGTAGCGGTAGTAGATCTCATGCCTAGCCTTCATCACTGCTATCACAGCTTCATTCATGAGCCTTGGGTGCAAACCTGGGGCTGCTGATGGAAAACATTGACTGACATCCTCATAGTGCTTCTTTTTGTCTTTCTAATTATTAACAGCTTCCTTAGTAAGAGGACCTTTTTGTTATTCACACAAGACACAAATATCTTCACAGAGCACTAACGCCAAGTGATCCCTCTCCACATCTCTCCCCTAGACTTCCTTCCTACCCATTTCAAAATCCTGTTTCTTCCAAATCCCTGACTATCCAAAATGTTAGCAACCACTCTCAAAACTTTGTCAATATATAGTTCTGGCAACACACTCCAGACAAATGAAACAAACTTTACCCATGGAAAAATCTTCCTTCTTTGTTACCCTTCTGAGTAATCTCTGAGTGGAGCTATAATGCTGCAGTCATCCACTTTCATCTGGTATAAGCATATCTTGCAGACCTACTTATCTGTAAACTGAATCTGAATTTTTTCTTCTTCTATCACCTGGTCATAAGATATTTCCCATGATGAACTGAGAGAGAGGTGGCCAAGCAACATGAGTTGGTGCTAAAGGTGTCTGAGCCACCCATTCATGCAGCTTAGTTGTGCCTTCTATACCTGCCTAAGACCACTACCTTTTATAGCATTTCCAGTTGGTGGTAAATTGCTACTGGTTTTGTTTGTAAGCCACATGTATGGTTTATCAAATAAGATGACATCAGTTCTTGATAGGAAACTTAGGCTATATGGTCAACTGGTGTTCATGGTTAAACTCTCACACTCTAGCAATGTCCAATAGCAAATACAGTAGCTTGTACTAAGCCTGGTACCAAATACAGCACAATGCCCAGTAGCAAACACAAAGAATTTAAAGCAGTGCACTAAATATGCTTAATAATTTAAAGGAATAGACATAATAAGTAAAGCATAATGAGTAATTCCATTCTCATACAATTTTCCCCAAATTTATCTATAGATTTAATACAATTCCAATAAAAATATCAGGAAGTTTTTGTAGAGATTAACAAACTAATACTAAAATTGAAATTGAAATGCAAAAGGCATAAAATAGCTAAATCAGTTTTGTAAAGAGGAACAAAACTTGATCCTGATTTCAAGATTTAATTCAAAACTATAGAAATCAATATTGTATAGTATTGCTATAAGGATAAATATATAAATGAATGGAACACTATATTGAGAAATATATATATACTAGAATATATAACACTGTAACTAGAAATATATCCAATCAGGTAGGGTCAACTGATTTTTAACAAAGTCCTCAATACCTTCAGATATTGGGAAATCATAGTCTTTTAAACACATAGTCCCAGGATAACTGATGATACATATAGAAAAAAATAATTTTGACCCTTAATCTTACACCACACACAAAAATTAAATCATGATGGATAATAGACCTAAACATAAAAGCTAAAACTCCAAAACTTTTAGAAGAACACCTAGGAGAAAACCTAACACTCTCTGAGTAAACAAAAATTTCTTAGGTAAAGAACAAGAAGCAAACACCTTTAAAATAACTGATGATATGTTCTGAATCTAAATTTTTAAAAGTATGTTCTTCAAAAGTATATCAATAAGAAAATGAAAATGCAAGCAAAGATGTGACTGTCCTGTGTATTCTCAAGATTTAATTCAAATAAAAATTTAATTTTTATTCTCATGCATTCTGTAGTCATTGAATTAACAGAAAACAACATGGAATAAATAAAATTCCCAAACCAGAGTTGGAACACAACTATTTATCTTTGTCTTCTCCATACCTACATCAGTTTCCTGATAGGTTTTGATGAAATTAAGTAACCAGATAGGAGATATATATATAATTTGTCAACAGCTTCAGTTAGATCCTAAACACCACTTGGCAAGCCAATGTTTCCATAGTCGGTTTATGCTCCAACTGTTCACAATACGGTCTGAATATCTGTGCCTCCCAAAACTTGTATGTTGAAATCCTAATCACCAATTTAGTATTAGGAAGTGGGGCCTTTAAGAAGTGATAAGGACATGAAAGCAGAGCCCTCATGAATGCGCTTAGTGTCTTTATAAAGGAGCTCCAGAGAAATGCCTTGCACCTTCTACAGTGTGAGGACACAGCAAGTAGACATGGCTGTGAGCCAGGAAGAGGGTCCTCACGAGAATGCATCCACGTTGTCACCTTGATCTTAGATTTTCCAATCTCCAGTCTTGTGAGTTTCTCTTGCATAAGCTACCCAGTCAGTGGTATTTTGTTACATTAGCCCAAGCAAACACAGTCCTTGATAATTATTTTTAACTTCTTTTATTCTTCTCAAACTTAGAATTTCCTAACTCCTCTTACTTTCGCCTGATAAACTCAGCTTCTGTATCATAAAAGTATTATAAAATATATATATTATATAAAAACTTTGTCCCTTCTATATCCCCTCATATTCAATTTCAATAAACCATACTCAAAAAACACGGATATACTTTGAAAAACATTTAAAATTATAAATCTTTGCTGAATTTGAAGGTGGTGGCCCACAGTTTACACAACTTATCCCATAGTAAAACTTCCTAAAAATTTACCTAAAGTAAATTTCCCTCTCTATAAATGTTTATGCCTATGTCATCTCCTAGAAATCTCTCCCACCTCCGCCACATGCCAGTTCCTGCTACACTACTTCCTGAGTCACAGGCCCCTTCCCTACTTTCCTCCTCAACTCCAGTCATTCATCACTCATTTCCAAAACCTCAATTTTCCAACATATGATCCTCTCTTCCATGGGAAGTCTCACCAAAAATGTAATTTATCTCCTGATCTAGCTGCTTCTCATGAGTTTGGAATTTTGGAGAATAAAATCATCATTTCAGTGTCGTTTCCCTTGAAAAATATGTTGACTCCTGATGAAGCTATCATACAACTCTCTTTCAGATGAATAGACAAGAAGAAACGGAAACTCCATATTCATCTGAGACATCTGATTGACATTTTTTGATTGACCACCAAACCTTTTTCTTCGCACACTCGCTCAGTCCTCTCTCTTACCCTTGTGGATGATACCTGTCTCAACCTTGCTACAATCATAAATATTTCTTCTAATACACCTTGCAATTGAGGTATATGTAATTTCCATGGGAGGAAACTCATTGTTATCAGACTTCAATTTCAGTCCAGTTCCTGTCTATGTCACTGGTCTGGTGAGAAAGTGGAGGATTCACTCTGCCTTTGACCTTGTCAGTGTGATTGGTCCCCAAATACCCTTTTCACCATACAACTGCAGTGATGTGAGACCCTTACCTCTCAATGCACTGATGAGAACTGAGGAATGCTAGGGGCTTAACACCCAGATGGGCATAGTGACTGCACCTATTACCAATCTGGTCACTTTGAAAGAAAATTAGAAGAGCTTAACTGTGACTTGAGCCCTGGGCTAGCTCTGAGGATTCCCTGATTAGCGAATGATATGCTCAAACCTTCTCTCTCCCACTCTCAGCAAACCGTGTGCATAAGAAGAATCTACTTTAAGACGGTGAGGGACACTGGTATCACTCAGAGCTCCCTACTGCTGCCAAAGTATCCTGAGTCAGAGCTCCACTTGTTAATCCATTATTCCTCAGTGCTAACTGGCTTTACCAACTGGGTTTTTGATGAAATAAGGCTTTGTTTAATAACTCATAGCTATAGCAAGAAACTATAGCAAATTATTGTTAGTCACTAGAGTTATGTCCAATCACCACAAGTGCCAAATTATCAAATACTGAACCACTGCTCCTACAAAAAATACAGGGCTAGGTTCCTGCAAGCTTCTGGTCATAACACTTTCATAAACCAATCAATACACATTGGGCTTTATGTGTTTCTTCTTAGAGACACCTTATTTAATAAATATTGTTGATTAATTAACACTGAACTCATGGACAATAGCACTATAATTTATGCCTGAATGAAGTTTATCAAATGCAAGTCTTTTTCTCCATAAAGCACATCACAGCCTTCTTGCACTTAGGAGCACTAGACAGCCTAGAGAGCCCTTTAGCACTACACTGGGGAGTTAGCTTAACAGTAAAATCACCAACGAAAAGCACCACAGTGTGGAAACCGCAGCACAAAAGGGATTCTTATTTACAGCATGAGAACTGGAATAAGACCTGTCCTGCTGTATGCATGCATCTGGCAATTTAAATGTTTTACCATTCTGGGCATGTCCTCAAATGACTGCAATAGTGCCACAGTATTGATTTTGAGTTACAAATAAATACTAGTGAGTAGATGAATTCTCAAATATGGAATTCATGAAGTATTTCCACAAATAATGATGGCTGTCAGTGCTGATTGTGGATCTGGCCTGACAATTTCCTTTATTGGTCCTAACAATGATTATCCATAGCATGCTAAAAATAGATTGCATGCTTCGAATACAGTATTTTAAAATTGGAGAATTTTATACTATTAAATACTGGATTTTAGCTGATCTTTAAAATTTGGAAGATGTGGCAACAATTATGCTGTAGCTCCAGTATGGCAGCAATAATCCTCTAGACCCAAATAGTGGCTGAACCCATTGGAGGGACAGGGCCTGTGCCGTCCAGATCCTCTCCTGAAACAGCTGCATGATGCATTAATTTATATTGACCAATGTTGGCACTGAATTTGAGACACCTGCTTTAAAAGTCTTGGGCACAGTCTTGTTTTTCTTGGATGGCAGACAACCATATAATTAATCCCAAGCCCTGCTTGCCACAGACTCTCCCAAGGCTTTCCAGTTCCTGGGGATTCATGGACTGATGGCTAAGCAAGTAAAACTTCTCAGCTGAACCACTGCACTTTTACACTTTGTCCAAGGAAGACTTAATTTACTAGGAAATTGTGTGTCTAAGATATAAAATACTTTTAATTCCTAACCTCATAAAGAAGTTTCTCAGACCCCCTTCATTTAATGAGTTGTCATAATTCTGAATGAATTTAGTAAAGTCTCTAGTACAACCAAGTCTTGAAGAGAAAATTCATCCAATATTATAATTTTAATCCCAGGGAGTCTGATGCCATTTCCATTTATTTGAATTATTTTAAAAATTAACTGTACTTCTTATTTTGTTAATACCCAATCCTTTGCACTTTAATTCCAATATTGGAGTGGTCATTGCAAAGCTCTGCTTTTAGCTCAGTTTCTAAGATAATGATTTTATTAAAACTGTCAGAGTCTTTGCCATATGTCTAAATCTAATATGGTGTACCCTAAAATGTACACCCAATAAGGCTAAGTAAAAAGCGGTCAATCTGAGCATAGTGAACCATCCAAAAGTAATACAAGTCCAATGCAAGATGCCTTAAAGAAATAACTTAGGTTTTTATTTCTTTTTAAGAGGAAGCACCATGAAGAAAAACTTTCTTTAAATCCCCTTTAGAGATTTCTCCACCTTCCTAGAGGTTCATATACAGCACTACTTTTAAATACTGCTAACTTCTTTCTTCAGGCCTTCCTTTCAATGCTATAAGGCTGTCTTGCTTACATCCTTCCTTTCACAAGTAGGAGACAGGAACTCCTTCAAAGTCCACTCTCCAATCTACAACATCCCTCTGGGTCTCACTCCTCTTAGTCTCATCACACTAATTTTAAATTTAAAAAATCACACTATGGTTTAATACTTATCTATTTTCTCTGCTCTATGTGAAATTAATTTAAGGCAGAGACTTTCTTTTTAATACCCTTGTATCCCTAGGGACAAGCTGATGGTAGATACTCAACATATGTTGAAATTGATGTCCACTTGCACCAGGTTATTGTCAGTGAAACACAGATGTGCTCAGTACAGAGATTTTCAACACTTACATGTTGCTTCAGGTTTTTTAGGCAATGACATAGATTTAGAGAAAGTGGTGTCAACTTAAAGACTTGGATTGAAGAGGCTTAAAACTTTTGCTGCCCAGGCAGTTAATCTTGAAGATTGATGGAATCATTTTTAGATCATGAAAAAATAAAGGCAGTTGCTTTAATAGTTATTCATGGCAGCTGTCAGGCATATACCTATTGATGAGATGAGTCAGACTGGCCATAAAAAACATTTGGGTTCTGAACACAAATAGAAGAGAAAAGTTCCTATGATTGTTTATAAGCTCACCAAAGAGAGTCTGCTAATTAAACACTGGAGTGTTTATCTGAAACAGCTATTATGGGAAACTAATGAACTTGTTCAAAGATGCAAACAAGTTATCACCTGCTCTGCCAGCCAATAATACTGGAAAGAAGCAATTTCCATCACTGTGGGGACCTACAAGTTAATTCAGAAGCCCCCAGATTTTAATGAGCTTCAAAGCCTACACACTGGGTGATAAAGTTTAGTCATCAACTTTTTGTAATATTAAAGTCTTTTTTAAAATACAAAATATGTCATAATATTCTACAATTTCTACATTGCTCATTCTATCTAAAAAAGAAAGGGGAGAAAGGAGAGAAAAAAATATAAGACAGTGGTCTGTTTTGCTAGAGCTATAATGCACTCAACAAAACCCAGAAGAAACTGATTAAAAATGAATGACTCACTCAAAATCTCATTGTTTACTGTATATCTAATAGTCTTATTAGGAAACACTAACCATGGTAGAGTAAAGAGAACAAAGTGAGCAAGAGAGATGCCCCTACCCCATGCATGCTAGCCATGATGTATTACTACTCTCAACTGTATGACTGTTTGTATGTAAGTGTATTGTTTTAGGATAGAAAACTATTAAATTATATTCAAGATAAGCATTTAACACTGAATTATACAAAAAGTTGTGATTCAAGTGAAATGACATAGAGCAATTGATTTATAGCTAATTATTATTATGTTAATAAAGAGAATAAATTCATTATACTGTTGTAGGGAGTAAAGACAAAAAACAGATATTTAGCAATGCAACTGGGAAGAAAAACCTAGAAGTTATGATATTTGCCTTGGGTTCTAAAGCAAAGTAAGAAATTTTACCCAAAGCAAAGTAAAAAATTGATTCTTGAATCAATTTCTTTCCCAGGTATCCAAAATTACCAATAAGAGCATCTGCAAAACAGTAAAAAAATCATGATTTTAATCATGATAAAATTTAATCATGATAAAAATCTAATTTTAGATTGAGCTTCTATTTTTAGAAAGATGATTTCTTATGCAGGCATAGACAGTTGGGTTATTTCTAGTATCTGGCTGTAAAATAAAGCTGTAAAGAACATTCATATAATTATTTTTTACTTTTAAATTTTTCTTGTTTTGGATCATTTACTGTTATTGAATAGAAACTCAACTGATTTTTGAGTGTTTATTTTGTATCCCACTATGTTGCTTAATTCATTTATTAATTTTACATGTTTTTTTGTGGAGTCTTTAGGGTTTTCTACAAATAGGATTATGTCATCTCTGAACAGGAAAAGTTTTACTACTTTCTTTCCAACTGGGATGTTTTTTGTTTCTTTTTCTTGCCTAATTGCATTGGCTAGAACTTCCAGTACTAAGTTGAATGGAAGTGGTAAAAGTGGGCATGCTTGTCTTGTTCCTAATCTTAGGGAAAAAGTTTCACCATTAAGTTTGTTAGCTGTGGGCTTTCTGTGTATGACCTTTATCATTTAAGGAAATATGTCTTATGTCACCATGATGTTGACATCACTCTCATGGTCTTTAATATGTTAAGCAAGTTTCTGTTTTTGAGGGATTTTTCCCCCGAGTTTGAGTGTTTTTACCATGAAAAAGTATTGAATTTTCTCAAATTCCTGTTCACTATTAGTTGTAAAGCTCATGTGTTTGGTTTTTTTTTCTCTATGACATATTTTGAATTCATTTTTGCAATATGGTATAAGGCATTGGTCAAAGGGCCTCTTTTGCATATGGATATATATTGTTCCAGCACCATTTGTTGGGAAAAAATCCTCTCTGTATAATTGCATTTGTAACTATTTCAAAAATCATCTGCCCATGTGTGTGACTTTATTACTGGATTTTCTATTGTTTCATTAATTTATTTATCTCTTTTTGTACCACTACTACACTCTCTTGAGTAATGCAGCTTTTTAATAAGTCTTGAAGTCAGGTAGGGTTAATCTTCTACTGTTTTTTTTCAAAATCATTTGATTTATTCTAGGTCCTTTTTCTTTTCATAGAAGTTTTAGAATACATTTCTATTTAAAAAATAAAAAAGGTTCTAAGGTTTGGAGTGAGATTGCACTGATTCTTTAGATCAATAAAGGAATACTTAACTTTAAAAAATATATTGAGTCTTTTTACCCATGATGATATCTTTCCTTTTACCTAGGTCTTCTCCAGATTCTTTCAACAATGCTTTGTAGTTTGAATATATAGGTATTACACATCTTTTAATGGTAAAATCATATTTATTTTAATTTTTGATTGTTGCTCATGTATAAAAATACAATTAATTTTTGTATAGTTTTCCTTTATCCTGAAACACTGCTAAAACTAATTATTAGTCAGAGTTAGGGTTCTTTATTTTTTTGGTAGACTTCATTGGACTTTCTACACATATTATCATTTGTGAATAAAAAGAGTTTTACATCTTCCTTTCCAATCTGAATTTATTTCTTTTTCCTGATTTTTTGAGTTGGATAGAACCTCCAATAAAATGTTGGATTAAAATGGTGAGAGAAGACTTCTTTACTTTCTCCCTAATTTTAGGGGAAAAGCATTCAGTCTTTCACCATCAAGTATGATGTCACTTGTGGGTTTTTTTTAATAGATTTTCTTTATCAAGTTGAGAAAGTTCCCTTCTATGCCTGGTTTCTTGTAGGTTTTTAGTCATAGTATATGCTAGTTTTTGTTGTTATTACACAAAATGAAATGGCCATAATTATTTTCTTTTGTAGTTTCTCAGTATGCTGTTATATTGAGTTATCTTCAAATGTTAAACTAACCTTGCAATCCTGGATAAAATTCATTTGGTTATAATGTATTATTTACATAATGGACTGATTTGCTAAATTTTATTAGGAAATATCACATCTTTGTTCATGAGGAATATTGTTCTGCAGTTTTCTTTTCCTATATATCTATTTCTTGTTTGTTTATTGGGGTAAGTCTAGCCTCATTATGAAGTATTCCATCTTTTTAAATTTTCTGGAGGACTTTGAATAGAATTAATATTACTTCCACTTAAATGTTTGGTTTACCAATGAACTCTGAGCCTACAGCCTTGTTTGTTTTTATGGGAAGAATTTAACTACAAACTTAATTTTATTGGCATAGAACAATTTAGATTATGAATTTTTTTCTTGAATTTTAGTAGTTTATATATTTCATCCAGGTTGCTTAATTGAATTTATTGACAAACAGTTGTTTATAATATTCCTTTATTACCCTTTTAATATCTATAGAATCTGTGCTGATGTGACCAATCATTTCTGATTTTGGTACTTTGTCTCTTCCCTCTTCCTCTCTCTCTCTCATTCTCTCTACCTCTCCTTCTCCCCTCCCCCTCTTTCTCCTCCTGTTTTCCATTTCTCTGCCTCTCTTTCATCTATCCCTTTTTTGCCTGATATGTCTTTGTAGAGGTCTATCAGTTTGACCAAACTTCTCAAAGAACCAGCTATTGGTTTCACTGATTTTCTTTATTTGGGTTTTTATTTTTCTATTTCATATTCCTTGATTTCTTCTCTGATTTTTGTTATTTCTTTTTGCTTGTTTTGGGTTTAATTAATTAACTCTTATCTTCCTCTTTTTTTCAGATAGAAGCAGAACTTCTTGATGTATTCTTTTTTGTTTGTTTTTCCTGAAGTTCTATGGGTTAGACATACACATTTCTCTTTGTTTTATTTGAATACGCCTACTTTATTAAATACCTTGAACATAAAAACTGACTTTAGAAAAGAATGCAACATTTGCCCTTTATAGTTAAACCAGAAATAGCCCCTTTTTTTCAATTTTGAGTACTTCCTGTGAGTTTTCTTGATGTGGGGGAGGAAAGGGAATAAGTAGGTAACAAACAAACATGGTCCAATCCCCAGAATTCTCAAAAAAAAAAACTTCAAAAGTTCTGCTTTGTCTATACTGAGATTCAGTAAAGTAAGGTGAATTCCTGATCATTTTTCTAACACAATTTCTTAGATGGTTCTTAAACTTCTTTAAGTTGATTTTCTCATGACTTTGAATGAATCTTGTTAATGTTTCCCATCCTTTATCCTTTTTGTCCTTCCTCGGACTTCTGTTTTATTAGATAGATAGGTAGATAGATGATAAGATAGATAGATATAGATAGATAGATATAGATGATAGATGATAGATAGATAGATAGATGATACAGATAGACAGTCTGGGTTTATATGGCTGGATCTTTATCTAATGCTACTGTGAGAGCAAGAGAAACTTCATTTTAAAAACACCATCTTAAGAAGGAGGCCTCAGCCCTGACCTAGTTCTAAGAAAACTTTGTTCCAATTACTGGAAAAACCACCCATTGTTTCAGTGACCCTCACCCAGATAGTTCCCTAGCAACGACCTCAAGGTCCAGACACTCAAGGTCCAGACTCTCTTGTCCCTTAAAGGTAACATACCTTACATGTTACATCAGCCAGCAGCTTAGCACCAGCCGGACTCAACCAATAAATAATGTACAAGCCACCCTTACTTTAAATCATCCAATCAGGATATGCCAAGTTAGAGTTCCCCTCTTCCCACACCTTGTAATGCATAAAAGCTTTGTCTACCCTGGGCTTGGGGCTCTCACTTTGGAACCACTGCGTCGGTGACAGGTATGGGCCCGAGCTTGACCTTGAAATAAACGACCCTTGTGTGTTTGCATCAGAATCGGCTCCTTGGTGGTCTTTTGGGGACTCGCAACTAGGGCACAACACCACATAACAGGCCACTCTAAAACTTTCACTTAAAATAACAATTTATCATTTTATCTTGATTTTGTAAATCAGGAATTCATTCAGTGCTTCTCTCTATCCCATGATTTCTGAGACTTCATCTGGGATGACTTGAATAACTGGGGGCTGCCGTAGCTGGGGGCTAGCTGAGTATCTTCCTTTTTCTCCACATTATCTCTACAAATAACTAGTTTAGACTTCCTTACCATACAATGGCCTCAGAGGTCCAAGAGAACAAGGAAAAGACTGCAGTCCTATTAAAGGCTGGCTCAAAACTTCTACCATACTTCATCATTAAAAAGTTACAAGATCAAGGAGAAGGGAAACAGACCCCATTACTCTAGGAAAGAAGTATTGAAGAATTTGCAGCCCTTTTAATACACCACTCTGTATGTCAACAGATACACCACTATGTATGCCAACAGATACAACAGTATTCCTAGACAACCCCTAATTATGTAACATTTTCATATTCATTAAATTAAGATGGCTTTTTATTATAAGCTATCTGGACATGACTATTTTTTCAATAAAAGGTTAATTGTTGGCTGACTGTAAAACTGAACCATGCATACTGTTGGATATTTGAAAAGCATAGCAAAATCGAAGAGGAAGAAAAAAAAATCCAACCATAATCCATCCAGAGGAAGCCACTTAATAGTTTGTAAAATTCCTGCCAGTGTTTTAATTTCTTTTAGAAGTACTTTTTCTTATTATCATAGAGATAAATAGCGAATTCTGAAGCTAAAGACATTTAAAAGAGAAAAATCTTACCTTAGAACTAACCAAGGATAACATTTTATTATAATCCTTCCTAATCTTTTTTTACTACACTTATACTGTTACACATCATTGAAAAAATATTCAGTATTTATGTTGTGCTTCTATTTGTAGTATTTCCAAGTATTTTTATCCTAACTGAAATGTAATTAAACTCTTTCAGTCATGAAACATGTTTTGGAGCCTCATCTATCAGACACTCTTCTAGGTTGTGGGGGCACTTATAGTCTAGTGATGGTGTAAGACCCAGAAAACAGGCCCTGCTCAGCCCTGGGATGGACGGCGACCCAAATACTCACAAGAGACCGGTCTTGATGCAAACAGCAAGAGGTTTATTGATTCCACCAGCGCGCTGGGGTCAAGACTCATAAGTCACGCAGGAGCAGAGTCCAACCCCGAGCAGAAATCACAGGAGGTTTTAAAGGAAAAGGGACCACAACCAGGGGGAGACAAGGGGGAGGTCTGCTGATGATTCGATAGCAAAAATATTTCAATTAGGGTCTCACAGGGCTTTATCTTCACAGTAGGGTCTCACAGGGCTTTATCTTCACAGTAGGGTCTCACAGGGCTTTATCTTCACAGTAGGGTCTCACAGGGCTTTATCTTCACAGTAGGGTCTCACAGGGCTTTATCTTCACAATCTATCAGTTTTGGGGAGGATTACCTAGGCACGGGTTTGCAAGCTATTGTGTCATTGTGTTCAGGCCAGTTTTTATGACTCAGGCCAAGGGTCAGAGCCTACTTAAAATTTTCCTATTCTTTCAGGTGGTTTCGGGGAAACTGAAACTCAGGCCCTCTGATTTCTGAGGCTTTCTGGGGCCTGTCATGGCATTAGTTTGGTCCTTTCAATGGAAGACAATAAATAAACATATGAGAAAACACAAAGTGATGACTGCTATAAAACTAAATAGAGTGCTGCGCCTGGGATTAGCTGCTTTGGCTGGGCAGTCAGGAAAGCTGTCACTCATGCAGTGCTATAGAAGTTGTGATCTGAATGACAAGGAGCCAACCCTGAAAAGATCTAAGAAAAGAGCATCCCAGGAAGAGGAGGCAGCAGATGGAAATGCCCCAAAGCATTAATGAGTTTAGCCTGTTTCAGGAACAGAAAAAAAAGGCTATTGTGACTGGGAAACATGCTGAGCAAGGAGAAGAGAAGCGTATCAGTGGTTGGAGAGTCAGGAAGAGCCAAGACCACACAGGATCTTGGAGACAGGATTTTATCCCAAGGACTGTAGGAAGCCCAAAAGGATTTTAAACACAGATTGATATAACCTGATTTACATTTTTAAAACATCACTCTGGTTACTATATGAAGAATGAAGTATAAGAGGTCCATCAGAGAAGGTGGGAGACTATTGTGAAGACTATGAGAGCAGCCTAGGCAAGAGCTATTGGGTGCTAGAAATAAGGCAACAGGGGTTTAGAAAAAGTAGTCATACTTCAGATATAACTGGACAATTGACAGTACTCCCCTATGCCTTGGTCTTGGCTGGGGCAGGAGGAAAGGAAATGGAAACATAGTGATTATGAAAACCAGGTTATCTATACCATATTTCAGTTCTAAATCAATTATCTGTGTATAATATTTTTTCTAGAGCTCTATGAATAATAAAGTCATATATTTAAACATCATCTATCTTTAAGGTTCACACACTATCATGATGGATATTTTAAATGAATTCAACTTCAACTGCTCAATTGAGTTAGCCAGCAAAGTTATTGTCTTGCAGATGAATGGGCTGTCAATGCAGAAATTCACTACTACATAATATTAAAATACATTGATTTAAAAAAAAAAGAGTCCTGACTTGGTAAAATGTGACAAATTACAAGCTACTAAAGTAGTGATATTTAGATTATAGTGCCATGTGGAAAAAAAAGCCAATAATATTTCTACTTTATTATATAATGACCTCAGGTACATTTACCTTTTGCTAGGAGTTGGAAGTTCATAATCATTAAGCAGGAATTTCAGTTTGATCTAAAGAGACATGGTTTTGTACAACAGCACAAACTCCTAAGTTCTGTTCACCTGGAATTCTTTCCAATATGGAATCTCTTAGCTGGAGATCTATGGCTTAGAAAAAAGAAGCTCAGATCATTTTGATCTATGAATGATTAGCACCCTTTTCTCACTACTTCCAAGCAAACTGCAATGGTTCAACACCTGTTGTTAGTCCTTAGGTGTTCATACAATCGCTAATGAATCATAATAAAAAAGCAACCATTATGCATCAGGTTGCAAGAGGTAGTGAAGACAGATAACACATTTTTTTTTTTGGCTTTCTCAGCAGCAGACACAAGAAGGGAATGTAAAATTAAAAAATAAAATGTTGGTTTAAATGGTTTCCTTGACCACTAATATAAACCTTTGAAGAGTTACTTGAATTTGCATCCCCTAAATTTGTTAGTAATATAATCTATCCCCGAAATATGAAATTCCATAACTAAGGTCATTTTTGATGACATAGAGAGCTGCAATAGAATCATGTACTGAGTTTTATTTTGATTTGTAAAATTCAAGTGAAAACAGGTGGTATTCAGTGATACCTAAGAAATGTGACAAAGCTAGGTATGAATCCTGGCTCTGCTAGGAATAGCATTGTGAACTCTGTATTGTCAATAACCTCGTTTTTTCTCTTACAAAATTAAGATTATATGAAATCATCCCGACATAAAGATAAATTTAAAAATGTATTTCAGGTGTTTAGCCTGACACTATTAAGTTCTTCTTTCCTTTGTGTCGGCACCAATGTCAGGCACCATTTTTTGCCTCATGGTGGCAAAAGGTTTGCCAGCAGGTTACATTTTACATCTCAGCCTTTAAGTATCCCACTAAAAAGTAAGAATAACTCTTCCCCAATGTCTCAATGTAGAACTGATCCCATGTGCATGGAATAGGCCATAGAGAACCAGAGATCCTATGTTCTTATGGAGCAGGACAGGACTACATGCCCACCCCTGGATTCAGGAAAGATATCCAGTATCCCAAACCACATGGACTGAGGAGGAGAAGGAAGACTTTTTCCCCAGAGAATCGCAGGCACTGAATACATTCTACAACTCTAAATCTATATTCTTAGCTATGTGTGGTCCTTTGAAGAAGTTTCTGCAGTTCTCTATGTTTGGGGATTCCCAATTAGAAGTACCCTACCTCATAAAGTAGCTGTGAAATTTTTTTCCTATTATTAATGTACAATTACATGAGCAATATTATGGTTACTAGACTCCCCCTATTATGAGGTCCCCACCACATACCCCATTTCAATCACTGTGCATCAGCGTACTAAGATGCTATGGAATCACTACTTGTCTTCTCTGTGTTATACCGCCTTTCCCGTATCCTCGCCCCACTACATTATGTGTGCTAATCGTAATGCCCCTTTTCCCCCCTTAACCCTCCCTTCCACCGATCTTCCCCAGTTCCTTTCCCTTTAGTAACAGTTAGTCCATTCCTGGGTTCTGTGAGTCTGCTGCTGTTTTGTTCCTTCAGTTTTTTCTTTGTTCTTATACTCCACAGATGAATGAAATCATTTGATTCTTGTCTTTCTCTGCCTAGCTTATTTCACTGAGAATAATACCCTCTAGCTCCATCTATATTGTTGCAAATGGTAGGATTTGTTTTCTTCTTATGGCTGAATAATATTCCATTGTGTATATGTACCACATCTTCTTTATCCATTCATCTACTGATAGTCACTTAGGTTGCTTCCCTTTCTTGGATATTGTAAATAGTGCTGTGATAAACATAGGGGTGCATACGTCTTTTTGACACCGGGCTGCTGCATTCTTAGGGTAAATTCCTAGGAGTGGAATTCCTGAGTCAAATGGTATTTCTATTTTGAGTTTTTGAGGAACCTCCATACTGCTTTCCACAATGGTTAAACTAGCTTACATTCCCACCAGCAGTGTAAGAGGGTTCCTCTTTCTCCACATCCTCGCCAACATTTGTTGTTGTTTGTCTTTTGGATGGCAGCCATCCTAACTGGTGTGAGGTGATATCTCATTGTGGTTTTAATTTTCATTTCTCTGATGATTAGTGATGTGGAGCATCTTTTCATGTGCCTGTTGGCCATCTGAATTTCTTCTTTGGAGAAGTGTCTGTCCAGCTCCTCTGCCCATTTTTTAATTGGATTATTTGATTTTTCTTTGTTGAGGTGCATGAGCTCTTTATATAATTTGGATGTCAACCCCTTATCGGATATTTCATTTATGAATATATTCTCCTATACTGCAGGATGTCTTTTTGTTCTACTGATAGTGTCCTTTGCTGTACAGAAGCTTTTCAGCTTGGTATAGTCCCACTTGTTCATTTTTGCTTTTGTTTCCCTTGCCTGGGGAGATATGTTCATGAAGAAGTCACTCGTGTTTATGTCCAAGAGATTTTTGCCTTTTTTTTTTCTAAGAGTTTTATGGTCTAATGACTTACATTCAGGTCTTTGATCCATTTTGAGTTTAATTTTGTGTATGGGGTTAGACAATAATCCAGTTTCACTCTCTTGCATGTAGCTGTCCAGTTTTGTCAACACCAGCTGTTGAAGAGGCTGTCATTTCCCCATTGTATATCCATGGCTCCTTTATTGTATATTAATTGACCATATATGCTTGGGTTTATATCTGGGCTCTCTAGTTTGTTCCATTGGTCTATGGGTCTGTTCTTGTGCCAGTACCAAATTGTCTTCATTACTGTGGCTTTGTAGTAGAGCTTAAAGTCAGGAAGCATAATTCCCCCCACTTTATTCTTCCTTGTCAGGATTGCTTTGGCTATTTGGGGTCTTTTGTGGTTCCATATGAATTTTAGAACTATTTGCTCTAGTTCATTGAAGAATGCTGTTGGCATTTTGATAGGAATTGCATTGAATCTGTAGATTGCTTTAGGGAGGATGGCCATTTTGACAATATTAATTCTTCCTATCCATGTGCACAAGATGTATTTCCATTTATTGGTATCTTCTTTAATTTCTCCCATGAGTGTCTTGGCGTTTTCAGAGTATAAGTCTTTCACTTCCTTGGTTACGTTTATTCCTAGGTATTTTATTATTTTGGATACAATTGTGAATGGAATTGTTTTCCTGATTTCTCTTTCTGCTAGTTCACTGTTACTGTATAGAAATGCAACAGATTTCTTTGTATTAATTTTGTACCCCACAACTTTACTGAATTCAGATACTAGATCTAGTAGTTTTGGAGTGGATTCTTTAGGGTTTTTTATGTACACTATCATGTCATCTGCAAACAGGGACAGTTTAACTTCTTCCTTTGCAATCTGGACGCCTTTTATTTATTTGTGTTGTCTGATTGCTATGGCTAGGATCTCCAGAACTATGTTGAATAAAAGTGGGGAGAGTGGGCATCCTTGTCTTGTTCCCCATCTTAAAGGAAAAGCTTTCAGCTTCTCACCGTTAAGTATAATGTTGGCTGTGGTTTTGTCATATATGGATTATGTTGAGGTGCTTGTCTTCTATACCCATTTTGTTGAGAGTTTTTATCATGAATGGATGTTGAATTTTGTCAAATGCTTTTGGAGCATCTATGGAGATGATCATGTGTTTTTGGTCTTTCTTTTTGTTGATGTGGTGGATGATGTTGAATGATTTTCAAATGTTGTACCATCCTTGCATCCCTGGGATGAATCCCACTTGATCATGATGGATGATCTTTTTGATGTATTTTTGAATTCGGTTTGCTGATATTTTGTTGAGTATTTTTACATCTATGTTCATCAGGGGTATTGGTCTGTGATTTTCTTTTTTTGTGGTGCCTTTCCCTGTTTGGGGTATTAGAGTGATGCTGGCCTTGTAGAATGAGTTTGGATGTATTCCCTCCTCTTCTACTTTTTGGAAAACTTTAAGGAGTGTGGGTATTAGGTCTTCACTAAATGTTTGATAAAATTCAGCAGTGAAACCATCTGGTCCAGGTATTTTATTTTAGGTAGTTTTTTGATTACCAATTTAATTTCTTTGCTGGTAATTGGTCTATTCAGATTTTCTGCTTCTTCCTGAGCCAGCCTTGGAAGGTTGTATTTTTCTAGAAAGTTGTCCATTTCTTCTAGGTTATTCGCTGTGAAATTTTAATGAAATTATACACATACACATGAAATAAGCTACCTCAGGCTGGACACATGGGAGGTACTAAATACATGTTCATTCTCTCTTTTTCCCTGTTCTTTTAAGAGTGATATAGAATAAACATAGCATGTATTGATGCTTGAAGACAGCTATAATTTCTTCGTTAATTTTTTTTCTATTTTGAGCTCAAAGCCATCCATTTATTGTTTTTCTAATATTTCTTGGGTTTGAACTTGTTCATGATCCTAGTTTCTTTAGCCTTTCATCATACCACTTGAAGTGCAGTGCCCAGAGCAGAACACAATATTCTATGTATGATCTGTCCAACATGAAGTTGGCTGCAATCTCCTTTGATGTGAAATTGCCTTCGATGATCACACCTGAGATTTTCATAACAGTTGATGCAAAATTTTGTTCCCTACAGATATCTGAGCCAAACAAAACCCCAAGCTTTATTCACATGCTGTGCTAGTAAGCTCTGCCTCTTCTGACCCATGCCCACAAAATTGTCCTTGGAGCCTATGCTAAGAACTTTATCCCCCTTCAGTGTTATCAATTATTTACACTTATTTGTTTGATTATTGACAGCATCCTTTTGGATATGGGTCAAGCACTACTCAAATCTTCACAGTATACATGATGTGGCCTATGTTCCCTAGTGCCTTTCTTCTCAGTGATAACAAAGTCAGGACCCAGCTGGTAACAGAGTCCTTCAGCAGAACACACATTTCCTTCTAAGTTGGTAATGGTCTCACAACAGCATTGTACTCATTCAACCAATCCTGAGTCCTATTCAAGTACTATTATCCAATCCACATATACATATCTTGTTCATAAAGGACTGTGGCAATTAAGAAAAGTGTGGAATGCTCTATCCTATTTCTCTGTATATACAATTTTGTTAATTTTGTATTCAACCATCACTGTCTTATGCCTTTTTTTTGCAACCATTTTCTCATACTTCCTTCATGACAGCAGCATCTTCCCATAGGAATTCAATGTTTGACCAAAGCAATTAGCATCTGGCCTGTGGAAACAGAGGCACATCTAAGCAACTAAATATCAGGAAATAAAAGCTATGGCCACTAAGACAGTATATCAAATAGTTCATGGGAGAAATCAATACAAATCAGAATTAGCCAAGAAGACTAAAGGCCACACTGAAGAGATTTTGAGTTTCAAGTGTTGGATATTAACTGGTTCTCTTTTCAATGGAGCAACTGGGCTTGCTGTCATGGGGAAGAGGAGGTCATTTATCAGATCTGCCCTTATCCCCAAATAAAGTATGTTGGATCACCGGGGTAATATATTAAACCCCAAAGAACTCTGCTGTCAGAACCCTCCAGAATGGCAGACCTTCAACTGTTGAAGCTATTGAGCATAATGACTTGGGGTCGCCAGCTTTAATCCGGGGCAGTGAGAACAGAGACTCACTCTTGCTCTCAGAGCACATGAAATCTGCTCTAGAAACTCCCCAGAATACTAGAAAGGGCAGACCTGCTGGACAGAGGGTCCAGTCCTTGAAGCTGTATAAATTAGAAAGATGCCATAAACACTGAACTTAACTAATAATATGACTTTACATGTACCTCTTGGTTTGGGAAGGTTTGGGAAAGTTTGGGGATATATATATATATGTAATATAACCAAGTTTGTGATTATGTATGTATATATATATATATGTATGTAATATAACCAAAATACTAACAATGATTATGTCTAAGGATATTTATAGGCATTGAGATTGTGAATAATGAGTTGTATTTCATGTATCATTTCTCTATACTATTTTAAAATTTCCTATAATGAGGAGGGTTTTTTAATCATTGAAAATGCTCATAAAAGTAAATATATGATTCACAAAAATATGGTGTAATTCCCACATGCTTCATTATCCATCTGCCT